>OY744475.1:162813901-163413901 GCA_963556175.1 Tipula confusa | reverse complement strand
TAGTAAAGTAACAATTTAGAGCTAGTCTCCAATATTATCGCTTTGACGATATCACGAAACTTTCCATAGCTGTCCGGAAAGGTACTTAACCGCTAGGTATATGAAAAAATTAGCTGGTTATATTTTGGTTTAATTATCCATTTGTATCTATCAATGTTGTGACAAGATCAATATTATTGTTTCGAATAACAGAAACATGTTTGTTTCATGAGCTAATAATTAATAGTTTGAAGGCAACAACGCCTAGAAGTAGTTACGTTAGTGAATGTTTTAGCTTTGAAAAATATATAAGAATACTTGTTCCAAACAACACTTAGGGTGAAAAACAATATTTCTTGGCCTTGTTTCTGTCAATCAAGTTGCTGTTTATATTATTCACAAGATCTCAGGTACACGTACCATTTTAGTATTACTGCATGCTCTTAGAACATGTATCGAATGCTTGCAGGAAAGTAATTCTAATATAAAAATGAAAAGTCCTAATGCATTTAAATACTGACAATAACCAAAGTAGCAAGATAAGAATGCTATTAGCTTAATCAGTTACATTTCCATTTTAAAGAATGGAATTACATATTCAATTTAAAGTGATCTAAAGCAATTTATATTTAAGCACAGATTCGTCACCCTTCACTGCCTTTGAAATTTTACTCAACTGGGCCTAAAAGTTTGAGACATTTAGTATTAATATTTTTGATGTGAAGACATCTGTATCGGCAGGAGTAACTAAAAAAAGTATATATTGGGTGTATGCATTAAAAACCGGAATTTTTTTTTATGTAATTTGAGCCTTTATTGTGAAAAAATGTTACAAGATTTTTTATTCAAAATATTGCCCATCGCTACCCACTACTTTTTCCCATCTTTCTGGCAATTTATGGATTCCATCCCAGAAAAACTGCGCCGGCTTGGCGGCCAAAAACGAATCGAGCCAATTTTCGATACCTGGAACTGAAAAGTGAAGCGTATTCCTGATAGAACATTCTGCTTGGATCGAAATAGGTGGTAGTCGGAAGGAGCAAAGTTTAAAATAACCTCAAAATTTCCTATTCGTTATTTTCCAGGTAATTTTTGACCGGAGCCGCAATATGTGGCCGAGCGTTATCGTGGTGGAAAATTATTGACTCATGTCTGGTCGCATACGTTGGCCGCTCTGCATGGATTTTCTGCTTCAATCGGATCAATTGTTGACGATAGAGTTGGGCATTGATAGTTTGGGCACTTGGCAATAGCTCATAGTGGATTACACCTAGCTGGTCCCACCAAATTCACAGCATGACTTAGGCCCCGTGAATATTCGGCTTTGGTGTCGATGGGCCGGCCTCGCCTTTCTTGACATACGCTTTTCTGCGTTTGGGATTATCGTAATGTATCCATTTTTCATCGGCAGTGACAATACGATACAAAAATGACTTATTTTTGTGGCACTCGGGCAGCATTTCGGACATGCAAAATCGTATTTCCACGTCTCTTGGCTTCAACTCGTATATCACCCAATTTTTCATCTTTTGGATGAATCCCAAGGCTTTCAAACATCTGGAAATTGTTGCTTGATCAACTTCCAATGATTCTGCAAGTTCTTCTTGCGTTTGACATGAATCTTGATCGAGTAATACCTCCAATTCTTCATCCTCAAACTTTTTCGGCTGACCGGGACGCTCTTTGTGCTTTATGTCAAAATCACCACTTTTGAAGCGACTAAATCACTCAAAGTACTGTGTTTTTGCAAGAACATGCTTACCATACAAATTCACGAGCAAACGATGACTTTCAGCTGCAGTTTTGTTTGCGAAAAAGTGACTCAACAAAACTTCCCGCAAATGCTGTTTTTTCGCAAATTTGATAAATTTTCCATCGTTGAAATCAGCTTGATATACACAATCAAAACAAAAACTTTTAGCTGATTTTGACAGGTATTGAATAGGTCTTTCAAATAACATATATGTCCATGATGTACTATAACGTATAAACAAGTAATGAGTTCTAGTATCAAATTTCTGTTTTTAATGCATACACCTTGTAGAAAAATTTAACGGACACAACGATAAAAAGAAAAATTAGATTTATATTAGTGTAAGTTAAGAGTATTTTCCACGATGAAACATATTTTATATGCACGAAAAACGTGAGATAAAAATATAAATTTAACTTTTGTACGAGTGAGACGGACAACTTTTGCTGCACGCTGTGCATACAAAATTATTTTGTATTTTTTTCGTTCTGTCGCCATAATTATGGCAGCAAAACGAAAAAATATAAAATTGGAATACTTTTTATGGTTGAAAATTGCTGCAAAACAATACATGCACATAAAAATTGTGTTTGGACGAGAAAATATTTCTCGCATACACACATAAAATTTTTGTTTATTTTTTTATAGCTAAATTCATTTTATTTTTATTTTCAGTGTGGTAACAACTAAAATTTTGAGGTTAAAAAATTAAATAAAATTTTGATATTATTGAAATATTTTAATAAAAGTGTCGTAATAGATTTAAAAAAAATTATAAAATATTATCGGATCATTTTTTCGAATTTAAAAATAAATAATCATTAAAATAGGACAATCTCATAAAAAAAAAAAATACCAAAATTTATTTTGGAGATGTGCACATAAATTTGTGATTTTTTTAGGTTATATAGGGAAGGCGTCAACTTTCATAAACTATAAAATTTAGCTATAAAAAAAACAAAAAAAAACTGTTGTCTTCGTCACTCAAGTGTAATTTAACACTATCTTTCCTGTTTTGGTTTTGCTGCAGATTTTAATGTTTGGCTGCAGAAAAAATATGTTTCATCGTGGAAAAACACCATTATTTATTGAAATTGTAATAGTAACGAAAAAACTCAAATTTTTGTTATATGATTTTCAGTGTTACTAATACCACACCAGATCGAAAATTGTATTTAATTTTTTTTTATATATCGGCCTGTGTAACGCGATGAGTTTGGCTTTTATTACAGAAAGGGTTATACCGATAACAAATTATATGAATTATATGAACAAAGCCAACAACAATGTATGTATATTTATGTCTATGTGCGGAAATTTGACGAAAAGTAATTGACAGATATTCCAAAACAAAATGTAAATTTCTAAATATGAATTAGCAAAGCCTTCTTTATAAAAATTCAAAATTTTTTTATTTGGTTTTTGAATAGTAGTAACAAGTAGAATTTTTTTTATATGGAGTTTTTAAAGGTTCTAATTTGTAATTTAAGCTTAATTTTAATATTTTTCATTTAGTGTGCTTTAGAAATTGAAGACACGATGACTTGCAATATAGACGGTTTTGGTATGCATATATATGCCATCATCGCAAGTCGAACAGAAATATAAATATATTTCAAAAAATTATTAATATAATCAATTTTATTCACTTCATTCTTTTGCTTTATACAGAAAGTAGTTCTGTTCTACTACAAGTCAGTCTTATCATCCATGATAATATCCGAAGAATTATTGATTTCATGTAAAGCAAATTAAATTCAGAATTAAAGAATCGCGGCCACTACTTAACATCGCGCTACAATCAATAATGCCGTAATCCAATTGTGTCAATTGTGGCTTGTATATATTTTAATCACACGTATTCGCCTAAAAAGGATATGTCAAAATAAGATTGAAATTTTTATTAATTGAACAATATTTTATTTAACTATAATAATAGTTATTTTATTTTGTATAACGAACAGAATAAATGAAAATAAATAATAAAAATAAGAAATATATATTTTGTTGAAATATTCCAAATTTTTGAAAAAGGTACCAGTATAGTGATGGTTAAGGCGTTGGCTTAAACACACTGCGGTCTTGAGTTCGATCCCCGCCGCTGACCACAACGCCGTGAGAGGACAATACAGGCCAAAGAGTCAACTTTGGCCTGTATTGATGTTGTATTTTTTTTTTTTTTTTTTTTTTGTAATGTTACAATGACGTTTCACATAAATTTTACGAGTTGATTATTAACTAACTGTCGTTTTTTAATTTGGTAAGAGATGTGATCCTTCTAAAGTTAAAAAAGTATCATTCCAAAAACCGCAATAAATTTTTGTTTTTGGATAAGATCGTTGGAATATAAAAAATAGCGTTAAACTATATGCTCAATACTATCCTGAATTGAAACATCTAGTCTACCTGTTCATCTGTTTTGATTTTCCTATCAGAGATTTGGATTTATTCACATGAATCAAATGGATAAAACTTACCAAAATATGATTTCTATACTTGTTGTAATGATCGATATTGTGCGGTAGTGTGGTGTATTTATTTGTTTAAATCTGCCAATTATTACCTCAGTATTAAAATTAGTTGTCATCTGATTTAATTGTCCTTGATATTTTTTGGTCCTTCATTTAGGTTTTCATTTTATTGCAATAGAAGCATTCAAGCAATTTGTCACGACTTCGAGTGATTATTGCTAAAGGTTAATAAAAGAAATATGGTAATATTGGGTGATCTCAATATTAACTTGTTAAATAGCTCGGAATGTTAAATTTATCAAGCAATTTTAGCTTCATACGGTTTTCTAAGTCTTTTGAATGCTCCAACTAGGATTGTATCATGTCTTGATCATGCTTTCGTAAGATCACCCAATACTTTTCGATAGCTTGTCAGTTTACATATAGTTGACAATTACAATTGTTCATTCACCAGAATGTTCAAGAATATCATTTTCATTTGAAGGTCATTTTGTTAGAAGCAATAGTTATCATAGTCTTATAGCTTATGTCTATTATATGAGAAATCCTAAGAATTTTACTGGATATCAATGTAATAATGAAAAATGTAGGAGATTCTACCTTTATATGGCGCCCAACTATTTCACGCTGCAAAACACGTTAAATTCCTTAATATTAAACGTCCTACTTAACACCGTTGCCTACCAAATCGAGGACGTACGAATACAAGATCACTTTAAGTATCCATCTGCATGTTGTATTGCTTAAGTCAACCTGTCCTGGCATGGACGATGGTTTGGCTCAAGGATTTAAATAGACATAAAACCTATGTTAATTGGTCTTGCTGAAATCTGGGTATTTAATGATGGAATCCACGATTCATTTAGGGACTTTCGTAATGTTTCATGCAAAGTTTTGAACTTGTGCATAGCTGACCACTGTTTAACTGAAAGTAACTTTAATGGTGCAGCTAAGTCCAGATTCATCGCTTTTATATGAATGTTGGAGAGCAAGCTTTTGATATTTTTAGAAATATTCTGAATGACCATCTTAAAGTTTGCACAGAAACTATTGCAATTATGGGAAAAAAGCAGTAAATCTTAGGCCCTGGATGTCAAACCACTTACTAATTTATATACACTTGAGAAATAAAATATGCCATCTTGCAAACAAACACTCAACCAACAATAGGTTAGTTAGGTACAGACAGAAACTTTGTAACATTCTAAATATAAAAATCACTGAGACAAAAAAAAATTTACATCCATAAATTTTGAGCAAATGGTAAAAATGCTCGAAAAACCTGGCAAACGATCAATGAGCTGATAAATAAGTATCAGGAATTAATTGATGGTAGGTCAGGTGGTCTTATCACTGACCCGAGTCACATTGCCAATGAATTCAGCAGCTTTTTTGTGCGTGTATAACGGGGATCCAGTTGGTTCTATTGTGGTCAAAGATACGTCATTAAAAAATCGTTTCATGACAGATACAAATGATTCAACGAGAAACTTTGATATCACCCGTTTTGCCGGGTGAAGTATATGGAATTTACGAATCATTAGTTTCCTTTCCAATAGTTCATCCCCAGAAATAGATAATGTTTCAATGTAAGTTTGCTCTGCACTTACATTACTAGTCGTATACCCAGATAGTGCGTGTTAATCCCATTACGTCTGGGGTTCCTAAAGGGTCGGTGTTAGGTACTCTTCTGGTTTACGTTAATGATATTTTCAAACTCCCTTTTGCAGTAAGCAAAAGGGAGTTTGAAAATACCAATACTATGTTAGCAGATGACCTAGCATTTGTCTACAATAGTTCAAGTAAACAAGATAACATCACCGGTAAAGAACAGGATCTAGATTATTTGACAGTTTAGTTTAAAGCTCAAATCTAAAATAATACATTTTAGAAAAAGTTTGGATTTCCTGAAGGAATTTTTTCCATTGCTTTGGCTATGGTAGAGTTCGGATATGTAGTTTTGATTAATTTACGTCTAATTTGTCCATTGCACATTTTGAGGCATGTTTATTTCGCTCTTGTAGATTGTTATCTTCTTTATGGGTTTTTATGTTAGACAAAACTCTTACAAATTCCTTGTTTGTTCGACAGAAGCATATTCTCAGGCTAACGACTTTTCACAGCTTTTGTATTCAAGGTCTTAAAGATATTTTATATAATTAGCGGAAATACTTTTTTTCAACTGCCCCGAGTAATTAAACTCTAAATTCAAAAAACACATCCCGAACTGCAAACTTGATTTCCGTGTGGACGTTTCTTCAATATTTACCAATTTACCGGTTGAAATAAGCAAGTCTGACAGTTTCTCGTTTTTCTCCAAAGCCATAAAACAATATCTGTATGAAAAATGTAAAATGTAGTTGACCTAGGTTTGACTTTCAACCCCTTTTAAATTAAGAAACTTTTGTTCGATTCGTTTATTCTATCGGTTTTTACGTGGCCTTTTACGAACTATGTTTCCAATTAAAAAGACAGCTTCGAGAAAAGGTACAAAAGCTTCCAGTTAAAAGCTACAAAATTCTAAGTCAGTAAAAGATTGACGTCATACGACAATAGCAAAAGATTTTATTCTATGACGGGCTGATTTTGTTGCAGTTTATATAATATATATATACATAAATCATTATATAATTTTATCATTTCATCGTAACACACATTTTTTTCAAAATAAGTGAAAAAATCTGTTGAATGAGATAAATTTTTCCACGACAATGAGCTCCAATTGAATTTCGCTAATTTTTACATTGACAATAAATAAAATTATGTACCCGCCTACCGCATCCATGTGATTCAAAATAAATTGAAAAATTATATTGAATGGAAGAATTACAACAGTCCGTTGCCTATATATACGTATAGGGTACATCTTTCAAATTTTGATTCAACTTTTTAAATGATTAACGAGCACTGCATACTATATCATTTTATTGAACCACACTATATAGTGTGAACGCATATGCGAAATAGGAAAATCGAGTAAAATGGATCAAACTGATAGAGATGAACAATATATAATATGAAGTGAAAAAAAAATGTAATTCGATTACTAACGTGAATCTAACACAAATCTGTATAAATAGCTGAAGCAATTCAATGTTCAGCACAGTTCTCAACCGTATTTGACTACACAATCACATATCTGAGTAAATTTTAAAAATTTCCCAAAAAGTTTAAATTAAGTGAAAATAAAATAAAACTTCAATTGTTTCGTGCCAAAAAAATGCACTCATTTTTCTGGTGTAACAAAACACTAATTCCATTGATCGTGTGCATCGTAATTTCGAATTTAATTCAAATTGGTGTCGGTGTTTGTTCAACAAACAATCGTCATTGTGAACGTTTTACCCGAGACGAAAATCGACGACTCGATAACAATGAACGTGTCAAGTTAGATCGACGTACTGAAGAAATTGGTTCACGTCGATATGTCGATCGTGATGAAAAAAGACAGATTATTGATAGCTGTAATATATTCGGAGGTGACAGAAGAAATGGCCAAGATTGTGAGTTTCGCATTCGTAACGAACGTAACAATCGTGGATTAAACATTAACAGCAGGGATAACGGTAAAAGCCGGTCAGAACGACGAGATACAAGAGAAAATATTCGGGATGATGAAAGAATAATGAAAAATGAAGAAAAAATCAGGGAAATCAGGAGTATAAACAGAGATGAAGATAGACTCCAGACAAGACGAATCGACGAAAGGAGAAATTTCGAAGAAAGAAGAAATGATCGTCAAAATAATGATGAACGTTCTGTTAGACGTGAAATACGAGAGAAAAACGAACGAAGACAAAATGTTGAAGTTGCCCGCCGATCTGAAGGAGAGACTAGAACCGCAGAAATACGATATGCTGGCCGAAGACAAGTACAAAAACGTGATATTCGAGAAGATAATCACCGCGGGAATATTGCTGATAATAAATCCTCAAATCAAGAGAGAAGACACCGAGAAAATCGAGAAAATCGTTTAAATCGGCAAGATGAGCGGAGAACTACTCGACAAAATCGAGATGAACAAAGAACGCGACAAACACGAAGAGTAGTCCGAAGTGAAGAAGTTCGTGAAATACGCGCTTTGGAACAAAATAACCTATCAACTCGCAGCATATCGAGAGAACGAATAAACTCAATCCGATTGGTACGAAATGAAAAACCAAATACCGAACGACGAGAACGTGTAAATTTATTAGCAAGACGAGAACAAACCGAACAAGATGAAATTCGTGACATCCGAAGAAATAATGAAATTCGTGAACCACGACCAATAGAACGAATTCAAATTGATCGTGGAAATACCAGGTCTGCACTTCGAGAACGTTACACGTTTGACTCATTTGCTAGCTCCACTTTAAAATCAAACATGCTATGGTACACATTACAAATAATGATTATTGGATTTATCACTTTTAAATTAGCAAACAAAAAATCAGCTGACTGTAAAAGACCACCATTTTTATTAAAACTAAATAGTTCCCTAAGAAAATTAAAAATATTTTAAATTTTAAAACTATAAAGTGTTATACTTAAAAAAATTCTATTATATAATAATGTACAGTAGACAAAAAATGTATTAAACTATAAACTAATCATGAAAAATATTTAATGTGAATCATATCAAAATTCATTGTTTTAATCGTTAATTTCCGGTTAAATAATTAAATTAAACTTTTGCTTGCCATGATTATCCCAAGACTCCACAATCTTTCGAAATAAGTCAATTTTATTGTATAGTGATAATATAAAAAATGAACATACGCAACGATTGAATTTTTATTTTTAATATTTTTAAAATGGTGACAAACTTGTGATAGTTGTTATATTGTCACTTCTCACCAAAATCTGTTTGGTAGTATAGCCAGTCTAAAAACATGACATCTACCTTTTTTAAAACGGACTTGATCGAATTAGCAAAATTTTAAAAATTTATATTCACTGTTAAATTTTTAAGAACTCCATAGCCAAGTCTACTTGGTAATTGGCCAGTCTACTTGGTATAAATGCCATAAAATAAAATATTTTTTAATACTTTTATTTTTAATTTTATTTTATTTTATTCCCTTAAAACCCGAATTACCTTTTTAGAACGTTTTACTTTGAATTGGCTTATACCAAAAATGTACAAGTTCATATATATATGTAAAAAAATCCTTTGACATTATATGACGTAAATTGTAGCATATGACGAATATTGAAGTGGTGATCTTTGTGGCATTCTACGTAGGTTATTTTCCTTTATTCAAACAATGTGATCTGCCTTTAATTCTAATTATTGACAAGGCTGCTTATTTTTGGTTGTAATTCAGTTATGTAGTCATTTGACTAATGCTTCTAAAAATATTAAACCATTTTTTTAGTGTAGCCTCTCCATGGCTTTGCCGAAATGTTTATGCTTTATAATTTTAATACGAAAGTGGTAATAAGCGAATCACAATTAAAATTGTGGGTTTAGTATTAACGCATTTGTTATGATATTACCACTGTTAATCCGTCGGCATAGGTCTCTTAGAGAGATTCTCATAAAGGTTGCAATCAGCTTGTAGTGATACATGGTGCATTTTGCTATCACTGAAAATATGCCACGTTTGTCTTCTTGAAAAACAAAAAAACATATAAAATTCACTACTTGGTTTTTTCGTTGCTATGACAATTGCGAATTTTTTCGTTGTTATGACAAAAAAAGTGAGTGTAAAAACATATGAGGCGGGGAAATACTTCAAACAATTATTATAGTTTTCGGATAACGTATTAAAAAATTGGGAATGTAGCGGAATATTTTTCAAATAAATGTCAAAAATTTGTATTTACAAATATTTATCATGGGTTATTTATCATATATTTATCATAGGTATTTACAAATATTTATCATTAGACGCAGTTTTTGATCGAATATTAGTTTCTAAAATGTGACAGAATTAACTTAATTGCCCCATGCAAAATTTTGCATGCACTCTCAGCACTTTCTGTTTACCAACAAATAAATTAAGTGAAAAATGTAGCTTTTTGTTGTTACTGTGCCTTTTTTTGTTGATTTGCACATTCGTATTTTAAATTTTTCCAATCAGTTCGTTGCAGATTCTATCTAGTTCCAAAAACGGGGTTAATTTTGTTTAAGTTTGAAAATCGTTCTATTGCACAAATGGATTAATTATTACTAATGTTGCAAGTGTCACTAATTGTTTAGCTACCAACTTAATTTTGATGTCACAAAACTTGTTGATTTTTTTTTTTTTTTTTTTGTTTTAACATTTTTAAAACATACATCAAATAAATATGACATTGGTGACTAAGATTTTCTTTTATTTTTTCGTCACACTTAAAATTAAACGGTAAGATAATTCAGACAATCGGCGAACTTCAAACGAATTCTTCAAACACAAAAATTTCCGAAAACTACCATTAAATAAAATTAAAAATTTACAAAAACTTACCCATGAAATTGTATCGTTTATTATAATCATTAACATTACTAAAATTGATAATGCATAAAAGAAACAATCTCGCACAAGCGGCCACCAATTTAATTGACACACTGTGCCCGAACATAATGCACACACTGATATTACAAACATGATATTAAATACTGCCGATCCAATAACACCGCTTACACCTATAAAAACATTTAATTGCAAATATTATTAAAGAATTTTTAATTTAGGTTATCGCAATAACTATCCACTTACCAATGTCATCTTTTGCAAAAAATACACCAATAACGACTGTTGCTAATTCGGGTGCAGAACTGCCCGCAGCCATAAACGTAGCACCAGCAACATCTGGTGACAATTTTAATTCTTCACACAATCTATCTAAACTCGAAACAAAATAATCATCGCACACGATTGCTAAACCCAAAAAAGTAAATATAGCTACAAACACGTGTAATACGAGGCCACCATGTTTTCGTGTATTTGGACTCATCAACGGTTGTGGAAATTGTTCGATCGCCGGCGGTGTACAATTTTCTCGCAATGGTCTCCACGTTGGTAGCGCATGATGATGATGAAGCGTAGTTGCACTCGTTTCCGGTTCAGTATCTGTGGTACTGAAAATGTCCTACAAATACAAAATCATTATTGCGGTCATACAAATAATACGAGTTCCAAATATATAACTTACTTCCGCTGGAGTCGTAAATGTTTCGAATGTGGTTACAATTGTATCGGTGTCATCAACATTTGGTTTACTACTATTGTCCGTTGTATTGTGTGCAGTTTTATCCGAGTACACATTTATGCATGAATAAATTAATAATAATACACCCATATGCCAAAGCCGGCCACTCATTGTTCGTCGTCTCATGTTTTTAATGAATCTAAAACGATTAAATAAAATATGCAAATTAATTTTTATTTTACATACTTTAGTTTTTAATTGTGGTTTTATGACGTCATCAATTTACTATCAGTACATTTTACTAAAATTGTTCATATTAAATAATATGGCGAATCGAAACAAATTGAAAAGATAATTTTGCGAAGCGCGAAGCACTACACAATTTTATTTTTACAATATGTAAGACTAATGTCGTCACATATGTACGAGCATATTGCTTTCAGCACAAAATTATTACAACACTATACTTATCATCAAAATATTCAAAAAAAAAAATTAGTTTACGAAATTATTTAGTCGTAACGGTTGAATAACCTTCTCAACAGTTTAATCTTTATGCGATTTAGGCAGGCAAGAACATACATATTTCATTATGTTTAAGTATCTAATCATGAGAACCGTGACATTTCAACTCTCTGAGCGGATAAAAAGCAACTTAATATATGACATTTGTAAAATATACCTTTTTGTTAGTGTATGCCGTTAGCAAGCTGAAAAATTGAGTACATCCTTTAAAGAATAATTTGTTATAAGCGTGGATTCATTCCAATATAGGGGAAAGAGAATTTTTAAAGTATTTACTTCCATTTACCGAGATTTAACACCCTTTTAAAAATTCGAGTAAACAAGAATTTGTTTTATACTTTCTAGTAGCACAATTATACATTTTGGGGGATATTTATATATATATATATATATATATATATATATATATATATATATATATATATATATATATATATATATATATATATATATATATATATATATATATATATATATATATATATATATATATATATATATATATATATATATATATATTTCGAAGAAGTTATTAGGCTTTTTTATGTTATTTTTATATTTTTATTTTTGGTTCTGAAGCCTATTTTATTTATACGAAGTTATTTATTCATTTTACGTAAAATGAATAAATAAGTTCGTATAAATAAAATTGGCTTCAGAAACAAAAATAAAAATATAAAAATAACATAAAAAAGCCTAATAACTTCTTCGAAATAAAATTCCACCCATTGGTTGAAGATATGGGTACCTAATAATCATAGCGGCAAAGGAATTCTTCGATAAAATGAAAACACGATACGGAAATGCTATGGTCAAATCCATGAAGGATATTTTTAAAATTAAAGTGAAACTGGCAAAATCACATAACAAGAAATTATTTCTATTAAGATGCCGGAAACAACAAGTTTTTTCAAAGAACAGGAAGTTTAAAAACATCTTTAATATTAATGCAGTAATATTTAAACGGCTTGAAAGCAGATTTATTTTCGCCGTGATAAATCAGGAGATTGCTGACAACTTCATTTACACCAACAAACTAAACAAATTAAGTAGAATTAAGCTTGCTTTCTTAAAAAATTCGATATCTCCTTATTATTTTAGAAATTTTGTAATCAAATTAGACGTTTATTTCAGGAACATATTTAAACACTTTAAAGTAATCCATTAACAAATTTAATAATATGAGACAGATAACAATATTTTATCTACAGACGATTTTGGATCCGATAGTCATTGGTTGGTGAATTCTCAGACACCAACATTCCAGAGAAAGTGTCGACTGTTCTCGAATTGGGAGATAGATTTTGTCCTCCAGTTTAAAAAAAAACTGTTTCGTACATCCAAATTATTACGGATATTGAAGGAGCACTGATCAAAAAGACCAATGAACAGTTAGACCAACCATTATTACGTAACCAATTAGTGCATATGTTTACAAATTTTAAAAATCGTGATAGACATATACAGCGAACTAATTTTGATGATAGTTGTCTCGTACGTGATCTTTCTGTAACAAGAAAATTCGTAAAGGATCAACCAGAAATAATAGTGACAAGGGCAGATAAAGGCAATACAAAAGTCATAGTAAAACGGTCCGATTATGTATCTATCCAGTATCTATCCAAACAAAACTAAATCGGATGTTACTGTTTGGCAAATTGAAGGTAGAGTAACAGAGAGAGGGGCTAAGTTGCTAAGATGCCATCATCGTGAAGCAGCTAAACTTTATGGGCTACCAAAAATACATAAAGTAAATACGACATATCGCCCTATAGTGAGTTCGATCGGTACTCCACTATATGCTCTATCCTCCTTTTTGTCAAGAATCCTTAATAATACTGTAGGTAAATCTAAAAGCGCTGTAAAAAATTAGACCGAGTTTAAACAGAATATAAAACAAGTCAACTTACCACAAGACCACATCATCATATCCTTAGATGTAGTCTCGCTGTTCAAGAACATAGACAGTAATTTAGCCTTACATCTGGTAAGTGATAAATGGCAAGAAATAAAAAAGATCTCTAAGACAAAGTTGAAGAAGACGCAATTTATCGAAGCATTGGAGCTTGTACTTCATATTTATGAATTCTCCTTTAATGGAAAATATTATAAACTGTTTGGTTCTCCCATGGGTTCACCAGTTAGTCCAGCAATTGCTGGGCTAGTGATGGAGTTTGTGGAAACCAATGTATTAAGTTCTCTTGATTTCATTCCTGCTTTTTATTACCGATATGTAGATGGCCATTGTAGTTATGGCCATTCCTGTACAAAAGATAGATTAATTTTTACAAAAGTTTAACGCTTTTAATCAAAACATCAAATTCACAATTGAAATAGAAAAGGATATTAAATTGGCATTTTTGGATTTACTTATTTTGCATAACGTAGATGGTACTCTTTCCACTGACTGGTTTCACAAATCGACTACACGAACAACTATCCCATTTGTTACAAAAATTTAATTTCAGAATCGTTGGTAGAGCACATAATAGTTTAGGCAGGTCTCTTCTCTTCCATCAAAGATCCCACACAGTTAGGCGGAAATACTAATGTTGTATATAAAATTGTGTACGAATGTAGAAAATATTGGACAAACTCAGCAATTGTGTAAGAGATGCAAAAAAACTGTCGCTCAGAAAAGTTTCATTAGATCAGACGAGTGCATTATTTACCCATTTGCATAAATCTAATCATGCAATTTGCTTAGATAATGTACAAATTCTAGAGAAGGGACCAAAACATACAACAAGACGTGTTTTGGAAATGATTCACATCAAGATGGATCCTAACTGCCTAAACAAACAATCTGATTGTACGTCTCTCTAGAATACATACAATCATCTGATAGAAAATAAAATACCTCACTCTCTACGTGGATAATGCAATTCATCTGTTATTACGTATTACTAAAACATAATAACATCTGATTAATTCCATTATAATTCTCGTCTATTTCAGTTAACTTTTTATAATCTAAGGCACACTTAACTGTCTATCTGAATGCTATGTTGCTTTTCACTAAAAAAATTTTCTAAATTTTTTATGATATCTCTGCCATCTTTACTAAAAAACTAGACTCCAACATTTTATTCTATGTCTTTTTTCTTTTTTTCTTTCATTTTTATTGTTATCTGTCTCTTTTTTTTATATACCGCCAAATCTATTGTTAACATCACTCAGATGTTGTACTTGGAAAAAAATTTAGTATTCATAAATATAAATGACGTGTATACAAAAGGGGAAAGCCCATAAATATTATATTAAATTATTTTCCTATTGGAAAACTTTTGTGTGTGTGAAATAAATAAAAATATGTTTTTAAGATAAAGACAATTTGTAAGTTTGTTTTTTTTTTTAATCTTTTTAATTCAATTTAAATTATAACAATGTTTTTAAAATCTATATTGTTCTGTATTGTGTTTTTTAGTTTTTACTATGTATTTATGAGGATGAGTGGGAATTCCATTCGTATTTATTATGAATAAATAACTTCGTATAAATAAAATAGGCTTCAGAACCAAAAATAAAAATATAAATATATATATATATATATATATATATATATATATATATATATATATATATATATAAATGTGTATATATATATATATATATATATATATATATATATATATAAATATATATATATATATATATATATATATATATATATATATATATATATATATATATATATATATTCTTTTATGTAACATTCATAGCAATATCCTTTCAAGTCGCCATCTTTTATGAAACATTTGTAGTAAAAAGAATTATAATACTACTGAAGTTGAAAACGGTACTAAAATAATAAAATAAAATAAATAAATAAATTCAATATTTTAACATAGTAGCTCCTTGATTGTATAAAATACTCATTGCAAAACAAAATAATGATTGTTTTGTTTTCTAATTTTAACCGAACATATCATAATATTTTTTAGTGATAAGATTAAAAATTCAACAAAATTGAAATTTACTTAAATTGCCATGGCGTAACTGGTGATATACCCTACGATTTTCTACAATAATTTAAACACATTTACACTTAGGTGAATTATAATAAATAGTTATAAATTAGTTTAAATGGGAATTTTCCATTTGTGAATTATTGCTTTTATCTTTTGTCACTTTAGAAATTTTTTTAATTAAAACAAAATATTTTTAAAATTTTTAAATTATATTTTTGTTGTTATCTTCCTTTAATATGTGACAATTTTTTTATTTATTGATAAATCGATTTTTATAACTTCTATCTTCAACAGTTCACAAGTACCTTAACAACTAGCACAAAAAAACAAAAACAAAATTAATAAATAAACACCTAAATCAATCCTGGAATTGTATAATACATTGAAACAATTTACTCCTGGCTCCAAATCTATATGTACAAACATGCTAAGTTATATAGTTAAATGTAACAATAAAGTGCTGTCTCCTCTTAAAGATGGTTATAATATTATTATAAAATAAATTAGTTGAAGTCTTTTTCGCAACCCATAACCTGAGCGGTAGCTTATCAAACAGCTGTACAATAAATGAAGCAAACATAGCCGTCATTGATATGTTCACAACTCAGTACTTATTCGGTGCTTCAGATCTTGTTAAACCAAATGGAATAAAAAAGCATATAACATTTTTAAAGTCATCGAAAACCCCGGGTCCCGATTCAGAATATAAAACTTTACTAAAAAAAAATTCTAAGAAATACTTAATTCTTTTAAGCTATATTTTTAATGCGTGCTTAGTACTGGGCTATTTTCCAAAGTCTTAGAAAAAAGCTAATGTCATACCAATTGCAAAGCCAAGTAAAGACCCTACTTTGAATATAAGTTACAGGCCTATAAGTGTTTTCGGACGTCGGAAAAGTGTTTGAAAAAACATTACTTACCAAATTAAATCTCAACAATTCGGTTTTAGAGCCGGTCGCTCAACAAATCACTAAGTATTGCGTCAAAGCAAATTTATCAAAAGCAGTCTTAATCATAAATCATCTGTTGGGATCGCCATTCTAAATGTAGAAAAGGCATTTGACAATATCTGGCATAATGGTCTTTTATTTCAACTCAAGTTATGTAATACTTTTTCTTTTCTAATGAAAAACATAAAATCGTACCTAAACGAGCGACAATTTTTTGTGAAAAATTGACAACAATTTCTCGTAGGTTTATCGTATTTCAGCAAGTGTCCCTCAAGGAGTATGTTAAGCGCGACTTTATTTAATGGTACACATACGACTTACCTACATTTATATTTTGTCAAAAATTTAGTTTTGCTGATGATACTGCTATAGCTTCCACCTCTACGGACCCTGATATAAAATAACTAATAATTTGGAAAACGACTTACATTCGCTTTAATTTTATTACATCAAATGGGAATAAGAATAAACACAACCAAACCCGGCCTACGCTATTTTATAAAATGTCGTGCGACACGTTATCTTCCATTAAAGACAAATATTAATTTACTAGAAACGATCAGTTGGGATTACCAATTAAAATACTTAGCATAATTCTAGACGAATCCCTACTGTAGGCGAATCAAATTGATTACGCTATAAAAAAATGTAATAAACTTACACAAATTGTATAACAACTTTGACGTATGGTTGTCCAATCAAGTGTAATAATGCTTAAACTCATTTAAACAAGTTACAGATAGCTCAGAATAATCTACCTTGGTTTTTCTAAACCAATGTTAAATTCGTTTTTCAAAAAGCTACAAATCCTCTTATAAGAAATTATAAAATTTGTATATTTACATAAATATATAGTCGCGTGTCAACCATTGAACAGCAAACATTAAAATTTTTATATTATTGTGAAAAAAAAAATAATGAAAAGTGCAGTGTAAACAAAAACAATTTTCAATATTACCATAAATTTCAAAACAATTGAACTAAAAGTATTAAAAGTGCAGTGTTAACAGAAATTGTGAACATTATAAAATGCTAATGACCTAATTTTTAAGTCATTTCACATTGTAATGTCTGAGTTTGCAAAAACTTTAAAAACTTAATTCCGCCAGGTAGTTCGTTTCAAGTAACACAATTTGATTTTGATTTAAAATCAATAGAAAAGTGTTATTAGGGTCCTTATCATGATTTCCGTCGCAAAACAATTTTTACACGATATCGTAAATTTGGATCACCAGTTACGATACCTTTTCGCCATCTATATTTTTTTTGGTTCTTGAATCTCCAAAAATGGAGCAATCGAATAATGAAACATTTTATATTTTTATTATTAAAGTAATATTATTAAAGAACGACAAATGTCAAAGCTGCATTAAATTAGTTCGTTTTATGCCAAAAAATGAGTGCGTTTAAAATATTTTCGATAACGGAATTCATATTAGAAAAGTTACAGCGGATCGGAAACACCATATCGAAATATTTTAAGACCCGCCGCGGAAATCATTATAAGGCCTCAGGCAAAGAATAATTTTCAGTTGTCGCCCAAAAATAATTCTACTAACATCTCAACTATTACAATCGGAACCGTCTAAAGATGCTAGTATTCCAAATGTACTGACGCCTTTATTATCTATGCTTGAATATAAAGAAGAATAAACAACAGCTAGCAAAAGGGATAGAGGTACGAGTCCCCTATCATCTATCAATAGGCGCAAACAAATGGAAATAAACGATTATTGGTTAGTGCAACCTACAGTACCTTTATCGACACGGTTTAATTGATTGCCCGAGGAGAAAAAGATACACCACAACTTGTCCAACATTTGTGTCTGGTGTGGAAGAAATCAATCATATATCTGTCCTATTAAAAGAATATACTAACGACAAATTTGACCTACAAATAATTGGATCTAGCCAGGTTAAAATACTCGCAAAAAATGCCGGTGCATACCCCGCGGCCTTTAAAGCCCTAGCGGAACGAAACCCTAATTACAGGTGATCATACGAAACTTGCATTCGTCAATTAACACTGACGCATTAAAAAGAGAGTTAATTGGCTTAGGTCTCGATGTTGGTAATATCTGCAACATGGGCCGAAGTGGTACAAAAAAGTCACTCCCACTCTTTAAAGTCGAGCTTCGAATGAATGAAACAAATTAAGACAATCGATCAGTAGACTGATGCATTCAGTTGTACGGGTCGAAAAATCGCAGCGTTTACCAAAAAGAATAATAATGCAGATTTTCTCTCTAAGAGAAGAAAGAGTGGAAAATTTGCAGCCTAATGTCCAATCCGAATTTTATCTTATCAGTTTGTTTAAATAAAAATTAATGGTCAAAATGGGTACTGTCCTTAACCTTCTAACGATCATTGTCTCCAAATCATTTAATGTCCAGAACACTTAAATTAGCAATCTGGATTAGCAAATTAATGTCATGCTGATTTCCGAAAATCATAATACCTGCAAAAGTTTTCTAAAAATACACCATTTTTGACACAAACCATCAACAGTTATAATCATAAACATAATTAAACACCATGAAATAAAAAAGTATGAGAAGGAGCATCTACAGGCACCCACAGTAGTAATAGATGATTGGCTAGGTCCTATAACAATTTCAGCCATTTACTGCCAACCATGCAATAAAAATGCAATAAAAATGGAACCATTTGACGAGTTTTGTAATTCCTTGCTTTATAGCAGGGAGGGATAATAATACAAAACACCAAAAGTGGGGATCAAGATTGGCTACAATGCGAGGCCGAGCATTATTTAAATCAATTCAAAAAATAACCTATACATATACTGGCCTTGTGATAAAAGAAACATCTCAGACGTCATAGATTTCTGCGTCACCAAAGGAATCGCAAATATTTACATTATAGCGACGCCATGTTTGGACTTGTCATCGGACCACCCGCTTGCCTTAATCGCTCTGGCTACAAAGATAGTGAACATTTAGAAACAACCGATGTTAAGCAACAAAATAATTGACTGGAGCCGATTTAGATATAAGGTAACAGAGAATCTGATCACAAAAATCAAATTAAAGACGGAATGTGACATAGATCAAGCAGTGGAATATCTCGATGAATGTATTCAGTCGGCAGCTTGGAAGTCCACCAGTAAAAAATGAGAAAGAAAATAATGGGGAATGTTCAAATCTTGTCAAGAAAATGATTAAGGACAAAAGGAAATTAAGACAGCAATGGCAACGATATAGACTGATTAACGCAAGTTAAACAAGACGGTCAAACAATTAAAAAAACTGCAGGTCAATGAAAAAAATCAGTCAATTCAAGAATATTTGTCGCAACCCTCACCAACAGAAAACACAGATAGGTCAGTAGGCGAGAAATAATGAAGAAAAGACTGAGGCATTTGCAGACCATTTCGAAAGAGTATTTGAACCATGCTTATCAGAAGTTATAGACGAAGAAAACAACAATATTCAAATGCATTTAAATTGCATTTGCAAATGAATACGAAGCTTTCTATCTTTGAAGTAAAAACTGTGATACAGAAAGAGAGGTAAATCCTAAAAAGGTGCCAGGATATGATCCTATTACAGGAAAGGTTTAGCAAAAGTTACCAGATAAGGGTATTCGATTTCTTACCTACTTATTCAACACTGTACTTAGAACTGGATATTTCCCAATACAAGGGAAGGTTTCACAAGTAATATTGATACCAAAACCAGGTAAGACCTCTTATATAGGTCGTACAGACCTATATAAGGTTGCTACCAATTATATCTAATATATTTGAAAAACTACTACTTAAACGCCTTAAGCCTATATATTTCTGGAAAAGAAGCTGGTTCCGGACCATCAGTTTAGGTTAAGGCCAAGGCACTCAAAAATAGAACAAGTATACAGAATAGTTCAAGTAATTCAAGAAGATCTGGAGGAAAAAAGATGTTGTTCTTCTGGTATTCATGAACTTAGCGCGACCTTTTGATAAGGTGTGGCATGTGAGATTACAATATAAAATAAAGCAATGCTTATCACATGACTTCTATAAAATATTAACATCGTATTTACTGGACAGATATTTTATTATAAAACATCAGGATGTTTATACAAATTTCCGTCCAATTAAATCTGGTATATCACAGAGTAGCATGGTTGCAATCAAGTACCTGTCGCAACATTTAAGACGACCCATCACACGAAGACCCCATTAAAGCGACAGAAGTTTTGCAGGAGAGTATTAACAATAATCAAGTTTGGATGAAAAAATGGCGAATTAAAGTTAAACTAAGTCTAAAAATGTTACCTTTACAATGCGAAGCCGAACATGTCCACCAATACAAATAAATAACCAGAATATACCTCAAACTGATGAAGTTAAATATTTAGGTATTCACCTCGACAAACGTCTAACAAGTAGTAAACGTATATAGATAAAAAGAAAGCAATTGGGAATAAAACTGTCAAAAATGTATTGTCTCATATGCAAAAAATCAAGTTTAATGATTGAAACTAAACTATTGCTTTATAAAATGATAATAAAACTTATCTGGTTGTATGGTATAAAGCTGTCGCGAACGGCCAGCACCTCGAATTAAATCACAGACACTTTCAGGTCCTAACAATACGGGAAGAAATTAGGAATTCCAGTGCCAGGTATCACTGTGACAATCCATCAAAACGAACTAGTGAACAGACTTCTCACTACCACAACGAGGAAAGAGTAAAACGAGAGAATAGTTGCCAAAAAGGTTTTAGATATACTTAACCATAAACTCTAGTTTTTAAAACCTCTAATGAATCGAATCAATAATAGTAAAATTTAAGCCTAGTACTCAGATCGATTTCGAGTACTCAGATCGCGTGCGAAAAATTAAAATGTATTCAAGTACATGGCATGTTCCAGAGATGGCGCGCATTAAATCTCCAATCTTTTTCGCATGAAATTAATGTATCAACCCATTATTTTCGTGCGGAATTTTGACAGATCTGATTTTGAAAATAAAAATTATTTGTTTTATGATAGACGCTGTGCCATTTGTATTCTTAAAGTGTTTCTTGCAATGTTTTTTTATGAATGTAAATTTAATTCACAATTTTTAATGATAGATGCCGTGTCATTTTTATTCTTTAAAATTTCCTTGCTATGTTTTATTGTATTTTACATATTGTGTATCCTTAAAAATCACAATTATTAGTTTAATTTAGTTAATGACAAAGAGTGGTGCGGCATCTACAATAAAAAAATAGGGAACATTTAATATACATAGCACGACAAAATTTACGAATGATAGATATAAAAATCGCGAATTGCATAATTTACATTTCTTTTTTTGTTGGTGTTATATGTCAAAAAAAAACAAATAATTTTCCAAAAAAGTTTCATTTCTATTTCACACGAAAACAAATAGATTTTTGAAGACCGCTTTAAAATTTTATTTCAATTTTAACTGTGTACTTGGCTTAACTAAAAATAAAATAGCAAACCATAAATGTATTGGTTTGGTAAATTTTTTTCAATTTACAACAACAATTGCATAGACATAATTTTTTTTTCCAAAGCAATTCACATATACACAATATACATGTACGCGTAAATCAAAACCATAATGAAATGTCAAAATTTCGCATTCATTTAATGTACCGTGCAGATAAATCGACGTAAAAATATTGGAGTAGTGTCATCTATTATACAATCCGACAAACTAAATTGTCTACGATTTTTTTTTACGTCGAGCTGCGTATCGGTAAGCGAAATTGTCTGCGAAAATTGTTAATCTCGCTCTTAGCTAACTAAATTGTATGTCAATTTAGTATAGAGAATTTATCTTAGCTCGAACTGCGTACCGACCTTAAGCAGATAGATTGTAAAATAAAGGAAAATAATCAAAAAATGTATATACATAATTTAGTTTTAAGTTAGAATAGTTAGATAAGTATCTTCAACAGAGTTTCCCTTACATTTTTTTATGACCAAAAATAAAATAAATAATTAGTTCATTATAAAAAAATGTTCAGTACTGAGAAGTGAGATTCACTGTACCTTCAAAAAATATTATGTATAAACTCATAAAATCCAATAACAAAAATTATATCAAATAAATTGAATAAAAACACAAAATAAAAATAAAAAATTTACAAAAAAAACAGCAAATTTATCAATTCGATATGGCATTAAATGTTATAACGATAACCGACATTATTTTATATACTTGAAGACTTACTTCAATTATAACTTCCATTAAAAATAGGTAGCACTCCTTGCAACATCGTTTTAGTAGAATTGTGTGTTATGACCAAGATACCCTATATAGGATTCGATGGGATTTTCTTTATATACTTTCCGTTGATTTAAAGTTCTTTGTCCTTTCCATTTATTGGAGCTATATAGTAAACCGACTATTTAAAGATCTAAAATGAAATTCCACCAAATAAGCAATGAAAACAATGCTAACACCTCATTTATGTTCTACGTAAATAGAATGAACAAAATAATGTAAATTTAATCGGAATGTTTAAACCAAAAATATACTACAGCAAACAAATATTTTCCATGAAATTTGATACTTAAAAAATTCAATCGAAATATTCAAATGAGGCAAAAATGACGCCTAATTTTCGTTTTTAATTTTTTTATGTTTATTTTAAGAAGAAAACAAAACAATTTTGTTTTTTAAGACCCGAGTTGTGAAGAAACATTTGACTGTCTTGAATTTTATTTTATTTACAGTACCGTTTTATTGTTTCTTACATAAATAGTAATTGAAGAAACTAAGAAGAGGTCTGGACCAGTTCAATGCATAAAGTGCCAAGAATACGGACACAGGAAAGCTAAACTTAAATGAAGTTTGTGTTATTTGTGGTGAACTTCACGACTCCAAACAGTGTGGTAAATTTCGCAAGGATCCAATTTTGAAACGTTGTAGTTACTGCGGTGGAAATCGTATTGCAAATTAAGGAGGTTGTGCAGTGTATCTGAACTTAAAACGGAAAATAAGTCCTAAAATAAGCGCTGAGCAACGAATGCTCAACATGAAATTTAATCAGAGGGCCATATTACCAAAAAATAATAGTCACCAAACCAACGAATGCAAACACACAAAATGATAACTTGGAGACGTTTGCTAGCAGTTTTGCACAGCTAGGTGTTTCTTATGCAAATATCCTAAAAGGTAACAAACCGAAACCCAAAGTTCATTTGAATGAAGAGGACCTAAACATTCAGACCACGGTAAATAAATTAACCGAAACCATATCCAAAGTTTTTGTTAATGAAAGAAAGACATATTTTGCATGATGATGCAAAATATGAATACGCTTATGCTAATTATAGCCAAAAATCAAAAAAAAAAAATCTGAAATTAGCTATTTAGAATGCGAACGGACTTTTGCAACATAAAGCTGAGGTACAATCCTTTCTAATCAAACAAAATATAGACATTTTGTTAATATCTGAAACACATTTCACAAAACAAAATTTTTTTCTGGCTGTTCTGTTTATGACACCAAACATCCGGATGGAAAAGCACACGGCGCCACCGCAGTCCTAATAAAAAAATAGATTAAAGATGTAAACATAAAGTTCCAGAAATATGCCTTAGAATCACATCCAAGCTTCAAATATCGGTTTGTAAGAATGGTCTGGGAAATTTGTAATATCGGCTGTCTATATTGTCTACCTAAACACACAATTAAAAAACAGTAATTTATCGATTACTTTTATCAGTTGGGAATCAAATTTCTAGCAGGGGTGAATACAACGCTAAACATGTGAAATGGGGTTCGTGGTTTTTATTATCTGGACATTCCACATATTGGCCTACAGATTGGAAGACATTCCTGATTTATTAGATTTATTTGTATTACGAGGAAAAGCACGCTCCAATGCTCAAGTTGAAGACTATTATGATTTATCATCAGATTACTCACCAATAGTAGTAACACTAAGTATTCAAGCATTAAAAAACTGAACCAAGTCAACGTTTAACAAACAAACTAACGAAATGGGATCATCATTTGGATGTCCCACTTCGCACACCAGAAGACATTGATGCTGCAATAAAAAACTTAAGAAAAGCTTTCAGAAGGTATTACCAGCTTTACCAATCTCCTTTGCATAAATGGAAATTAAATAGGGATATTAAAGTTCTGAGAGAAATACTACGGGAAGAACAAAATTAGGCTCACAGCAACGGAAAAAACATTACTCACTATGGAAGGAAGGCAACAAGAAATTTAAAAAGACCAGACCTATCGAACTTACCGATATGGAAACCAGATGGCTACAGGGCTAGGCCAGAATTGATCTAGAAAAGATTATCGCTTTCTCTAACCAACTACAAAAAGTGTTTGTGTTAAGTGTTATCCCAAACGAACAAAATGATGACTGCATATATATACTACCATAGTTTAAGAGGGACAAATCGAACCCAAATCCAGTAAAATTTAAATGTAAATTCGTCAAAACAGTTATCAAAAACAGTATAAATCCTAAGAAAGCTCCAGGGCATGATCTAATAACTGATCAAGGAATTACCAGATAGATGCATAAAATATATGACATATATTTTTAACGCGATTTACTTTATGATGAGGATACTTTTCCAAAAATCGAAAATATCTCAAATTATCATGATTCCTAAGGCAGATAAAGACGAAACCTAAGTCTCGTCGTACAGGCCAATAAGTATACTTCCGATAATTTCAAAGCTTTTTGAAAAGATAAAAGAACTAGTACCTATATTATCTGAAGGTCGCGTTATACCAGATCACCAATTTGGGTTTAGAGAGCAGCACTGCACAATAGAACAGCAAATTCATACAATTCTTGAAAACTACTTAGCCCAAACGATGTTCTAGGTTAAACAAAATACGGCCACTACTGATTTAACCGAGGTAAAAGAAGGAGTAGCGCAAGGTAGTGTATTCGGGGTTGCGTTATACTTATTATTGACTTACCAATAACTGAAAAAATAATCACGTTATTTTTTGCTGGCGATACAGCTATATTATTTTCACACCAAAATCCTCAAAATGCATAAAGAGAATTCTAAGAACATCTGCACAAAATTAAAGATTGGTTTAAAACTTAGCGGATAACGACGAATGAATGTAAAGCAACACATGTAACATTCACACTGAACATTGACGGACATGTCTGGCAGTAAAATTAAATAATAGCATAATTGTTTCCTCAACAAAAAAAAATGCCAAATATATCGGTATTCAACTTGATAGAAGTTTGCCATGGGAAAAACACATTTAAATAAAACGCAGTCAACTAAAAATAAAATTCTCCAAAATGTACTGGCTGATCGGAAGAACATTGAAACTCCCTCTAGCCTGCAAGGTTTTACTATATAAAGCGATCCTAATCCCCAGTTCAATACAGAAAGTGAAAAAATTGGTAACGCTTATCACTGTAGCTTATCATACAAACTAAATTTTACCATACTTTACTATGAAGTACGTTTGGTACAATGAAGATAAATTATGTATCATTTTTTAAAACGATAGATTCCCATGCTATTTCAACATATCTCACATCTAAATTAACCTAGCTTTCATTTTTATGCACTGCATCACTCGTTCATTTGCAAACTAAAATTATCTTGCTGTTTAAATCGATTGGAATTTTATCTCAGTACAATAAATGTTACGTGAACTTACCGGTCGACTTGAATTTGCTTGTCTTTTTTCAACTTTCTCCATTTCTGCCAATGTAACAAGTCAACCTGTCGATGTGAATCATTTTCATCTTTGCTCTAGAACGCTGTTGAATGCAGTACACAATATCGTAATTTGCTAATTATACCTTGTAAGGTCCTTTCAAATTTAAAAAGTTGTTGGAACTTTTCTCCTTTCTCTGATTATAAGTTAAACAAAATCTCCTTCCACAAATCATATACTAAATGCACGGATGGCGAATCGTGACTTACTGCGATCAATGTTTATTTATTATAGTGTGCAAGAGATATATGACTTAACATTAGTTGCTTTCCAATCGACCAACCACCATAGTCTTATTGAAATTTTTAATTGTCAAGTGGTTCGACACAGACACACCTAGCGATAAAATGTTGCATAACTGTTTCTAACTGCTTATGAAAAATAGCTAGAATAGTTACAAGTAGTTAAAATTTAGCAAAGACACACTCCTAAGGACATAACTTAGTCGCCCCCAATTAGTCGATTTATTTAAATCAAGCGCAAACAAAGATTACATCAAAGGATTATTGTACTGTCAAGAATGTATATATAGTAAAGTATGTAATATAATATTTGTTTACGTAAATATTACATTACTTTAATAATGGTCGTTCTGCTTTATAATGTTATTTCAATCATCTGTAAATGTATCAGTTACCAATAAAACACTTTGCCAAAGTAAAAACAAATAAAATTCAAAATAACGAAAAAAATTTGGTATCGATTCTTGTAATCTCCGATGAATGTTTGTCTTTAATATAATATGTACTCTTATATTGGAAACGTATGTGACGTCAATAAATAAATGTCACATATTTCTTTGTACCATCGTTAAAAAAATATGTACAAAAGATTCTATGTACAAAAAAATTGACCTTACTTTTATCACGTTTTGCGTAATTATCTGAATTCGTTATCTAAACATGAACTAAAACAATTGTTACGGTGTACATTAGTGGATTAATGACAATCTAAAGAGGGTGTTAACTATTCAATAGGGGTTATGTGGCATGTCTATCATACGGCGTAGGTGAGATTCGACGTATTTTACGTACGATATAAAAGAAGACAACATACATATATTAATATCTTATAGTTTGTTAATTGCGTTCGGCGTGTGTTAATCTCTGAATATAGTCTTTAATGTTCACCATTGTTTGATATGAAAATATCTCAGATTTCAGGTTTTTATGTTAGAGAGTTTCTTTCTTGGGAAAAGGAGTTTATTAGAGATGTTGGCTAAATATATACATAACTAATTTAAATGCTTATAGTGCTCTTAAATTTACCAAAATTAGATCATCATTGAAAAAATATCAATCTGCATGACTCGATCATTATGATAGATCTTGATGATTTTCATTTTAAGGTTATGTTGTTGAAAGCTACTATAAAGCATTTTTACGAAGTTTTTATACGTTGCATATTCGAAGAGGAAATCTGATGATATATGAAGTTTCTTTTCCAAACTAGAAAATTAGTAGCTAAAAATTAAATTTCCGCCTGATTTTCTGGCAGAACAGTTTCGACGAATATGATTATGTCATAAAATTCGACTATATATTATCCGATTAATCTAATAAGATTTTTTTAATGATTCGCTAATGACAAATGATAATAAAGTTGACTAGGATTTGGCAGGCTCTGACATTGGCGTGTTAGTAGTATATTTTTCTTAAAAGAATTGAACTCTGCTCATTGACGCATTCGAGGAGCGACGACCAGATTTATGTGTTGCAATGTCGGAATGTAAAGTGTCAAGTTTAAACCATGTGATCAGGTCCGCCACCTGTCCAGTATTGTATACTCAACGTTCGACTTACATTACGTACAAAAATATACCGATACTCTAGTTATATTGAAATAGTGGTTGGAAATCCTAATTTATGTTTTTTGAGGTTTTACTATTTCAATAAGGGTCTCGAACCCCGACAATTTTGGGTTCGGGCCTGGATTCAGGTTCATGCTCAAGAATATATTGGGTTTAAGTTCAAGTTTGGGTTCGAGTTCAAATTTAATTATACGAACAAATAAATGCTTTTTTTTAGGAATTTCCATTCAATTGGACATGCTGTGATGCTAAAATTAATTTAAGGGCAGAAGAGGCCCCTCCACAGTGAACTGTGTTAGTGGAACAGCAAGCATAATCTGAGCAACCTTGTATATTAATGGGGTATCCAATTTATGGTTTTCCCAGAACTCCAAAACATTTTTCCTTTGAAACGCTGTGAAAAGTTTAATATAATCGTCAGTGCGAAGGTTTTGTATTATCGAAATTGACAATTTCTATCAATTTAACATTTGCAGTGAATGCTCGGTGCTCAGGTTGATGTGTATGTAGGGGGATAAACACAAGTCTCGCTTATTGTGCCGTATCTGCATACAACTTCAGCAAATGCTCACACTACCTATTCGTGGTGGCCACTATCAACTACACCGTTAAAAGAGTAGCCTAAAGTGTGAGAGCTGTGATCTTCCTGCAGGAGGTAGGTGTTGGCCTACTAGCCTAACCTGTAAAATTCCATTGTAAAGAAACCTCAACAAAAGCCTCTGATAAATTTGAATTCATAACAACGGCCTCGGATATAAGGACAACGATTTAAAATTTGGAACATAGAACGTAGCCTACATCGCCCGAAGAGCCTGCATCATCTCTTCGTACAAGCATCTAAGTATAACCTCAACCTCAGGGCACCGCCAGAAACAAGACTGATCGGCCCTGACATCGTCGATTACACTCGCTACGGATTATCTCTCTGTCGAAGCAATAATATGGATAAGCATGAATATAGCGTCGGTTTCTTGATTGACAACCGATGTTGTCCATTCGTGGGATTTGCACACTCATATTTGATGAACGTCACTTTAATGTTACGTTTGTAAACGTTCATGCCCCACAGAAGAGAAACCAAATCAAATCAAGGATAGTTTCCATGACGAATTCGAAACTGTCGTGAGCAAAATACCGTAATATGACGTTAAAATCGTGTTAGGCAACTTCAATGCTCAAATTGGCAGTGCTGGCAGAT
This sequence comes from Tipula confusa, assembly GCA_963556175.1. Taxonomy (NCBI): domain Eukaryota; kingdom Metazoa; phylum Arthropoda; class Insecta; order Diptera; family Tipulidae; genus Tipula; species Tipula confusa. The sequence continues at coordinate 163,384,426 of OY744475.1, read as the reverse complement.
CATAGCGTAGCACCTTTGGCCCAAACTCCTTGAACCCTACATCAAACGGGACACAAATCACTGAGCTAGCATTACTGTACAACTTGGTGGTTGCCAGTACATTCTTCCCAAATAAGCGCATTCATAGAAGCAAATGAGCGTCAAACGACGGGACAATCAAATAGACCACATCCTCTTGTCCAAAAGGCATTTTTTCAAACGTAGAGCCAATATCGATTCAGGCCACTTCCTGGTAGTTGCTGAATTAAAATTTACACTGTCAAACACATACAATCAACGTTTTCAGCACCATCACTCGTTGGAAAACATCAGCATTAAGCAAAGAAGTTACTCGTACTACCTTCAAGACTACTATAACAGGAATCTTGGAAGACAAACAAATTCCTGACTCTGTTTAAGAACAATGAAACATAATTAAAACTGCAGTAACCGATGCATCAATCTAGACCTAAAAATGTTTAGCTGGACGATAATTGTTTAAGATCTATTCAGGAGAAAGATTGCGTACGTACAAAAAAAACTGTGCCTACTTAACCGGGAGGAAAGCCTCGTACCGGCTAAATACACGCAAAAGAAAAAGGATTAGCATGAACAACCGGCACATAACATCCAAAATTTAGGCCTTTGGGATAAATACGGAAAATAGCTACAGAATTCTATCCACGTATCAGCGCTATTCGCATTGAAACAGGAGAGTTCCAAATGGTCCTAGATGTGTGGAGGAATTATTTCTCTTCGCTTCTAAATAGACAGAGACTACCTACTGAGCAATAACATATGTTGTGTCATTCTGATATTACCATCAAGATGACTCCACCACCGGGACGTGATAGCGCGGAGGAAAAATCACAAGACATCCGATGAGGACAAAATCTGCAACGAAATGCTCAAATTTGGAGGCAATCATATATTTACCGCATGTTTGAGCTTGTAGCGACAATCTGGTCAAAAGAAAACAGAAGAGTGGAAGACGGCTCTTATCTGCCCACTACATAAAAGAGGAGATCGGTTGAACTGCATCAACTACCGCGGTCTAGCTTTATTGAACACAGGCTACAAGGTTTTTGGCAAACATAGGCACGACAAAATTATCAGCATACAGTGAAAGGATCTTGACTGATTACCAGTGCAGGTTTCGTCCAAATAATTCAATGACTGAAAGATATCCCTATACATAGTCTATTCGTAGACTTCCAGCAGGTGTAGGACAGTATTAAGAGAACGCGTTATGGAACGTATTGTCCTATCTGGGCACATTGTCAAAATTGGTATCTATATGTGCAGACTTTTAATAATTGAGTCAAAGTGTAAGGTGCTAATTGAAGATAAAATTTCGGATGCCTTCGAGATAAAGTCTGGAGTACGATACGAAGACCCAATAGCTCAAATTCTCTTCAACTTATCATTAGAATATGTCATCCGTGAGCTCAATATAGCGCAGCGCAGCTTTATATATTACAAATCAACCCACTGACGACATTTGCATTCTGGGTCGCAACATCATCTCACTGAAAGCAGTCCTCCTGCCCTTGGAAATAGTAGCCCAACAAGTTGGCCTTCAAATCAATGAAGCGAAGACCAGATATGTGGTCACCGCGAGAAGGCAACGCGGAGACTTTATTTCATGAGAAACACAATATGAGAGGGTAAATGAGTTCAAATATCTGGGATCATTGATCATCGAGCAAAAATCCGTTTCTGTATATGTTTACAGAAACGGATTTTTGCTCGATGATCATCAAGCATCGCAGCAGGCTTCCAGGCCAATTTACGCCAATATTAAAGTCTTCAAGTCTTCCCATATTTCGCGCAAAGTAAAACTGGACATCTACAAAGCACTGATAAGACCAGTGATCATCTTTAGTTGTGAGTCTTGGACATTGACAGCACAAAACGTCCAAAAACTTGCTGTAACGGAACGTAAGATTATTCGAATTACTCTCGGTCTCGATAAAGTCGACATCATCGGATTCATAAAATTATCAAGGTTAAGATGGACAAAACCAACCCACAAAACAGGCCTTGGAGTTAGCACCAATGAAGGTGGGTCCTCGTGGGAGACCACCGACTCGTTGGATGGATGGCGTCGAGAAAGGCATGAACGCATTCAGTCACCGTGTCTAGAGTTCTCTTGTGACGGATCACAAAAGTTGGAGAAGCATCGTTGAGGCGGCCAAATCTCTTCATGGTATGTAGCGCCAGCTCAAAAGTAAATTCAAAGTTGAAGTGACTCAAATAACATTAGTATATGAAAATCAATCACAATTTGCGCAGTTATTCGGCCGTGAGGAAACTGTTTAAAAATTTTATTGGGGGAATGAACTTGCTATTGGATTGCATACAAAGTAAATGAAGAAAGATGGCTAACATGTTGTGCGTTTTTAATTTGGACGTAAAAATTACCCGCAAAATAATTTTCGGAAATTCCTTCCCAAAACAAATGGCATTGAAGTTTACAAAAAAAAAATTTAATATCTCTTAGACATTTTTTCCATGTACTGTTGATATTTATCTGATTTCTCCAAGTGGAAATATATCATGAGTGACATTTCCAGAAAATAAAACTCGCCAGTAGTTTTTCGCTACAATATCGGTTGTATTAATTAAAGAAATGTTGATTTAACAAAACTTGATCAATTGCTGCAATTGGGACTGCAAGGAGTATACAAGAAGAGTTTAACTTCTATCCAAATAAACAGGAATATAAATTTGATAAAATTAATTTGTTAAATATTTTTGGAAATAATATAACGATGCTAATTTTTATTTTTTTTTTTCAAAGTTGTTCTCCCGAGAAAAAAGTAATTGTACAAGTTTTAGGTATTGTTTTTTCAATTAATTTTGTTTTCAAACAAATTTGTTTTTTGTTTTTTAAATTATACTCTTTTTGGGTATGCCGGCATCAGACCTCATGTAATTTATAATGTGTGTCTATAGTATAATAAATTGGTTTCATTATTTGTTTTTGCTTGTTTCAATTAATTGACAGGTAGGTACTTTTAATAGGCTTGTTCGTAATTTTTTTTATAATTTATTTTCTGATTTGTAGATTTGTATCGTATTGTAATATTCTCCTAAATTTTAGGACATTGATTATTCAGGTGTTATTCAGGGTTTTTATGAAATGATGAGATGCTGGGCTATTTCCAGTGAATAATTTATTGAATGTTGTCATTGGTGGTCTATTATTTTGAAAAGTTGTATGTTACAAAAATTTTAGTTGATAAGGACTTGACCATAATATTAAATATGGTTGATCAACGCAGACTATTCAACGTCCACTGAAACGAGTTTAAAGAAACAAGCCAGAATAGATTCGTAAAGATTAAGCTTCCTTATAGATAAAGACCATTATTAAGACAAATAAAGTTTTCCGCAAACGCGTTCTACCACTTTCAGACGTGCATAAAGCGGCTATTACAACTTTATAGTCTCAGCAATGCATCTAAAACAAAATTGCAAGTAAATTATATTTGGCTTATGTTAGCATTAAAGACATTTTTGTTTCAAGAATATTTTATAGTTTTTTTTGCGCGGGCCTTGACAAACCAGGCATAAATCTATAAAGTTCCGATGAACAACGACCATGAACGTACTTGTAAAAAACGCTTAAGGTTTCCACATTACGCCTATGGGAAAGAGAATTAAGAATAGATAATAATTTTACGTCCTCAGTCGTTCTAAATGCTTGGTTTTGGACCCAATCGAGTGCAGTCAGATGAGTTTCCGGTGCTCCAGTCCAAATATGTGAATTATACTCCAACCTGTATCTTATATAGTTGTTGTATAATGTAAGTGTTTCAGATGGATTAAAGTAAAACTTACCTCTTCGTATAAATCCAAGCCATCTAGTCACTACTTTGTTTATTTGTTCACCCCAAGATATTCTCTTTGAAATAGTTGAACCGAGAATTTCAAATGTGGATTCACCAGTCAGAAAAGACGGCAAATACCCATCAGTTCGGCCAGAAAAAAGAAAGGATTGAAGTTTGTTGGGATTAAATTGAAACCTGTTGGCCCATTCAAGAATGGAATTGAGATCTCGCGAAAGGCGATCCTTTATAGCCATTCTTTCTGCGAGAACATCGTTTCGCAATGAAGAAGAAGGTAAACGGTAAGAGGTGTAAATTGAGCTGTCATCAGCATAGGAGTATATTGGATTGAGAGTTGCTGATAGAAGATCATTGATGAAAATTAGAAAAAGGGTCGGAGAAAGGACGGATCACTAGGGTCACCAGTGTTTAAAAAATGAGTAAGGAAAGTCACCACTTGGATTTTGTGACAGAGAAGAAAATTCTCAATCCAGAAAATTGCCGAAACGTAAAGGCGAACTGCCTTGCATAGCAAACCCTTGTGTCACACGTGATCAAAGTCTTTCCAAATATCGAGAGCAATGATTCATCAGATTGATGAATGCTTCTGCTCCATTGTAGTGACAACATTAATTAAGTCACCTGCTGCTCGCCCTCCGCAAAAACTATACTGACGATCGGAAATTAGAAGATTAGCTTCCAAATATTTCATCAGTAGGGAATAGATTATGGTCTTAAGGTCCGATTTATTGCCCTTTTGGTACAGGATGTATGTTAGTAGTTTTCCAGATGAAGGGGAAAACGCCAGAAGACATAAATTGGTGAAACAGACATGATAGTGGCGTTGAAAGTGCTTTACAACAATATTTGAAAACAATTCGGGGAATAGCATCAGCACCGGCTGACTTGTTTGTGTTAATGTTTGCAAGGACTTTAACAACAACTTTAGATCTGAATCTAATGCAGCTCATCGAAGAGCTGGCTAGAAAGATAATCAGGAGTGGTACGTTACAATCAGCTAAATTATGGCAGTAGGAAAAATATAGTCTTTCAGAGGTGGTATTGATAATTTACTACTATTCAAGAAGTTTTCCTCTACTTTGCGACCAAATGACCAAAAGGTTCGATTGCTATAGCCCTGCTTTAGGACCTGCCGCAACTCTTCTTGAACTTTTTTGGTAATCCTTTTTAGGTTGCGACACTGTTCGCGTTATCAGCTTTCTAGCCGCCTTAAATTCAACTAAATTTTCATTTGACGGGTTCTTAACAAATTTGCGGTGAGAGGCTTCATTATTGGTGGTTGCTGTTCTGCAGTCGTAATCATGCCAAGGATTTCCTAATTTTTTTGGCTTAGAGAGACTGAAAGGAATGAACTGTTCAATTCTGGAGAGAATGACAGTCGAAACCAGAATGACTGTACTACAGTATTACCGAATGCAAAACAAGAGTGATATTTGAACTCTTTAAAGAACTTGTTCATTCCTCCACAGTCCGCATTTGTATAGTGCCATAATCGACGTTTAGGCGAAACATTAACTGGGCAAGACCACGACATTGAATAAGCACGCTGTAATAAGCAGATGGTCAGAGTTTTCTAATGGATAACTGACAGAGATACTGTATTTTTCCGCATTAGATGTTAAAAACAGGTCCAGTAAATAACCTGTATCGCTGACCCGATCTGGTATTCTCGTAGGCTAGTTGGTTTAAGGCTGCAAACATTTCAGCCGCCTCACCAGCCGGTGTAACAGACTTCGAACGGAAGCCACTTGTTATTTTGGACATTGAAATCACCTGCCACAGAGATTTCAGCATTTCGTGATCTGAAGGATACGCTCAATAGAGGCTGACAGAGAATCAAAACCAAAATGAGCTGTTTACGATATTTGGGCTTCGATTAAAGACCACATATGAAGAGGGATGTTTCGAGACATAAGCAGATGGATTAAAAAGTAACCCTTAATACCGATGGCCGAAGAATAACCAGAATCCAAAATGTTGGTCTCGGTGAAAAGTAGGACCGCTGGCTTTGTGGAAGCTGTATTGTGTTCCACGGATGCAAAGTTTGTCCACAATCTGCGAATAGTATAGAACTTAAGAGGGAACACTCTCCCTATAACACAGGAATACAGAAACTCAAACTTAAAGAACGCAAGAACAGCGTTGGTTCAGCAAACAATGATGTGTCCACAATAGCACCTCCGAGTCGACTGTGTTAACCTTCCGACTGAATGCACTAAAATGTAAATACAACACCGTTTGCTTAACAATTCATTACTCAACTTGTACCAAACAAGTCGACTAAACGGAATTTAAAATAATTTAAAAAAATATAACAAATTAACGGGAAATTAACGGGATGGGTAATAGAAAGTACTTATAGTGAGTGTGGTCAGAGCCTCCTATATAACAGAACTGCAATGATCAGACAAATTTTTAATTGGGCTTAATATAAGGAGCATCATACATGTTTCGATATTTCATAAGAATACATGTAAAATATGATTTTTTTAATTTGCATTTTCGGATAGAAAGTCATTCATAACCTCAATTTTTTTATATTTTTATTTAACCTAAATCTTTATATAAAAATCATATATAAATCTCAATCAATTATATTCAGTAATTATTTCAATATTTTCAAATAAAAATGACATGGATTTAATTTTTTTATTAATTTTATACGTATGTGTATGTGAAATTTTGGTAGAATATAGTAATAAATTCAATAGAAAACCAAATAATCAAATATCGATGACGTATGATATTTCACTCATACACAACGAGTTTATTTTTGTAATTTTTGTTTTTTTTTCATTTTTTTGATATTTTTATGTTTTGTGCGTCACGGACTATAGTTGTGTTTGTAGAGGTTTAATTTTCACGGCCTTTTACTACCACTTTTATTTTATGTTTGATTTAGATCATTGCGGCTTTGGATATATAGGAGGCTTTGGTGTGATTATGCGCGTCAATTAAAAGTTTTCTTAAAGGTGCAGAAACAAAACACGATTTTTACTAAAAATCTTCGAAAATCTTTAGAAACACATTTTTTTTAAGGATATTTAATGTCTAATTAATAATTAATTAATTTTTACTACACATTACAATTTACACAGGATGAAAAAAACAAACACAACAAAAAAAAATAAAAAAAAATAACAAATTAAAACAATGAGAAATAATTTGCAATGCGAAGTGTATTGCTCGTTGGACAGAGAAGAACTCTAGACTCTAGTTCCTATAGAACCTTCATTTAGATCAACTCTTATAAAAGTTATCAGAATTGTATGTCAGCTAAAAATGTATATATTTAACGTGAGCCATTTTGGTATGGTGACTACTATACTGATTCATAACAAAATTAAATAAAACTTGTTGATTTAAGACAAAACTGGTTGATTTAAGTAAAAATAAATTAAGTAAATTTAAGTAAATTTGTACTATTTAAAATTGAATCAGTCAAAATTACACTTTTGTTGGTCTAAATAGACTTTTCTGCATAAAATAAACTTTTAAACCAATATATATCCAGATGTACTCAATCCTGTTTATCTCATAAGAAACTAAAAGTTTATCATTATACCGCATAGTAATACCAAATAACAAGTTGATTCAAAGTTCCAACTAGTTGAATTAAACTTATCAATTTAAATATCATATAAATCTTGACTTTATCCATGTTTTGAATAGGTACCGGTCGAAACTGGATATTTTTTAACTGGATTTAACGAAACAGGATAATTCAAAACTGGATATTTTAAAACGAGATAAGGTACAAAACGAGATATGGTGCAAAACTGGATATTTCAAAATTGGATAATTCAAAACGAGATAAGGTACAAAACGAGATATGGTACAAAACGAAATATGGCACAAAACAGGATATTTCAAAACTGGATATTTTAAAACGAGATATGGTACTAAACTGGATATTTCGACATTTGATTTAAATTTAAAATGATTTTTTAGGAAAGTTCTGAAATATGGCCAATTAGGAAGGAACTCGGCGAGTTCTTAATCGATTATAATGAAATTTTATATGTAGGGAGAAAATGTGATTCTAAAATGATTTTTTTGGTAAGTTCTGGAATATGGCCAGTTAGGAAGGAATTCGGTGAGTTCTTAACCGATTATGATGAAATTCTATATGTAGGATGGGAATGAGATTTTAAAATGATTTTTTGGAAAAGTTCTGGAAAAGGTTTTAAAATCAAATTTAATTATACAATTAAAGAAAAAAAACATTAAGTGAAGGAAAATTCTATTACTCTCCTTAGAAATATTCAAGTATGTTACTGGCCTTATTCCAGAACTTCCCCAACAAATTGATGAAATTTGATACGTAGGAAGAAACTTCCCATTTTCTTCCTACGTATCAAATTTCATCAAAATCGGTTAAGAACTCGCCGAGCTCCTCCCTAATTGGCCATATTTCAGAATTTTCCTAAGAAATCATTTTAAGTTTAAATCACATGTCGAAATATCCTGTTTTGAAATATCCAGTTTTGTACCATATCTCGTTTTGTACCTTATCTCGTATTAAAATATCCAATTTTAAAATATCCAGTTCTGTACCTTATCTCGTTTTGTCAAATCCTATTTTGAAATATTCAGTTTTAAAATGTCTAGTTCTGAGCGGTTCCCGTATTGAATATACATACTTAAATTTCAACCAGTCTCGATTCTATACCACTAAAATCTTCCTATCACTATTTTTCGTCACTTTTTATATTTCTTCTGCAGTTCAGCTGTTCAAAAGTGAATGATCACTTCAATTCATAAAACTTCGTGTATACTCATAGAACTTGGCCAACAATTGTATTCGAAGATTTTTTTTAATCTTTTGTGATTAAAAGAGTTTGGAAATATGATAATGGTAGTTAAACTACAGATAATAAGCCAGACAAATTGTTTAAGCCCCACTAATCCACTTTGCGTTTTAAATGAATTTCTCGACAATTTCCTCCATTTGAGAAATGATTTGTCTTACCAATACATCGTGCGATAATAATTTGCGACATGTGCCAAAAAAAGCTATATCACGACTGCTTTATTCTAAACAATATCTTTCTTTATAGATGTGACCACTTTCTATTCATTGAGCATATATCATCGTTTTATCCCTTAATATAACGAAATTGTCAGTTATTGTTTCTTAGAAGATGCACACAATCTTTAGTAATTAATTTCCTAAATAATAAGCTAGCATTTTAACCATCTTAATATGGAAATTGATTTTTGACCTTGAAAAATGTCTCAAGTCCTATTCCAAAATGGATTGTAGAAAATCAATTTTATGCTGTCGTTAAAAAAATGGATAAATGCTTTAGAAATAATTTTATGAAAACATAAAGGAAACAAAAGATTGCGAAAGAATCCATTCAATTAATTTTATTAGATAAATTTTAATTAAATAAAAAAAAAGAACAAAAGAAATTTCCTACATAGCTAAAGAAAATTAAAACAAAATTATGTTTTCCTTAAATGTTGGGATGTTCATTAAAAAAAGCGGCATCATATTTCAAGAATCATTTACGTATTATTATGACAGCTGTATGTGGAGATGCAAATCGGAAACTTACCTAAGACAACTGAAATTAAATCTTTTTTTAATTTCGAAGGCCGTAAGTCATTTTAAATAATTTAACCATGATATGATAAATCGTGCAAAAATAACCTCACAGTATAAATAACCGTACAACGTATCTTTCGAATTCTACGTTAAGATAACCTGCATTAAAATGTTGGCACAGTGAACTCACAATAATTGTCTTATCTACATTAAAATTGCAAAAGTAAATAAATATATAAATAAATGTTGACTGTGGTAATCCACTAATAAAAATGATGTAACAAAATCATCACTTACCCGTGTAATCTCAAAGAATAAAGATCAAAAATAAAAATTACAATCAACAAATAATAATTTAACAGAAATATAAAATAGCCACTGCTCTCAACGAATTCAATAAATATATCCTTTATAATCGTAATACTAAGTAGTCAAAAACTAGTGTTTTAGAAACGCTCTATCATTACTTTAATTAACTCCTATCGATTTTATTAAACATTTAAAAAGATTTTCAAATTCTCAAAATAAAAGTCTATACCCTCCACAATTCATATTAAATGTACAACAATCAACAATTAATTACACTAAGAGCATATCTACAAGATCAGCAATTCAAAATCCCGAAATAAAGAAAAATTTAGAGCGTCATCGCCATAAGAAGCAAAACACCAAGTCAAAAATAGTTTAACATTTTCTTAACAATTTGGTTGGATCGTTTGTTTTTTAGCTTTTAACATTTCAAATGATAAGAATTTGAACAATAAAATAACATCTTAACATAATACAAATATACAACGTCACTTCTACCTTAAGTTTTACTTTTTTTATATATGGTGGGAGGAGGAAATAATTTTCTCTATATCTACGTATATACTGAGTTAAGCTCCGGAACTTGATTTTGTTATGCAGAAATTGTAAAGAAAATTAATATTTTCCATATAGATATCCTAGATTAAGATATTCTCGACTGGTCAAATGGTAGATTTGAGGTTTTTGACCTTAAAATTAATCCTAAAATATTTTATCATATTTATAAAGTTTTCCATTTTGGGCAATCCTCTTTTTTAAAGATAAGGCATAACGCAGTGGCCGCGTTCTAATCATCGTGAATATCTTCGTTTTGAGATACTAATCGAAAAGGTTGGAAAAGATAATTCCACAAAGTATCCTCTCCGAATATCAAGAGCTCCGAATTAAAGCTTTCAATACCAGAGGAACGGTTTCATTTCAGTCTTTGGACTGAGTGTGAATTCCTCATATAGAAATGGAACTCTATGCACGTCTCCGCAGTGTGTGTTTGATAAATACAGCATTTGATACCAGGTTCAAATCCCAAAGAAGGCGGGATGCAAAATGGATTTTTCATCACTTGCACTACTATATCTCCTTGTTGGGACACAACTATATCTCCCAGTTGGAGTACAGAAATGACATGGACCAAACCATTAGTCCTACTTTAAGCCGCTTAAAGTAGGACGTTAAATTAATCACGAAAGATTTGAGAGAGGTTCGACCCCAGAAAAAATTGCATAGTTTAAAACAAAACAAAAAAATCTAGACATCACTACTTTAAAACTTTCAGATTTTAGGAGTGACTAATAATTTGAATGCAATAATGTGATTGGTACATATATTGTTAACCTCCAAAACTCGGAGGTTATGTCTGTCATATGAATAGTTTGGGTGATTACAAAAAAAATAATTGTGCATGGTAACGTATATGATTGGTTAAAAATATTGTTTGCCATTAATAGTTCGATACAGACCTTGAGACCTATTAGGAAGTTAGAATTTGGTGTACAAAATGGAAGTTGCATAATGAAAACAATGCAACAGTCAAACGAACTTCGAACTTTTGTTTTTTGATGAGTACCATATTAATTAACCCATCTATTAATAGAACACAACACATTCTACTATTATTTATGAAGTGTGTTTACTGACGAAGCAAATCGAAAATATTTGAATTAAAAAAATAATCGAATGGTGCGTTGCAAAAAAGAAATGACAACTTGACCGTAACATTGCATATTTATAATATTCGCTGTGTGTCGCTGTAAAATAGTTTGTGTCTGAGATAAACCCATTTTCATTTCATTTATTTTTCGTTAAATGCCAGCACGCGTTGGTTCGATTCTTTTAGTGTGTGTTTCAATTGGTTTAAATACCGCATAAAAAGTTAAAAATTGAGGTGAATAAAAATAATAAAAAAATTTGTATCTGCTTTAAGAGCTGAAAAAAAGTTAAATTGTTACAAATTGTTAAATTATACATAAATTGAATTATTTTTATTGAGAATTTTTTTTCAATCAATGAACGATGGAAGCGCCAAATAAATGAAAATGAGTATATATATATATATATATATATATATATATATATATATATATATATATATATATATATATATATATATATATATATATATAGATATATATATATATATATATATATATATATATATATATATATATATATATATATATATATATATATATATGTAAAAACTATTATGCGATAATTAAACCAATTAAAACACAACCATAAAAAAAAGTTATTATTTTACATATTTTAAAAAAGTTGGAAAAAAATGTGTATGAGATCGAAAGTATGGTGTATTTGCTTAAAGAAAAACCTAAATAAAAATGGACTTTGAATTTGTTTCAATATAGGATTTTAATAGTAGGGTTTTAATAGTATTGAAGGGTTTCAATAGTAATCACTAATAATTGAAATCATCCTGTTTATGTTCATAAACTGTGAGGAAATATTCAATTTATATTTGCCCCACCGATTACAGCAGCTATGAACAAAGCTACTGTGTTCGTTAAAGTTTCAACCCGTTAGTAACTGTTTCGGCTGCTGTAAATACGAGCATACTAAAAAAGTATAACAATTAAGAAAGCTTACACGCCATAATGTTTAACTTCGAAACTACGATAGTTAATTTATACAATGACTTAAAGGGTTAATTACACCACCTCCGATTAATGCTAAGAAAAACGGTATTGCAGAAACAGCCCACCGCCCGAAAATACATAGTATAACACCATTAAAATGTTAAAAGCATTAAAACTTATTGAAAGGGCACTTTTTGTAAAAGACTGCAAGAAAAAACGTTTTATTCAAACTGCCCTGGTTTAAAAATTGGCAAAGAACTATTTACACTTCTTTTAGAAGAAAATACTGGGAAAGGCACACATAAATGATTCGTATTAAAATAAGTATTCAGTTACACAGCAAAAAGATCTGAAAGTATCTCTTATATTTTAGACTCATACCTTTAACAACTTTTCTCAGCAGCTGATAGGAAGGAAGAACCTATCAATTTCAATATTTTGATAGATATTAATAAATTTCGATCAATAAAATTCAGCCATTGAAGGAAATCATGGATGCATTTACAAAGATGATTTTTAGATCAAGTGAAAAAATAATTTTCAAGATATAACAGAATGCAGAACTTAATAACGAAGTCATTGGAATTTTTTGAGGACTTCGCGGAGAAATCATCTAATGGAACGTGGTATATCGTAATTTAAAAATATAAATTTCAATGCTACAAAACAACACGTCCAAGAAAAATAATTTTTACTTGAATGCGTCGGAACTTGAGCACAGTCCGTTCATAGTTTTAAAAAAATTTACGTAAATGCCGACTGGTTATTTTTTGCTTCTCAAATGATCCATCTTCAGTCAACTTAAGACTTGTCAAAATATAATCTTACATGGAAAATTCCCAGTTTGTTAGCAGACTTTAAGGTTTTTAAGAGCCTTTTATAAGAAATACATGAGATATAAGATGTTTACTGGCTTAGTTTAAGATTATCAGTGATTGCAAAGGGCAAAAGTACAATCAAACATGAAGGGGAAATATTTTAGCCCAGTTTAAATGTATATAATTATATATATATATATATATATATATATATATATATATATATATATATATATATATATATATATATATATATATATATATTTATATATATATATATATATATATATATATATATATATATATATATATATATATTTATATATATATATATATATATATATATATATATATATATATATATATATCAATGGCGTTTTCTGGTTGGTTGCTTAATGTGTTCGGTATGAACAATTAGTGTAAATTTCGTTTTCTATAAGTGCAAGAAAAACCCGATATTATTTTTTTTATTACTGGTAAATCATAACAAAACAAATTAATTCAATATTCGATCATTATAAATAAAATCTACTCCTGGATTTTTTGATAATTTTCATAATAATGTCACTATAAAATTACTTTTGAGATTTCAATTTCTGAAGCAATCTTTTTTCAATGCTCATTAGTGCCAATTCGGGAAGTGTCTCTTGCAGCATTGTATTTCGAGCATAACTTTTAATTCGCTTTAATGCTGAAAAACTTCGTTCGACTTGAACTGTAGTTGATGGCAATGTTAGTATTAGTTCTGAGAGACTATAAATTTCAGAGAATGCATTGCGCATGTCTCTATTTACAATTATTTTGATGATGTCTGACACAATTTTCTTTTGGCACATTTCAGAACCATACACGACCATTAATTCATTTTTTAATTTGCCTTCATCAAAATATTTGGCGTAAGACTAGTTTAATGAATGCAACAAATTAAGTGGAAACTCCTTGTTAAATTCATTGAATTTATCTGAACTTAATAAATCAACAAAACTAAGTTCTTCTAAACTGTCATATCTAGTATTTAGTTGAATAATAATAGTATCAATAGCCTCATTATGAATTTGTTTATAAAACATTCATATCATCGATATTACGCCTTTTAACAGGGACTCCACATTTTGTTACAGCTTTGGCATTTATTTCATCAAATTCGTCTTTTAATTTTAATATATTTGCTTTAGTTCTTTCAACTTCTTTAATACAAATAATTAAATTAAAAGTACTACTTTGCATGATTGAATATAAAAAGTCAGTAAATGCAAACAATTTTGAGAATAGTTTTAAATAAAATACTGTTTGAAATGAGCACAAAAATTGTAGTATGTCTCTTGCGTTTATAGTCGTATAGGAGTTCCAATTTCCAGGATAATCTATAATTGATTGAAACAGTTCATATAAATCAATTTTATAATGATTGAGTGTATTTACAAGTATTGACGAAAAGTTCCATCTCGTCGTTGGCACTGTTGGAATTCGATGCATTACTACTTCATCTAAAGCACTTGTTCTTTTAGTGGAGTGACTAAAAAAAGTGGAGACTCCTGAAAGTATGGTAAAAAATACTTGACGTGCAATGTACAAATTTTGCAGATGGAAATTGTTTCCTAACTATTGTTTGGACACCACCACGATCTCCAGACATAACTGGTGCACTATCATTACCCTGTCCAATAATTTTGTCTTCGATAAAAGACGCTTTAGATACTCAATTGCGTGCTTCGATAAACCAAGTGCAGATCTATCTGCACTTACATCGAAAAATTCATAGAACCTTTACACTATTTCAGCATTTAAAACGTAGCGAAAAAATACTGAAAGTTCAGTTAATAAAATTGAAATAAATTTACTTTCTGATATTTCTGACTCAATTGCTTGCAGCACAACGCAACTAACGCTATGAATAGTATTATTTTGATATGCAACAGAAGTTCCTTTGAAAATTGATGATTCTCGTAAATGTTGAGCAAGTGGTTCATGAAATTCAGCGATAAAATATGTAATTTCTTTATAGTTTCCGCGGTTTATTAGTTCCATCATAGCCCCTAAATGCCAATTCTTGTTTATCCAATAATGTCACAATATTTATTAAAATTTTTAATACATTCCTGTTTTTTCTAACAAGATTGTTATGCAATTTTATGGATAAATGTCGTTGCTAGTCAATCATTAAATCGAGCTTTATAGTACCGAACCTTTTATAAGCCAACGTATTTGCAATAAACTATCACGCTTTTTCATGCTTTTGAATTGGTCCACTTAAATGATTTCATCAAAATTCCAGATAGATTTATCTGAATGTTTATAAAATAATAAACACGGCCAGCAAAATAGTTTGTTTAAAACTGAACTGCCTGTTTAACCATTCAGTGGTTTTGTAATTTGAATTGTTAAAGTGCCGATTGAAAGTTTGTCTTTTTGATAAACACACGGTTGTTAGTTTTGGCAATTCTGATACAGGCTTACCTGCTCGCAAAATAGAGTGGTTTACCCTAATCGATGTTGCCAGACTGGCAAACGATTGTGTCTTCAAATTAATGATCATACAAAGCAAATTTTCTGACATATTTTTTTTTAATATAAACTAACTATACTATTTATAAAATAAATATAAAACGAACGAATCTGTAAATTAAATATTAAAAGCTAGGTATACTTTTTGATAAACAATTTAACACTTGGAAAGTAGACAGTTGCAACACTTGTAAAGTCGATAGACATAGTCTAAAATTTTATTTTAATTAATTAAACTGATCAAATGTATCAATAAGGGTTAAATCTGTTAAGAAGTATACAAAAAGGAAATTTATTCTCCTAAAACAACAACAACTACGTAAAAAAATAAAAATTTCACTGCCAGTCAAAACCCTCTCTACTACAAGCCGTCTTCTAACTTTCGTTGACACAGACAAACAAAACCGATATGAAAAATTACGTGTAGTATAGTAAGTTCGAAATCCATATAAAAATTATGTTTTTTTTTCTCATATTTTCTGTTTCTATTGTATGCAAAACTCTCTTTATTACAACTTTCGTTGGCTTGTAACTTTCGTTGACACTGTTAAACAAAACCTTTATACACAATTGAGTGTATTGGTGCTATGAAAATCCATATCAAAAAATGTATAATTTTCTCATTCCTACTACCACTATTTAACATTTTTATCTCTATGTTACGCACACTATTTAATGTGTATGGATAAATGAGAATTTTTTCATCTCTTTTTTGTTATTTGTGTTTTATGTAGGAAAGAGATAACATTTAATTTGCCTTTTAAATTTTTTTTTGACCGTTTTTACTCTCTTTTGTTTTATAGTATGGAAATGTTTATTTTATTTTACACTTTATTCTAAATCATATATCGACACGTTTTTTACTTACATACATTCTTATGTTTATACAAAAACGTCTCTATAGAAAGATCAACTCATTTTTTCGTACACTAATACTACTACATATCCGCCTCAATAAAGTAGTATTAAAACCAGAACAAATAACAAATCAAAAATAACATAAAAAAACTAACTATATTAGTGTTAGTAAAAATATTTTTTTGTTTTTGTTTTACGCTATATCTGTACATAACCAGTACCACGTCAAAGAGGCGCTTTGTCCCTTTAAATTTTTGAATAGTTGGTCTTTCTATAGAGACGTTTTTGGTTTATATGATGAGATGGCATTAGTATACAATGAATACGGCTTGTAATAAAGAGGGCTTTGCCAGTAAAAATCAACACTATTGTATATTATACAAGCCATGAAGCTTGGCTAAGTAAAACATATTATGACTACTATTTGGTGTATGTGTTAGTGAATTTGACTACAGTAAAAATCGAAACAAAAAATTATATTTCGCACTGCCCATACTCCTCTAAATTCAAAGTACATAACATTTCTACAAAAAAAACGAAACAAAAATTATATTTTGCGACTGTCCACTCTGCTCTAAATTGTTAGTATATAGTATAGTATATAATGAAGTAAATTATAATAACAATACTTCTCTCTCTCGTTAAATAATAAATTTGATTTTTGCTTTGTCTTGAAGAGCGCAACATACTGTTGTTCCATCATTCGTATTCATTTTTTATTTACATCAAAGCATATAATAAAAGTATATACAAATTATACTACGTCACAACACTAATACTTAGGTATAGTAGTCACTTTTTGGCATGAGTATCGCAACTTCATGGCTTGTATATACATTTGTGTTGGTTTTGTTGCCAGTGCAATACATTACAGAGTGAAGTGAGATAAAACAAAAGAAAAAAAATTCTCATTCCTCCTACTACTGTAATTAAAATTGAACATAAAGTAAAAAAGAGTATACGAATATAGAATTGTTCTGTTTTACTAACGAACATTATTAAGTTATTTTATTGCATATAAAACCATAATTCTCTTTATTTCATTGTAGATGCTCATGCTAATAATATAAAATGCGTACATACAGTAAAAAGAGAATATTAATATGGAAATAGGTTCCGTCGAAGTTAAGAACATTTGAGTAAATTTGTTTCATATAAAACCATATTTCTCCTCGCTAAATTCATTGTAGATGCGTAATGCTTGTATAAAATATGCGTCATTATACCAATTTGGGTTCGATTAATTTCGTGATCGCCATGACCAAAATATGAGAAGAGAAAATATACATATAGATAAAATATTTTATACAATAATACATATTGGGTATTTTACGATGGTAACACTATAGTTTGAAACATACATCGCATTGACAAAATTACATCAAACAATGAAAATATTTTTTTAATGATAATACAGTAAATAATTCTAGATATTTATTTGAAATTTAAAAAATTAAATTAATGTTTTTTTTCACTTGAAATTTATTTAGAACATTCCGATGATAATATTTAAAGGCGTTGGCCGAACGAGAAGAACACCCAGAGAAAACGCCGCTTATATATATATATATATATATATATATATATATATATATATATATATATATATATATATATATATTTATTTATATATATATATATATATATATATATATATATATATATATATATATATATATATATATATATAACATATATTATATCGGGTGTTTTTTTAAGCTTAAACTTTTAAATATCACGGAAAATAAGCACTCTTCGAAAAAAATGCTCATGAACAACATTTAATCATTCCGAAAGGGAAATACGTTAGTTTTAACATTAATACCCCCTTCCTCTCCTTGTAGGTGGGGCGGGGGGTAATTTTGAAATTAAAATAGGAACCCCTATTTTTTATTGCAGATTCGGGTTTTCTGGCTAAAAATAAGTAAGGGGGGTTAGTTAATTTTGGTTTAGTTAAATGGGCCAACCGGAAGTGGCTACTTCCATAAGGAGCTTTTCAAGTTTGGTAAATATTTCAAATAGTACAGCACTTATGAGAAAATTGTTAAGTGCAAAAACGTTGTATTAAAAAGATAAACAAAAAAATTAAAAAAAATAAGAAAAAAATTGTTTTAAAAATAAAAATTCTGCCACTTCCGGTTAGCTGATTTCTGCCAAAGTTAACTTCCCTACGTACTTAGTTTTAGTCGGAGAATCCAAATCTGCAATAAAAAATAGGGTTTCCTATTTTAATTTCAAAGTTACCCCCACCCCATCTACACGGAGGAGAGGGGGTACTATTTTTACCATTTTAATGTATGTTATAAATTTTGATCATGGACGTTTTTTTCGTAGAGTGCTTATTTTCCGAGATATTTAAAAGTTTCGGCTTAAAAAAACACCCGGTATAACACTGATCAATATTTGTGTTGAGCTGTATACCATTGGATAACATATCTATTTGTCTAACGGTATGTCGTTTAGTTATATTACACAGCGAGACCTTTTAAAATAGAACCACAGAGCATGATTACCCAGAGACACATCTTTCGTACGTCTCTGAGGTATAACAAATAAAATAATGAAATTTTTCGAATTTTATTCAAAGTATCAGCACGAAACGAGGTAACAATATATACAAAATTATATTGATCTCTTTCGCTCATATGATTGTTATTAAAATTTATTTTCATGCAAATATCATTCAGCTCATCTCACTCTTTATTATATCGTAACCATATGTACCATGAAACGAAATATATGTTATTGATAAATTTAAATGAACATTGTTGTTGCTTTTGTATAAAAATACTTGCTATATATATAAATATCATATATATGTGTATGTGAGTAAGTCTACATCGATCTTGTATCGATCGAAAAAGGAATATGAAACAAAAAGAGGCGTAAATAAAACACCGACTGCATACAAGGTGTATAAAAATAATCATATGAATTAAAATACAGATAAATAGGTAAAGAAAGTACTACATTTCTAAAATTAACGTGCAACCTGTTGTAATAAATTGTGTGAAAATATTTAGTCTGGATATGTGAGAATGTGTATGTTTGACAAAACCCTCTTTACTACAAGCCGTATTGTTTGCATACTCATGCTATACAAAAATATATACTTTGGTTGTATTGTAAGTGAAAAATCGTGTCGGGATATGATAGCGAATGTTGTGTAAAAGAAATAAACAATAATATCAAATAATGCGCATGCGTTTACAATTTTTTTTATTAATTTTATATGGAGTTTTGATAGTTACTAATACATCTAAAGTATATATTTTCACTAATACATTTTAAAAATACATGATGATGTGTGTCAACGAAAGTTACAAGACGGCTTGTAGTAAAGAGGGTTTTGATGTTTGATATTGTTTATTGTCAATTTATTTTTACCAAATAGTTACACAATACCAATACCTAATTACATTACATACATACTTTTTAATATTCATATTTTGGAAGTTTTTTGTTAACATTTTTAAATCCAAAAAATATATGAACATAATAACAAATCTATGTAATTATGATAAATATTTTGATTCTATCGGTTCTAACTTTATTCTATTTGAAGTAAATTTATTTCACTAGGACATTCTATTTAAAAAGCGTTCAATTTGTATAAACACACTTCTAAAAATAAGTGTAATCTAAATGAATTTTTTTTTTTTTTTTTTAACGATCCTTTGACACCAGCGAACATCATCTCATGCAATTCCATTAATATTGTTTCACGTTTATTAACCGGTTGTATAGTGATGGTTGAAGTGATGGCTTAGACACACCACGGTCTTGAGTTCAATTCCCGGACCTAAGTACAACGCCGTGACCAATTGTGTTTAATCTCGTTCGTTGTGCTGACCACCTACAACGATCATTAATTGTAAAAATGTGGTCTGATAGATTTTGAAAAAATATCTCAGTAAAGGGGTAACTTTGGCCTGTTGTAATGCTGCTGTTTTCCTTTTCTATTAACAAGATCGATTTTCACCAAGTAAATATTATACATTTTTTCCTATAACCCTAGGTTTCAAACAGGTATTTCAGTAGATAAATGAAAATACTTTTGTGGTATGAACTTTAATATCAAGGGTAGGCTAAAACATTGACAGTTTTGTAGTTACTACTGGAAAACAATACAAGGTCAAACTGGCCTCCATAAGTCGTCTGTGATTGTATTCATGTGTCGATGTCTAATTTGCTGTGATAATTATGTAATACCATCTTTGAGATCGATCGATATAGGAAACTAAAACCTCTTTCCATTATCGGTACCAATTTTCAATCACAAGTAGAGATTTGTAATTTCGCATAAATATTTGGTCTAATTTCTGCCAGTTCTAATGTTATACTCATCAATTATTACTCTGCATGATAATAGTGTTGTAGAGAATATTAAATACCACCTTGCTACAGTTAATTGGATTTATTTTTAAAAGTTCACATCTAAATTTAAAAACATTGCAAATGCAGATAAGCTAAAATTGTTACCACAGTGTGTTGATTTAACCAGCCCCGTTATCATGTTTGGATGTGACTCCTTTCAATTAAAACAATAGTAATCAAATATCAGAAGTAAAATTTAATGGCTTAAAGTTTTTAATTTTTTTGATGATTGAGTATTACTTATTTTTGGATTTTGTTTTTTATTTTTATTTTGTTCTTTTATAAACCATTTGCAATTTTTGCGAAGCAAAACTAGCAAAAAAAAAAAAAATTATTAACAGCTTAATGTGACCCAAGCAAGGATCAGTTTCATTGTTTGGTAAGAATGATGGAAATTCGGATTTTAGTTTTACCAAACTAAAATTGGTCATTTCATCACAAATGTTATTTATGTGGCTGCGTTGACTAAAAAAAATTTCAAAAATGTTCACTAAAAATTGAGAAACTGCAAACATTTCGTCTGATGGAGCCTTTAAAGATCCAAAATTGGAATTTTTATCTTTTTTATATTTTTTTTCATTAATAAATATGTCGTGTCCAGTAATATGTTCATCCGATTTTAATAACTTTTTTGTGCATCGATCTCACTCAATTTTTTTATAGACACAGTAGCCAGCATAATAAGCAATAGCATTTGTTATTAACCTACCAAATTCTGGTAAATTTGGCAACATTTCAATAGAATTTGAAGCATATTTTTCTTCCGCAGCTTGATGTTTCAAACTTTTATTGTAGTCGTCTTTAAATTGTTTCCAGTTCAGCTTTAAGTTTTCGGAATCATCTGGTAAACAATTAGAATGCAACGAGTTAAATAAAATTTTCATTACTACAATATTCGCGTAGTGCACCCCAATTTCGTGACTCGATGGTGCAAAATTATATCCGCCTTTACCTCTTAATGCAGAAAAGAAATTTTCTAAGCCGTCTTGATTACTTTTACCTGTCAATATAAAATCAACAGAAAGTGTAGAGTTTACAATTGCATCAATGCTAATTGAGCAGATATAGTTAACTGAAAGCCCTTTATAAACTTAAAATAACTTTGGCTTGAAGATAATAATTTTAAATTTTTTAGAAATTCTAAACTTTGCTCAAGATAAGTGTAAATTTTATTATTTACTTTGATGGGCTGTTCAAACGGCTTATTTGAAAAAAGTTGCGAGAGTTAAGGCAATCAAATATACGATCAAAATGCTCCATAATGTTTGCCGTAGGTATGGCATGATCTAACTAGTTTTCAAAAATGTCAGCTGAAGTTTTCAAAGCAGTGCGTTAGCACAAGTAACAGTGTTACTTAGTATTTGGGCGGCAAGTTTTACACTCATTTTTTGGAAACTATTCGGATCCATATGATTTTTGGTTATTTTATGTAACGTTTTAACCTTTTGATTTTTTCCTTTGCATATATCTTTTTAACGACGTTAAAGTCCGAGGTACCGTAGTCAGAATGTTGCAACTGATGTTTTATAATTGCATTTCTTGCCGATTTAAGGAGATGTGGTGGGTCTTATTGCACAAAAATTGGTTTATTGTTTACAATAATGTATGGTTTTTTATCGGTGTAACACCCAAATGTTTATAAATAGCAACGTTCGTTGGAGCCTGATCGCAAATTATCATTACTACTTCTTAATTTAGAATTTCACTGCACAATTTAATATTATTAAAAATAAGCTCCGATAGCTCGACAACACTAATGTAATTATTGATACGAGTATAATTTAGCACATGCTTCCAATTTCCCACTAAACCACGTAGTATAAAAAAATTGCTGAAGTGGCTAACTGATTCGACCTGTTATCACCATTATCACAATAACATTCAACTTTATTAGTTACAAGATTTACTATTGAATCTTTCCGAATGGCCATTTCATCAAAAGATAAAACACATATCCGTGTTGTTGTTGGCATATTTAAATACAAATATTTTAGCTGATTTAATAAAATATAGTTTGTTCCGGGTGAAATAAATTTGATTGGAGACCATGCATATATAGATAAAATTGAGGGTAATTTAAGTTGAAATGTTGATTTTAAATATTATATGTAGCAATTGTTCAAAAAAACTGAGTGAGATCGATGCACAAAAAAGTTATTAAAATCGGATGAACATATTAATGGACACGACATATTGATAAAAATTCCAATTTTGGATCTTTAAAGGGTCCATCAGACGAAATGTTTGCAGTTTCTCAATTTTTAGTGAACAATTTTGAAGGTTTTTTTAATCAAAACAGCCACATAAATAACATTTGTGATTAAATGACCAATTTTAGTTTGGTAAAACTAAATTCTGAATTTCCACCATTCGTACCAAACAATGATACATTATGCACATAGGAAAAAATGTATAATATTTACTTAGTGAAAATCGGTCTTGTTAATAAAAAAGAAAACAATAGCATTACAGGCCAAAGTTACCCCTTTACTGAGATCTTTTTTCAAAATCTATCAGACCACATTTTTACAATTAATGATCGTTGTAGGTGGTCAGCACAACGAACGAGATTAAACACAATTGGTCACGGCGTTGTACTTAGGTCCGGGAATTGAACTCAAGACCGTGGTGTGTCTAAGCCATCACTTCAACCATCACTATACAACCGGTTAATAAACGTGAAACAATATTAATGGAATTGCATGAGATGATGTTCGCTGGTGTCAAAGGATCGTTAAAAAAAAAAAAAAAAATTCATTTAGATTACACTTATTTTTAGAAGTGTGTTTATACAAATTGAACGCTTTTTAAATAGAATGTCCTAGTGAAATTAATTTACTTCAAATAGAATAAAGTTAGAACCGATAGAATCAAAATATTTATCATAATTACATAGATTTGTTATTATGTTCATATATTTTTTGGATTTAAAAATGTTAACAAAAAACTTCCAAAATATGAATATTAAAAAGTATGTATGTAATGTAATTAGGTATTGGTATTGTGTAACTATTTGGTAAAAATAAATTGACAATAAACAATATCAAACATACACATTCTCACATATCCAGACTAAATATTTTCACACAATTTATTACAACAGGTTGCACGTTAATTTTAGAAATGTAGTACTTTCTTTACCTATTTATCTGTATTTTAATTCATATGATTATTTTTATACACCTTGTATGCAGTCGGTGTTTTATTTACGCCTCTTTTTGTTTCATATTCCTTTTTCGATCGATCAAAACCAACACAAATGTATATTATACAAGCCATGAAGCTTGTCTAAGTAAAACGTATTATGACTACTATTTGGTGTATCTGTTAGTGAATTTGACTACAGTAAAAATCGAAACAAAAAATTATATTTCGCACTGTCCATACTCCTCTAAATTCAAAGTACATAATATTTCTACAAAAAAAACGAAACAAAAATTATATTTTGCGACTGTCCACTCTGCTCTAAATTATTAGTATATAGTATAGTATATAATGAAGTAAATAATAATAACAATACTTCTCTCTCTCGTTAAATAATAAATTTGTTTTTTGCTTTGTCTTAAAGAGCGCAACATACTGTTGTTCCATCATTCGTATTCATTTTTTATTTACATCAAAGTATATAATAAAAGTATATACAAATTATACTACGTCACAACACTAATACTTAGGTATAGTAGTCACTTTTTGGCATGAGTATCGCAACTTCATGGCTTGTATATACATTTGTGTTGGTTTTGGATCGATACAAGATCGATGTAGACTTACTCACATACACATATATATGATATTTATATATATAGCAAGTATTTTTATACAAAAGCAACAACAATGTTCATTTAAATTTATCAATAACATATATTTCGTTTCATGGTACATATGGTTACGATATAATAAAGAGTGAGATGAGCTGAATGATATTTGCATGAAAATAAATTTTAATAACAATCATATGAGCGAAAGAGATCAATATAATTTTGTATATATTGTTACCTCGTTTCGTGCTGATACTTTGAATAAAATTCGAAAAATTTCATTATTTTATTTGTTATACCTCAGAGACGTACGAAAGATGTGTCTCTGGGTAATCATACTCTGTGATAGAACGTTAAAATGTATACTCTCAAACCATTCTGGATAACACGAAAGGCAATTAGCATAAATATTCGAAAAAATTATATGTTTAGAAGTTGATTATTGAAAGTATTGTCCATCACTATAGCTACGCTTTTTTCTCATTTATAGTAGCGTACTAATACCATATCGAAAAAAAACTCGTTTTAAGAGGCTATACAGGAATCGATATTTTTTATTTCCTCATATAAAGAGAGGCATTATTTACACATTATACTCCTTTACACATTATACCGCAAGTTTTACGTTCCAAAACTGTTAAATTAGTAAATATTTGCAGTTTAATGTACTGTATTAATGTTTTATTTTGGGTGCATTTTCCAAAATATAATTTCGGATTTTAGGACGTCTCCTAAGGATAGTGAAGTAGCTTGAAAGTTATTAGCTAATACATCTAATGGAGCTCTGAAACAACATGTATAATCTAAAACCATTTAAGCAAAACAATGTTAGTCCAGTATTAAATTACGACCTTCTTACCGTATATACGACATGCAATTCAATGCAAACGTTAAGAATTAACCGAATCACTGTAGCTTGTGCATTCAGTCTAATGATCCAACCGTTTTTCATTTTGCTAATTATAGCAATAATATCGTTGGCAAAATTCCACGTTTAATGCGCAATGTGTTATACCCAAAATACATATACTACCAACGAGTTTATTGATTTAAGATTTAGACAAAAAAAAATCTAAAGACGCCACATTTCAAGTTTGATCCAGTTTTTTTTATCCTGGTCAGTATGGTAAATACTCCAAAAAAATTTTAAAATTATCATAATCTATATACACATAATATAATGTATTTTAGACGTGCATTGAACCAAAAACTGTTAACAAGTATTGTCACATTATTATCTGTGTCCGTACTTAGATATAATAGAACTGTTAAATAATCTAAAACGTTTTTAATTAACTTCGGAAATATAGCAACAACAACAACTTTAACTTATTCAGCTTGTTATATGATCCGAGACAAAATAATGATTACGAGTATTATCGTCAATTTTTCTCGTCTCGGGAAAAAAATTTGTTATTTATCACTGAGATATATACAGGAGGCCATCGTCGTGCACGTCCCTCATCACTTAGCATACTCAGATATACACAATTAATAATATAAAATTCACTACTTGAATACCATTAAAAAACCATATAAGATAAATTTGAACTTTTTCGTTGCTATGACAATTACAATAAACTGTGCACAAAATTAAATGTAATTTTTCTTCATAATTTGTATATCTCATAAAGAATTAATTTAAAAACAAATAAGGCGGGAAAACATTTCATTCAAATATTATGTTGAAAAAAGACGTGCGGAAAAACACGCGTTTAAATGCGCGTTTTTTTTTAAGTAACAAATTGCCGAAAAACGCATACCTAGCGTTTGGATGTCATATAAAGTATTGTAATCCAATATAAACGTGCGTTTTCCCGTAAGTTATCTCTTTTTCCAAAATTTAACGCGTTTTTCCCCTTAAAACGCGATTTTTTCCGCATGTCTGTTTTAAGCATTATACTTTTCGGACAGCGAAATAAAAAATTGGGAACGTAAGGGAATATTTTTCAAATAAATGTCAAAAATGTTATTCACAAATATTTATCATGGGTTTCGGACACAGTCTACGTGATCTTGTATAATTTAATTTTAACGTAAAAATATGCTGTAGCACTAATACACACACTTTTTACAAACATGTCGAAAAATTAGACACACGAAAAAATTGTAACAAAAAAACTTGAAATTGGTAATTTTTAATAAAAGTTTTTAACATGTTTGTAAAGAACCGATCACAAATTATATGTAAATATCGCGGTTCAAATAAAATTTCAAATAAAATAAAAAAACAAAATTCAAAGTTCAAGTGTATGTACCAAAACAAAACCAACAACAATGTCAATTTTGATTTTGATGTCTATATAAGCCGTGCGGAAAATTTAATTGACAGAATTACTTAAACAAAATGTACATTTCTAAATGGTTATTAGCAAAGCCTTCAATGTATGTCTATAAAAAACTCAAAATTTTTGTTATGGGTTTTGAATGGTACTAGAATAACTACACAAGAAAATAGTGAATTTTGTTTTTTTTTTGTAAATGGCCGCGTAAACTACTCGATGAGTTTGTGTTTTAAAATATGTAGAAGGTTTTGGTATTAGCTTTGAATAGGCATTGTTGGTTTGGTTTTGGTTTTTTATATGGAATTTTGATAGCTACTAGTTAGTAATACAACTGAACTTTAATATCTCCGGAGTTTACCAAACCAATTGGTTAATGCAGTTAATGTTTCTGACTCACTTCAGTATTTATCTAGAAGGTAAATAATGATTTTGTCTAAATGAATTTCGATGAGTTCGATACTTAATTGCTTGAATTTCCGTGTCACCTAATTTGGTGTGAAAAATTTGAAAATGAAAGAATAATTATTGAAATGGTTTAAGGAACTACGATAAATCTTTAAGTATTGATGATAATAATAAAAGTGTCGTAAAACATTTCAAACAATTTTAGATCTCTTAAAAAGGTGGCAATAGCAGTATTAACAGTGCTTCCAGGAAAGGAAGCTGGGCCAATGTTCCCGATTTATTTATAATTTTGTAAATTTAAATTTTGGTCTAATAGTTTAATTTTTATTTTAAATTATTCTTGGTACATAATTGAGGCACTTGGAATGTTTTAATGAACCAAAATTAAATTATGAAATTGGTATTAGCACACGAAAAACGCAAGTGTGAAAAATTCTGGCACACTTCTGTAGAACAACTTGCGAACCCTGATATATATATATATATATATATATATATATATATATATATATATATATATATATATATATATATATATATATATATATATATATATATATATATAGGAACCTTTTAACAAAAACTATCACCTCTCAGAAATGTCTATCATGGAACTAGCACTAGACATTTTTTACTTCTATTGAAATTACCTAGCGCAATAAGTTTTCAAAACGAGATAACCACGCAATAAAGGTATTTCTGTACAGTAAAGTAAAAAAAAACAAAGAAGATGGAAAGTATTAAAATCAATATCCTTGACAATGTAAACGAAGCATAATTTTCCACATCTCTTCATTGTTTTCATTCAACACAAAAAAAAAAAAATGGGGAATTCTTTTTTTTGATTTAAATTTAATAAAAAATGAAAACCCGGAATATTTTGTGTTAGATTGACGAAAAACGAATAAATCTTTTTGGCGTAAAGCATTTTTCACGTACCATTTTCGTAATAACGATAAAAAATAAATTTAATAAAATTAATAAATAAAAAGCACACAAACCAATCAACCAATTCCACTCGGATAAACAAAACATTCAACCCGAAAATATATGCCCCCCTCCGATATTATTAGCTCCTAGCTAAATATAATAATTCACCAGGCACTTGGGGTTTTCGTTTCCTTTTTTTTATAATCCGTTCAATAAGGATACGAATACATCATTTATAACAAATAAATCGATTAAACTTGATAAAAATTTACAAATCATTAAATTCGATTGTAAGATTGTTTTTAACACCCAACAATATCTTTCCTGGAACATAGACCATTTTTTTTTTTTTTTTTTTTTATAAAAACCATTCAATAAGAAACAACATCCTTACAACCATCTTATTAAATGATATTTTGTGTTCTCACTATATAATATCACCATCCTTTAAGACGACACGAAAGTGGTAAAGTATTTGTCTAATTTAAACATTTTAAGATGAAAACAAAAATCGAAAGTTATTTTATGATAAAAATCAATGAGGAAAATTAAATTTCATTTGAATTCCTTTTTTTTTTGTATTGATTATTTCCATTTTCTACCGTCTAACTTTTGTCTTCATAATATATAGACCGAATATATACAGCATCATACCTCGATTGTGTCATACGGTCGATTGTGTCTGGTGACTGAATTTTTGTTAAAATATCTTTGATAATTAGATGAAAAGGATATTTCAATTTTTAATTCAAGTTTTGTGTTTGTTTTCAAAAAATTTTTTTTTTACTTCATCCTACTTACCTACGCTAGGATACCTACGCTACGACTATATTTACATACTTATGTATGTAGATTGAATTGTGTTGGTGATTTTCTTTTGGATTACATAACTTTATTATACAATCGCAAGTTTGTTCAAAATAATTGATGGTCGTATGATAAGTACCTTAACTGAACAGTTTATAAGACAGTTTTTTTTTTTTTTTTTGGGTATAGAAGACTCCTTTAAGCTTGATATATCTATAGTTTAACAATTTTTACACAATTTTTGAAGCGGCCCTAAGGCGTTAAAGACGATGCTAGCGACACAAGACGAGCCTGAATATCCCTTCCTACACAATTATCATGCGAGTGACAAGGGACATGAAGTATCGAAAACTTGTCACTCCTTCAAATGTTTGCGGTCACCACTATTAAAATAATGTCAGACAGTAATTTGTATGTTGTGCAAAGAAGAGCTATGCTACCAAATTTTTGCAATTTGCGCAATCACTTTTTTTAAGAATAGGAAACAACGATGCCACCTTCAATTAATCAGCCATATCTTCGTTTTGCCATACTAATCGAATAAGTGCGAAAAAATAGTTCCACAAAGTATCCTCTTCGATTATCAAGAGCTCGGAATTAATATAATCAACCCCAGGAGAATGGTTTCGTTTTAGTCTCTGCATGGCCAGTGTGAATTCCTCGTAGGATGGGCTCTCTATGCATATCTCCGCAGTCCGTATTTGACAACTTTCAAATACCGCATTTGACATTATTTTGTTGAACATTAAGTAAATCAGAGAAATGCTCCTTCCAAGTTTGAAGGTATAATTCATTCTGGTGACTACTTTAAAGAAGTTATGAGAACTGTGATTATTGCTGAGTTGTAGTACTTTTAAGACTTCAGCCTTCCACCACTCACCCTTTTGCTATCTACAAATTTGCTTGGCGGTTCTCCTAGCATGGACCGCTTTGTTCTTCCGTGCGATTGTTAAATGTGTTCACGCTTCTTTATAGGTTATATTCTATTGCTCGACAGAAAGACGACACTGCTCATCAAACCAATCATTTTAAATGTTCAGCTAATGTTTACCGTAACTCTCTCAAAGAGCGTGCACATCATCAGAACGTTTTCCTGTAATAACTAACTTTTACGGAAACTGCCACCTTAGCATTACAGTGACCAATTAATGATCACTGCCCAGAAATTAGGCAGCCGACCGATAAGATCTCATATCTTGGATATGAGGATTATCGGTCGTTTGATCGTGTCGTAAATACGGACCTATGTTTTAACATAAGTCAGTCTGATTTTTGCCAGCTCTAGTATTAAAGTGACCAATCACTATTCTAACATCGTGCTCCGGTATGGATCCCACCAGATCATCCAAATTGTTTTAAAAAGAGTCTTTATCGTTATATGTTGGCTTACATCAGTGGGCGTATGAACACAAAAGATTGACAGGTTGGCTAGGCGCATGCGTAAACGTAGCTTACACATACGATTATCAACTGCTTTGAAATCTAAAACAGCCTTTTTTACCTCGGGCCGAAGGAGAAAACCAACACTAAGATGACCGAAGTCCTTGGGACACATGCGGTCTCCCCTTTTTGGCCATCAAGTTTCCAGGAGAGCAACGAATTCCAAGCGATATTCTTTCTTGGCTGATATAGTGCCAACAAACGCGTTTGATTTTCTTAGCTACTGCACATTGCATGTAGCAACCCTAAACTTCGTATCCGTTATCATATGCCTGGTTCTGGTATAATTTTGGTGGTATCCATATTTATTTTTGTTGAATTTTTTAACAATTGAGGTTTTTAGTCAGCTCAGTGATGCAACCTTTGTTTAGTCGCCTCCTAAAACTAGCCCAGGAGGCTGTGATAGAATTCTAAACATAACATGCTCGTTTAGAAGTCTTTTACGAAGCATAAGTGAGTGCCCCCTAACCACAGGTATCTATTGTAAATAATACTATAACTGCAACCATCCAAAAGAGACTTTCATCATAATTTTACATCAAATATGGGGAGTAGTCAGATACCGTATACATTCAAAAAAACTGTGACCATTAAATAGTCGATAAAGTTCGCTAGGCCTACTTTGACCAAACCTTTACATATCCAAATGGCGTACAGATGTCATAATATTTCATTATTGTAATAGCAAGTACGGGAGGTTTCTTAAAATTTGTTCAATTTTCCTATTATGTCATCATTTTATTTCATTATCAAATGCAAAAATGTCATCTCTGGTCGGCAAAGCCACTATTTTTTGATCATATTTTTCCTAAATCGATGATTTTTTGATGTTTGACTAAGGAACAAATCTATTAGGAAGCACAACTAATTTAAATTCTATAACATATTTAAAATTTCAATATAGTCTCAATGGTCACTATACTATCGGTACTTTGATGTTCAGCCGCTAAACATAATTATTTTAAAAGAGTCAAAATTGTCTTTCGGATCGTATTATAGTTTAAAATAACAAATGAAAAATATTCCATTTAAAAACCAACACTATTTTAACACAACTGCCAATGTTATCATAAGCGCGTTAAAACTGAATATTTCTCCTCAATATTGAACTCATCATTTATTACCTTCAAAAGTTTTTTGTAAAAATCTCAAAGCTGTTGATGTTTCATTGGCTAGCGAAAAACCTCCATCTTCATTCACAGCAAATGATTTTAATTTATTTTTTTCAGGTAAAAGTACTAGTACAGCACAGTCAGTTAATTTTGATGACGGTGTACATTTCAAATCTACTGACTCTATTAAATCTAAATTTATTAAACTACTTTTCCCCAGAATTGCTTGTTATCTTTAGAACGTTTTCACAGTAAAGTTGTATCGAATTAAAAGTTGAATCGAATTTTCGACCTTGTTTCATATTATCAATTATTTTATTATGCCTATTCTCGAATTCCACCTCCATTTTCCCCGTGTGGATATCTGTCAAAATTCATAACAGTGTACTGAAATCTAAAACTATGTAATCTTAAATCCCACACCAAGGCAAAATATCAATATTTTAGTCTGTGTACGAAACGAAATAAAAGATAAAATTTTTTCTTTTTATTCACCACACAATTTTTCACTGGTTGCGGTGCATTTAAAAATGTTAATCATATTTTCCTTTGACTTTTTGAGCATCATAATGTAACGATAGATAAAAAATTTACTAGTAATTTATTTTATCTATTTTTATTTCCACCTCAGTTAAAATATTTAACTTTTTAACCAATTCGCACACAGACTTAAGCACTATGTTCTAGTCATAGTATTGTCTTATTAGATGTAATTAATTATATTTTTTTAATTACTAAAAGGAAGAAAATATAATGTCCATTCATCTATATAAATTCACTTATAAATTACAAAAATATATTTCATATTAAAATATTATTCATATGGTATGTATTGAGTTTTTGTTATTGTATTTCTTGTTGACATGCATAACATAAACAAAAACGGACTAAACTGAGTTCACCACTCTATGGAGTGCAATGAAATTAGATAAATTATGGGAGTGGTGAATAAAACATTCCGAACGTTTCGATAATAGGTTATTTAGTTATGTGTGGAATTTATAAGTGGAAATACAAAGGGAATTTGATAGGGAATTTTAACACTTGTCCACACGTGGAAATATCGGTGGAATTCGAGAATAGGGCCCCTGGTTGTTATTCCACTATATTCTGCAAAAGTATTTTAATTTATCTAAAATTTTGTACTAAATTTTATCTACATGCAACCAAATAAATTTTTAAGTCACAGTTTTTTGGAAAGTATTAAAATGTAAAATGGCCAAAGCTAGAAAGGAAACTTTAGAAGTAAAAATAGAGTTAGGTAAAATAATTAGCCAGAGAAATTTGATTCAGAAAAGGGTTAAAAATATCAATAATAATCTTGAAAATTTTAATGAAAATATAAAGAGCAGTAAATTAAAAACTTTAGTACCAGCTCTAAACAAGCTAAGTGAAGAACTTGATAAAATTAATGTTAGGAGGTTAGAATTAATAGACGATTGTGACATTGATCTCGTGACATCACCTATAACAGAATTACATAATTTGATACGTGAAATTGAATCAAAATTATTATATTTTTTTGGAACAACTTGATAATGAAAGGTCTGTAAAATCATTTGTTAGTATAGATAACAGAACAGTTCCACTTCCCAGTAAACAGTTACCGTCGTCGACAATTACTAAATCAGATAATATCATTGAACCTCAAAGTGGTCATTGTGGTAATGGTCAGATTGGAAATTATGTTCAAATCAGAGACAAATTACCACGACCTTTCCATTCTCTAAATTAAATCCAGAATTAATTCCTCAAAATTATGTCATGAGAAATATATATAAGTCATAACCATTTGTTGACCATGAAATATGAACATTGTTTACAATGAAAAGAGACGAAATTTGCTTCGTTTCAATGTAGCTCGATTTCAATCGAGCTCAAATCAAAAAAATCGGCATCAGGCTACAGCAACCAAACTATTTTTTTATGTCTAAAAATATTTAATTGGTTAATATTTACATAAATTTTCTTAATTAAGATTTATTTCTTAGTTAAGTAACCAAACGAAAAGTCATACTAGGTTTTAAACTTCATATGAACACGTTGTTTTAGTGAATTATAAGAAACTATGCAAATTTCGTTTATTCAATGAGTTGAATTATTTAATATGGAAAAGTTAACTTAACTCTTATGTTTTTTTTAAGTTGAGAACAATTATGGGCAATTTTAAATTTTTTTTGTTTTAAATTTTAATATTTGAAAGAAACTTTTGGATTTTTTAAATCTTTTTTGTTTAAATTTAGTATGACCAAATATATAATTTTTTGGTACTTAAAATTAAACGGTTAGAGTTTTCTTTATTAGTTGCCAAAACAAAAAGGATTTATTTCAAGTATTTTTTGGTTTTATTTAAGATCAAAACTTTTAATGTTTAAAATTAATGCTTTGTAGTTTTAAATAAATTTTAAAGTTTTGGAAGTTTAAGGATTAGCTTTGAATTGTTTTATTATTCTATAAAAATATTGTGGTTTAAACAAATGTTTTAAAATTATTCTCGATTTTTTTACCGTGCACACAAGCACCTTTGCCACAGTCATTGAATCATCAAATGACACTTGGATTCAAATTTTAACGTCGAAAATCGAAATTAAAAAAAAATGTTTACCAACTCACTCATCGGCAGACCACTATCTTTAGAAATTCCTACATTTGATGGAAATTCTCTCAACTGGTTGACTTCCAAACAAATATTTGTTTCTATAATACATATAATAGAGCAGATTTAGATGATGTCTCATCCTTGGGCTTAGTTCATATAATATTGACACAATTAGGTTACCAATGTGCATGGAGGTAATTGTTATCTGAATATGACAATTATTATATTTTAGTAGATACCCATATTAATCATTTGTTAAATTTACCGTATTGCAATAAGAAACATTCAACAGAGTTCTGAAATTTGTTGAACTCTTGTCAGCGTCATGTGACTATGTTAAATGCTTTGAATTTTAACATATATTCCTTAGTGAACGAATGCTTATTAACATTGTTAAAAAAAAGATTAGATTCCGCTACTCGTAAATTGTGGGAAAACAACAAAACATGAAACAATTTTCGATTTGAAGTTTTATGGTTTTGTTTATTCAACGCAGATGTCAAACTTTAGGATCCATCGAGCCATCTAAAAACCATTTGTTTTCAACCTAAATAGCGAATCTAAATGTTTACACAAATCTTCTAAACTAAAACTTTGACAAGCTCATCTAACACTCAAAAAGTCTGAGCAGTTTGTTTTTTTTTTATTTTTTTTAGTGTCTATTCCATGCAATCTGTTCTGGGGCCGAAGCTCTCCCAACACTTTTGTGGTTAACTTAACGTCCTACTTTATGCCATTACTAGCCAAATCGAGGACGCGTGAATACAGGTTTGCTTTTAAATATCCATCTACACATCGCATTGCTCCAGTCAGCTCCAGTCTTCTGTACTGTCATGGACATGGATGATTCAGCCCATGGATTTTGCACTCTAACAGGGGTAATAGTTGTGTTCATCGTCATCACCAATCGTAATCAAGTGATACAAAATCCCTTTTCCAACCCTCCCAATTGCTCAAATTTATCATTTATAAAAAAGTTCGAACAAATAAGAGAATCTTAATCTGTAGTTCTAAAATAATTTTTATCTTAGACTGTGTCCAAAACCCATGATAAATATTTGTCAACCAAATTTTTTGATAAAAACGAAGACACCTAAATTATCACAGTCAGTTGTTATGATTATTTAAGAAACATATGCCAAAACTTTCTAAAATAAAAACCAATTTCAAAAACAATATATACAAGAAAAATTTTAACTTTTTCGTTGCTATGACAATTTCTTTAAACAAAGCAAACAGTTAAATGTAATTTTTCTTCATAGTTTTTATTCGTCACAAAAAGTGAATTTAAATATGTTTTTTAAACATATTTAAATTCACTTTTAAGGAAAAGTTCACTTTTAAGGAAAAGTTTTTCACAGGCGGAGAAATATTTCAATCAATTATTATACTTCTTTCGGACAGCGTAATAAAAAATTGGGAAAGTAGGAGAATATTTTTCAAACAAATGTCAAAAATAGTATTCACAAATATTTATTATGGGTTACACAGTTCGCACAAATTACAATTTAACGAAACACAAAAATTTCATCGACGAATATAAAAATTTAAACCACATGCGATTAGTTAAGGAAGACCTAGATTCTAATGAAAGCACATTTTATTTACCACATCATAAAACAAAATACATATTACTACGATGAAACTGCATGTGGTGTGTGCGACTTTAAAATTAATTAAAAAAATTCAACAAACTCATTTTAAATCAGAAATAACACAGCTTTCAAATAATCAAGAATTACTAAATACAAGTAGCTTAAAAGGTTTAAATCCCTTTCTCGATAAAAATATTATTTTGCGAGTTGGTGGAAGATTGAGAAATTCTGAATATGAATTTGACACAAAGCACCAAATTTTACTTTCATACGATCATCATTTTACCGATCTATTGTTTATATCATATTCAAAATTACCACGCTGGTAAACATCTGTTAGTTTCACACGTACGTCAGTCTTATTGCTTAACCAAAGTTTAACAAGAAGCAAAAAAAATGTGTAACTTGCCTTAAAATTAAACCAATTTGTCCCAACGAAATAATGGGAGAGCTACCAAATGACAGAAATGCACCTTGTATACCTTTTAATACTATACTGAGGTTAATTTCTGTGACCATTTATAATCAAGGAAATTTCAAAGAAAAGGTCCTGATATTAAAATTTACGTTTCGGTTTTTGTATGCTTTTTAACAAAGGCAGTTCAGCTTGCACTAGTTTCAAATTTGACAGCAGAAGCCTTTATTTTATGCTTTAAAAAATTCCCGAACGATTCGCAAAGAGTATTTTAAAGTTATTTAAAATCCTATGATCGTGCGCACAAAATGGATTTAGTTAAAAAATAAAAAATAAAAAATTTTGATTATTATTATTTTTTATATTGTTATTATTATTATTATTATTGTTAATTATTTTAGTAATTAGATTTAGTGATATATTAAAATTTAGTTTAGTTTTTTCAACTAATGTAATAAGTTCAGAAGGACTTAATAATAATAAATATAATAAATAAATAATAACAAATATAATAAACAAATAAAATAAATAAATATTTTGAGAAACTTGCGTTTCAACAATGAAATTTAACATTTCATGATTTTCTTTTATTTCAAAGATTGTATACCAATGAAAATGGAATCCAGTCCAATGGTAAGAGAATGAAGAGGCTCGAAATAGCAAATTCCATAAAAGCTATATTATTCCTTTAACAGAATAAAATCCATTACAAAATTACCTCATCTAATTTATATCCCAGCAAAGGACGTCAATACAAATTAAGAGCTTCACAATCTTTTGGATTTAATGTTCAAAGATCAGAAGTAATTAATAAAGAAAATTAAGATTTCCAAGTACCAAATTTGTTATTTTGGTTCTATTTTTATTTTCCTTTTAGGATAATCGATTCTAATATCTAAGATCAAAGAATAATTTGTCCATCAATTTCTAATTGGAGCCCTAATACAATTATATTGGAATATAAACTTAAAATATATTATAAACTACAGGGTGGGCCATCTGTTGGTTCTTTTTGCAATCAATGAATTTTATAACTTTCCATGTGTTCTTTGACACATGGAAAGTTATAAATTTGCCATTTATCATCATGGAATCGCTAACAACACCACAACCCATTTTGATTGTCCAAATTTATTATGAAAATAATCGTTAAAAAAACAACATTTCGTAAATTACGTGAGAGTTTTGGTAGACATAGACGTCGTACTGACATCATTTCGAGGAAACTCAGTGAAAAGTTGTAGATCGTATTAACATGTTCATCCAGTTCGTACTCCTGATGCAGTGGCAGCTGTTAGTGAAAGTGTTCGTAATGAACCAAGCACCTCAACCAGGCATCATTCATAAGAACTAAACATTTCACTAACCACATTACGACGCATTTTGTATGATGATCTCCATTTGCATCTATACAAAATTCAACTAACTCAAAAATTGAAGCCAACACACCTTTTAAATCGTCGTCGTTTGTTTTGTTAATTGGATGCTTGAACGAAATTAAGGTTTCTACGATGAAACTCATTTTTATCTTATTTTGGGGAGTGGAGAATACTCATATTATTCACAAAATAGAACTTTATCCTCCAAGAGTCACTAGGGGTGTGGTTTATGGGCTCATGGCATCATTGGGCCGTTTTTTTTTAAACAAACAGGAAAATGCCCTTAAAATGAATAAGGAAAGCTATCGCAACCTGCTAACTGTTTTTTTTGTGGCTCAAATAAGTATTGCTTGTCAACGTTTGGTTTCAACAAGACGGAGCGATATGCCACGCAAATTGAGCAACAATCCAATTAATTTTAAGAAATTGTGAAGTTCCTTGACCTCCAAGAACCCCGGATTTAACACCACTTGATTATTTTTTGTGGTGTTATTTGAAAGTTAAGGTTTATGACATAATCACAAAAAATTCAACAACTTAAAAACAACATTCGAGCTAAAATTGAGGGCATTGGTCCGCTTTTATTACAAAAAGTTATACGAAAGTTTGGATATTCGGATGCAGGACTGTAGAGGAAGCTGTGGTGGGCATATGAACGATATTGTTTTTCATAAATGGCATAGAATCATCTTTCATTATCATGTGGTAGTTTCGATTTATCTCTGTCTGTGACCCGGAAGTAAAAGATTAGTTGCAGTAGTCTCAAAAATATTTCAAATTTCATTGCTATGTAAAATAAAAATGCAAGTGAATAGTTCAGGCGCATTTTATTGAAATTTTTATTTATAATAAGTTAAAACTAAGTCACAGTATTCATAAGACAAGTGGTGACTAGTTTTTTTGTCGACCGCAAGCTTTCAATATAGACGAAACTAACGCAAGCTTTCAATATAGACGAAATTTATCAATAAAGTATTTTCGGAATATTCGAAAAAGGACACGTTTTGGCACTTCTAATATTCAAAAACTAGTAAAAACTACTATAACTAGTGAGGCTGAACTGACATCCATCATTGTCATTACAATCATCTTTCTTTACCCTGTTTAAAAATAAGCAAATAATGCCCAATTTTTTTTACGAAAAATGGTAAACCTCTCATGCTTTCGTATTAAAATAGCTATATATAATTTACAACAACGATTTGTGGGGCGTGCTATTCTCGACTAAAGGAGCATTTGTGGAGTCTCTTTATATTTTTGACTTTAAATAGATCGTAACCCAATTTTGTTCGTTTTTTCATTCATTCTAACGCAAGAGAATTGAAGTTCCTTATACGTTACCGTGTGTAAAATACACACATTTATTATTGTGTGGTTCAATTTTATTTTAATGAGTCAGTTTAATTCTCATGTAAATTACGCCTAAATGTTGTTTTAATAAAGCCTAAATGACGAAGCGGTTGAAATCCGTTTTCGCATGAGTATTTTTTTCACAATTTTAATTTTCAAAATCAAAAATCAGGTGACAAAACTAAATTTCTAAATGTCATTATTCATCAACAAAAAAACAGTAAACAGCATGCGTATATACACTGCGCATATACTTTCACCAAAACACAAGCTACAATATTATTACGTTTTACAATTCTAACAAGAAATCGTTTAGTAATAGGAATCGTTTAGAAATCGAAACAAATGAACAACATTTATTTTTTTCAAACCAATTTTTCATAAATGATGTACCAAAAATAACTAACAAAAAAACGTAAAAATGCGCAAATACAGTGCGCAAGGTACAATACCACGAACACAAACACCAATATTAATACGTTCCGGTTCAACAATTCGTACGCATGAGAATTGCAAAAAACTAACAAAATTGGGGTATCACCAAAACCCTCTTTACTACAAGCCGTATTGTTTGCATACTCATGCTATACAAAAATATATACTTTGATTGTAAGATTCAAAGATACAAATCATTACAGATTTAGTATAAAAAAAAGAAATATTCACATACCAATACAAAAGAGATTAAGAAAAGAGAGTAAAAATTATCAAAAAATAAAAAACAAAAACAAATTACATAACCTCAACTTTTACGTTATTTATTATGTATACACTGTCATTCAATAACCATATGGTTATTCAATGACACTGTATATATTACTAATTACACCGCACGATAGATTTTAATAGAAATAAATAATTACAATATATATTAATATAAAAATATATTATATATTATATAAAAATAATTAATAAATTTAACTTGAAAATTTCACAATTCACCTCATTCACTAAACAAATAAAATAAAATTTGAAGTTTAATACCATAAGTACAGAGAAAAATTCTCAATTATATTAATGGTGTACGTGAAAAATACTCAATTATGGTAATGGTGTGCGTTATTTAAAGTGCAAATTATGTTTTTTTATATATGGATTTTGAAAGTTACTAACACATCTAAAGAATATAATTCCACTAATACATTTTAAAAATATATGAGAATATGTGTCAACGAAAGTTACAAGACGGCTTGTAGTAAAGAGGGTTTTGGGTATCACAAATCAGCTGAAGGCTCAAACATTTAGAAGGCTCAAACTTTTATGTCATCTGTTAAAATATACCTAATGATTTAGCCACTAGTTGAAGGATGAAAGAATGATAAAATCTATGCTCATACGACCGATTGTTAATAAATGTGAATATGATTTTTAAGAGTAAGTAGTAATGCAGGATACAGAATCAAAAGTATAGATAAACAAACTCTGTACGTGGAATCTGTTATTATATCAATGATCATTTGATTGCAAAACAAATATGTAATAGTTTAACGATATTCAGTTAAGTTTTCTACTACAGCAGTTTCTGGTGGAATTAATGCTAAGCAGAGCTGGAAACTTGAAAACGAAATACGGATGTTTCTCGATTAAATTTTAATTATGAAAAATCTTTTATTTAGCTTTATGATTTTAACGTGTCACTTGATTCATGGTTTAATCAGAAGTGAATTTAGCTACAAAAGTTAAGTACAGTGGAACATATGCAATGATTCTAATGCGTTCATTTCCAATAGTTTCAAAGCATCGCTTGGTAGTAACTGTATGAGACAATTCTAAATATTTTTCCGTTATATAAATAATATATGGAGTTAAGTATCGGTTAAGTGGTTTCTATTTTTAATATTTGTCCACGTATCGTTTAAACCTTTCTGACCAAAATAAAATAGCCATTCCTAATTAACTAAACAATTCTCCTCATAAGATTAATAATTTCATTTTATTAGGTATATTTTCAAAGGATCCCGCAGACTCTGCAAATATTTTAATTATTCTATTCAATTTTTTATTTATATATTCGAGACCAAATGTCGACCGAAAATCAACTATTGATTCTCGAATTTGATGTCTACGCTAAACGAGAATAGTACATAGAACTTACATATTTTAAAAATAATTTTCTAATATAGTTTTTAAAACGCCAAATATTTTGTTGGTTCCGTTTCGTTAAATAAATTTAATTAATTTGCTTTCTATATTCAATTAACTATTTATAGTTCTGTCTAGTGGCAGTATATCACATCCTCGCGGTATTGATTTTTTTCGATTGTGTTAAACACTCGTACTATTCGATAAAAATCATTGTTTTGAATGAATACAATTTTGTTGCCAAAATAAAAACTTGAATGAGGTCATCCTGTAGAAATTATTGATCTAATATAATATGTTCATAAAACGAATTCGTAATTAAGCCATAAAAATGGAATTCGTAATAAAATGCATTCATCGCATGTACCTCCTCTAGTCATCTTTAAGCGATTACCAAACGTTTTAATTTAAAATTAAAAGTTATTCAATTATATAATTTAAATTTTAAAATCTTTCACATTTAAGTTTTAATTTCAACACAACACCAAAAAACAATTTTAGTTTTCTTATACTCTGTTCATCTTTTGTTTAATCTCTGCAATTGGAAAGATGATACGGGTTAAGTGGATACATGAATAATAATTAATATTTTGTGTGTATATTTTTTGTTGAATCCTTAAAGATCCCACCTTAAATAATTGAAAAAACTTTTCACTATTTATACGACATTGAAAGACAGATAGAGTAAAGAATTTACAGACGTAAACATGTTGGGTGGATGGAAAACAAAATGTGGGTCAACTTATCATTTATTTAAGGTATCTTTTAAACTTATTCATTGCTTAAACACACAACATGTTGATGTCTTTATCCACACAATTGACATGAGTGACAAGGACTTCTTCAAATTTGGTCTCTAAACTATAGTATTAACCATATTTGAGGGAGTCCTCATGTTACTGATTGTTATTATAATTAAAATTGTGTAGGTCTTAGAGTCTTAAAACTAAGACCATAAAAGTGTACACATAAATTTAGTGTATTCCTTCTAGATAGTCATACTAAACCTATGATCGAGTTATGTACGCAAACAGCAGTGATTATTAATCACTTACAACTGTTTTTTTGGTCGATTTCTCTGATAAATAACAAACTGTAACCGATGATCTTTTATGGCTGATTGTCGACCCTCCAAAACCAGTTGCCAATGTTTAGTTAATAAAGCTTTTTAAAATTTTATCGTTTACCTGTAAACCTACGACTTAAAACATATATATGTAAGTGCCGCCTTGGAAAAGCAAAATACAGGTTAGTTTTTTGCTTATTGATTCTGTACTCGAACAGTGGGTGATAGTTACATTTATACATTCAGTCATCACCGACCGTAATCAAGTGTTAAAAAATTAAATTTACATCGTTCTCTCGCATTGAAATTCGAACCAAGTATTTCCTAATCCACTTGCTGTAGTTTTAACCACCTCGATAACAATAAATATAAGGCATTAAGCTATTCTTGCGTGGCAGCGCAACAATTTAGATTTTCCAATCCCTTGGAAAAGCTTCAAATGTCAATGCTGACTCTCCCATGACCTTCTTCATATGAGTCTTCACCGACTTTAACCTTGCTTCCCATATTCCACCAAAGTGTGGTGCACCCAGGGGGTATAAAGTATCTAAGTATACAGTATCTGTGGTAGGCTGCTATAAATTCATGTGTTGTTAAACTTCCACATGTATGGCCTTAAGGTTTGGCCTTAATGATCCAGAATTTATTACGAATATTTGCTAATGTTATTTGTCTGCTCCCATGAAATGTGGTCTTATGCGCATCTTTAATTATTCGCTTACTGATTAAACTTTCCTTCGGTAAGATAATGGGCAGCTTTTGATATATTTGTAGTTTTGATTTTTGTAAACGTTCGTGTAATCGTAATATGCTATCCTTGCTGATGACTGCGAGTTTAAAGCCGAAAGTTTGGATTTCTTATCCAATTATGTTCCTCTCATCAATGCCTGAAGTTCTTTATGGAAGTATCGACGTTGTTACATCTTAATTATTTGGGCTTCCGCGTGCTTTTGTTCTGGTACCTTGTCTGGTACAACCCAGACATTTCCTACTGGGTTAAAAGGTTGGTCTTGTCCACCAAATCGAGCTTTGTGACGGAATGACACGCCAGTCCTCATGTTGCTAAATCGGCTGGGTTTTTATTTTCCGCCACGTAATTCCATTGCAGTTGAGGTAGATTATCTTTAATCTGAGATACTCGATTAGCTACAAAGGTTTCTAGTTTTGTGACGTCTCGGTAACTTTATTCTCCTTATTTCCTCTAATTCGGTCTTATATTTTTTCGATTTTTGTTCTATTGCTTCTGGTAGCTTGTCATCTCACTGTATAATACAGCTCTCCAGCTTTCGTGCATTAACAACTTTCCTGTTATCGTGATTGGTGCTAACCAACCGAAAGGATCAAATAATTTTGACTAATCGGATAATAATAGACGTTTCGTTGGTTCCTCATTTGAAAGATTTAGCCTGGTCTGGTCAAATTCAAAGGATTGTAGAGAATCCCTAGTGTTTTAATGATGTGGTTAGTTTTCAGATTAACTATCCCTGTTGCTCGTAGATGCTTAGGAATTTTACTTAGAATTTCAGCTGAATTTGATGGCCGTTTGTGTAATGGAAATGTTCCGCTTCGTGCGAGTCTTGCCATCTGTTGTTGAATGGTTACAACCTCTTCAACTCTGTCACCCCCAGTGAGTAGATCATCTACATAAAGATCTTTTTCCATGATCTTTGCTACTATCGGATAGTTGTTCTTTTCATCTTCTGCCAGTTGCATGTTTTACAGCAAGAAACGTCACTGCTGTTGTACCATAGATGACCGTTTTAAGTTTGTATTATCTTATTGGTTGTAGGGAATTGTTTCGCCACAATATTCGTTGTAAGTTTTGGGGGCTATGATGCAACCTGTCACTTGGCCCATCTTTCATCTTGACCTTGTGTTAAATAATCTCCCGCATGAATTCATGATATAGTTTGGCGAACGATTTGTCTCTTCGAAATTTTCTTTCGCTCTTTAGGAATCGTGCTACTGCCTTTTTCCTGGATTATCCTAGCATAATTGGTGTTACCTTGAACAATAAGTGTCCCATAAATTTCCTTTCTGGTAGTAGCGTTGTTGTTTCAGCAAATAGTCTTTCTGCGTTCACTTCCTCCAGGATATGTATTCTTCCTTGCGGAATGGCATCATTTTCTATTAATTAATCCGATTATTAATTCAATCCTGTTGGCCTTATGGTATTGTAGATTTGCAAGTTGTAACAGCTGCAAATGTTCCCATTTGTTGGTATATCAAATATCAAAGGGACTCTAATGCCT
Source organism: Tipula confusa (assembly GCA_963556175.1). NCBI lineage: Eukaryota > Metazoa > Arthropoda > Insecta > Diptera > Tipulidae > Tipula > Tipula confusa. Next base: position 163,340,106 of record OY744475.1, on the reverse strand, counting down.
TGAGGATAAAGTTAGTTCGATTTTGTGATTGCACACTCCGGCTTCCTTTCTTCCCATTCCTGATATTTTGGTGTTGACTTTTTTTTGCCTCGCCTTAAGAGGATTTCCTACATTTATGAAGATATTATGATGCTTAAGATCCTGCAATTAATGCTCTGAAGGGCATGCATTTCCCATCGCTTGTTATTAATGTGATTAGAGCTGTGAGTATTATTACCCGACCCGATTGCATTGCTAAATAATTTTTAGATATCTTCTGTTTATCTAATTTTGAATCGATGTGCAGTTCTGTGTTATGTCTTCCATTGCATATATGGTGCATTAGTTTTTCTGCTTGCATACATATGTCTCATGCTCTGCTGATAAACAGTTTCTGCACAATTTATGAAGCATCGCAATTTGTAATCTTTCGCTGGATTTTAATTTAAAAGCGTCCGCATTCATTAATTTTATGTCCACCTCTGCAGTAGACACAGATGCTTGTTGTTGTGAAAAAGGTCCGTTTGGTTCTTTGACCTTTGTTTTCTAGTATCGAGTTTGTTGGTGTCCTTATTGGCTCTTGGTTGCCGTTGGCCTCTAATGATTTGAATTTTCTTACCAAGAATTTCATAAATTCCATTGTTGTCTGGAATTCTCTTGGATTTTCTAAAGGAGATCGTATAGAGTCGCCATAACTCGTTGTCCAATTTTTTGGCCAAGGTACAAATTATTATTGAGTTCCACGACTCAATATTTACCCCTGTGTTACGTATTCCCTACAAACATTAAATTGTCCTGTCGTAAAGATTTCTTAGTGATGCTGCGGATTTTATGTTTATGTTTGTTTGACTTAAAAACCTATTTAAATATGTTGATACTAGCGGTCTTCTGTTGCTGTATCTGTTGTTCATAATTTTCCAAGCTGCTTGGTAATTTTCCTCTGTTGGTTGGAAGTGGTTGAATAACTTGACTGCAACACCCTCCAACATAGTTTATTTTATGGGTATCACTTATCTGGGTATTTTCATGTATGTGCTTCCTGAACGTGTCATGAAATCCAGTTACACTTCTGGTAATCTCAAGTGAATGTCAGAATGCACGTTGTTTGCTTTGTTGGTTTTTCGGTTTCTTCTATGTTTGTTGATATTTGAAGGAAGATAGTTTGACACTCTCTGTCAATTTTTTCGAAATACTGTTCTATGAAGTACTTCATCTGTTCTTTTTCTTCATTAGTAACGAGCATGCAAATTTCTTCGTGTAGTTCAGCTATTTGGTCTATCTGTTTTTGTATTGCTCTTAGTGAAAGCTCCATTGCCGGTTTTGAGATAGGTGTTTGTCTTCCACTCTGAGCTATTCTTTTTATAATTGCTATTCACTTTCTCGATATAAGCCGCAAGCTCTTCTTGATTAAATTCAAGCGTTTTCATTTTGAATTTTTCGTTCTAATTCTCCTTCGCCAGTTGAGTGCCACTTGTAATTTATAATTTTGATTTCGCCACTAACTTGTCGGTGGCTTAAATTAATTTCTCTTGTTAGTTTTCGCCTGTCCTTATTCATACAGTCTGAATTCCGATAAAAAAAAATAAAAAAACATATGGTCCTGACTTCTTTTCCAGCCGCTAATCACAACGCCGTGACCAATTGTGTCTTTTGTTAGAAATTTTTGCTTATTAAAATTGACTCGCGTTACATCTTCAAACTCAATTTTACTCATAGGGTCATATACTCATTAGGCCTTCCTAAACCGACTAATTTTGTATACTCCAAATCTATAACTTTTGAAAAACATGTGATTTATAAACATGGCCTTGAAATGTTTTTCCGATACGTCCTTCAGAGCGCAAATACAACTGATTTTTTATTTTCGAAATATTTAATTTTTTTTATTATTCTCATTGTAACCCGAGGAAGTACAGGCAGTATTAAATTGTATAAATCAAATGAACGAACAGATCGAAACATCATTTTTGGTAATTTGTTTACAGATGTAAGGGGCAAAAAGATTAAAAGGAAATTTTGCTTTCCTTAATTCGTAAGGACGTGAATTTGGTTGAAAATTAAAAACATTAACTGCCGATAATTTTGAACTAAAACTGAACAAAGAAAGAAGTGAACACATTAGACCAACTTTCACGTAAAAAGCGTCGAAAATTATTCTTGACGCTGATGATACAAGAATCATAATGATTTATTTATAATGTAATGGTTACAAAATGTGAAATTTTTATGTTTGATGTTAGTGTTTTTTAATAATTGGTTAATTAAAATAAATGAAAATGTTTTAAAACTGTTATTAAGTGTGAGAGAGCCTTTATTTTGTTTTGTTTTTAATACTAGCCGCTTGTGGCGTTCTATTTCCTTCTTGTACTTATTCTCTAAAATAAATACCTCGTGTATGGACGCTTGTCATTTTTATTCGGATTATATTTCTTTTTATTTAAGTACATAATCACATCAGGTTAAGGGCCCAGACCCACTTAAATAAAAAAAAAGAAGTTCAATTTGTTAAATTTCGTGGTTAACGTAAAGTTTAGCGTAATTATTTTTTTTGTGTAAAAAATTAATAAAAAAAAAAAAAATTAAAATAGCGGCAACGTTTGCGTCCATAGAGGAATTGCGTCAGTAGATGGAAGAGATAACTATGGACATGGAAATTTGCTGCACAAGCATATCTTCAAATGAATGACCTTTGGAGTCGTGTGAAGGGCACATGCAAGGAAAGTGATCCAGAAAAAAAATTTGAAGATTCAAAAGCCAAGGCGTCGGTTGTTTTATTAGTGGACAGTGTGAATTTTTCACATATTCAAAAAGCAAATACGTCGAAGGATGTTTGGGATAGTCTAAAAATTGGCGTTTGAAGATAAAAAGTCTACTTCGTCTTGTAGCATTATTGCGTGAACTAGTTTCAACAAGACTAGTGGATTGCGCTACGATGGAATTTTTCGTCAACAAAATTATTATGAGCCATGTACGTGAAGCCAGCAAATTCAAACAATTATAAGAAGAAGAAAAAACAAGTAAAGGATGAGAAATGTTTTGGATGTGGCGTTGTTGGTCACTTCAAAAACAAATGTCCGAATACGAAGCCCATTCATTCGTTAGTTTTTTCCTGTTTGACGGCATGCAATATTAAATCGAATGAGTGGTGTATAGACTCTGATGCCTCTGCACACATGACATGTGAACAACTTTGGGTGGAAAATCTCAAACCAGTGCCAGAATCAGGGGAGGGCACGATTTCAAATCAATCAAAATTGACGGCCGAATTGATTGGCAATGTTTTACTCCAGCTACGGGTGAATAATCGTATAGTAGATACTAGAGTTCATGATGTTCTATACGTGCCAGGACTTTGCACAAAAGTACTGTCAGTTAGTCAGTTAGTAGGCAAAGGTTTAATTGACAAGTTTAGTGCAAATGACTGCAAAGTTTTTGACAAAAACAAAAAATTATGGATTGAGGCAAAAGTAAATGCAGGAATGTTCAAAGTGACACACACGAGCGAAACATGTTTGAGGGTCAAAGTTAAGAATTCATGGGAATTAATGGCGTCTAGGACATGTGGGTCACGATAGCTTGATGAGATTATGAAATGGATTTGTGGACGAGATGAGTTTTGTCGGAGGTCAACAGGACAAGTGTGAAACTTGTATAAAGAGGAAACAGACTCGCTTTCCGTTCAAGGACAGCAAATTTCGGGCTTCCAGAGTACTAGAACTGCTGCACACTGACCTATGTGGTCCAATGCCAGTTGATTCATTTGGCGGCTCGCGATTTTTTGTGACTTTCTTGGATGATTTTAGCCGCAAGATTTCCGTGTATTTCATAAAAAACAAATCAAACACCTTGAATGTTTTCAAGGAGTTCTAAGCTCCTAGCTTAGAGTTTTCTAAATTCCTCCGAGATTCAGGGATACAGCATCAAACAACTGTACCCTATACGCTAGAACAAAGCGGCAAGGCGGAAAGGATGAATCGTACATTGGTGGAACGTGCGAGATGTATGCTTTTTGACGTAAAGCTTAACAACAGATTTTGGGGTGAAGCTGTCAACAAAGCGGCTTATCTTGTGAATCGTTTACTATATCGTAGGGCTATCGATAAAACGCCCGAAGAAATTTGGTCCAATAAAAAACTAGATTTATCCAACTTGAAAGTTTTTCGGTGCAGGGCAATGGTCCATATTCCGAAACAAAAGCGCCAGAAATTTGATTCGAAATCAAAGGAATACATCATGGTTGGCTACAGCGAGAATAGTTAAGGTTATCGAGTTTTTGATTTAAAAAATCACGAGTGGATGTCAGTCGTGATGTCATTTTTCTGGAGGACCAACGCTGTGAAAACAAGGTAATTGATTGTAACAAATTTCCTAATCATTTTTATCCATTCAAAGATGATAGCAATGAAGTGGAGGATACGGCAATTGTTACAACAGCAAGTTCAGAAGGTCTATCTAGATCTCAAAGTGAGGATTTAACAGCTGAAGATTGAAATGACGTTTCGGGTAGTAATGAACCGTCAAATGAGAAAGAGAACGATGTTTCGTTAGAACCGCGTCGTTCATCGAGAGAGCACAATTCGTTTATATTGTATCTCGTGTTCAATTGGATGATCCATTATCAGTGAAGGAGGCTATGAGCAGTTCAAATGCTTCTCAATAGAAAAAAGCTATGGAAGAAGAGTGTCGTTCGGTAATCGAAAACGAGACGTGGTCAAAGCAAATGGATTTTCAAGACCAAGTACAACGGAAAAGGAGTGGTAGATCGATACAAGGTTCGTTTGGTATTGAAGGGCTGTGCGCTCAGCGTAAGGGCATTGACTATGAGGAGACATTCTCGCCCGTAGTTTGCTACTCGTCGATACGTTTTTTGATTGCGGTAGCTGCGAGATACGATTTAGAGATCGATCAGATGGATGTGATTACAGCGTTTCTTCATTGCAATTTGAGCGAGAAAATCTATATGATTCAACCTGAAAAGTTTAGTGATGGAAGTCAACGTGTTTGTTGTTTGAAGAAGTCGTTATACGGACTCAAGCAGTCCAGTCGTGTATGGAATCAGTGTTTGAACACTGCCTTGAAGATTTATGGCATGAAATGCTCAAATAACGATGCATGCATTTTCTATTTAATGGTTGGTAGTAAGATGTTGATTGTGGCAGTATATGTTGACGACTTGCTCATTTTTTCCAACGACAAAGTTTTGAAAGCTAAATTGAAGTTGTGTCTTCAAAAGCAATTTAAAATGAAGTACATGTGTTGGGCATGCAGGTTACGCAAAACCGCAAGACGGGACGATTTCAATTAATCAAAGTCAGTATATTCAAAATATACTATAACGTTTCCAAATGGCCGATTGTAATAGAGTAAGTGTTCCAGCTGATCCAAATCAGAAACTTAATTCAGAAATGTCGCCGAAGAATGAGTCAGAAGCAGTAGGGAGCTTGTTGTTTGCTGCCCAGGTATCACGACCAGATATACAGTTCGCAGTTGGAGCTGTCAGCAGATTAATAACAATCCAGGCATTGCTCATTGGTTGGCAGTAAAGTGGATCATGTGATATTTGAAAGGTATACAATCGAGATGAAACTGACTTATTCAAAAAATGGAAATGAAGTAGAGCAAGGTTATTGCGATTCAGATTGGGCATGTGATTGAGTAGATCGACGTTCGACAACAGGCTATGTATTCAAACTGCAAGGTGGAGTAATTTCATAGGCGTCAAGAAGCAACCAACAGTTGCTTTGTCTACAACAGAGTCCGAATACATGGCTATGTCTTTGGCAACCCAAGAGGCTATTTGGTGGCGAGGTATATGTCAGGAGTTGCTAGGTGAAAATAAATGTGCAACCATCATACACTGCGACACAAAAGAGCGATCCAACTAAGGGAGAAGACTGCTTTTTCATCCAGAACAAAGCATATAGATGTACGTCATCATTTTCTGCGCGAGAAGGTTAATGACAAGGTGATTAAATTTGTTTACGTCAACACAAACAATATGTTAGCAGACAGCCTTACCAAACCGGTGACAGCAGAAAAACACAGGTTCTGTTCAATGGGAGTAAATCTTGTTAAGAGTTGAGTGCTGGAAAAAGGCTATAGTGGAGGTGTTGAGTTATTAAGTGTGAGAGAGCCTTTATTTTGTTTTGTTTTTAATACTAGCCGCTTGTGGCATTCTATTTCCTTCTTGTACTTATTCTCTAAAATAAATACCTCGTGTATGGACGCTTGTCTTTTATATTCGGATTATATTTCTTTTTATTTAAGTACATAATCACATCAAAAACACCTAAGTATAGGTAGAGTAATATTCGTAAGCATAAACCTGATATAATTTAAGTTGACAAGAGTATTCTTACACATTTTGCTCGATAAAATTATATGACAGTAATATTATATAAAACAGAGAATCCAGGCATTTAATGAACTAAAACTTGATTTGTGTATTCAAGAAAGCATAAAAACACATTAAAATCGTAGATATCATCTTGTTAAGTCACAAAATTGTATTTAGGTCACCCACCCTAACAATCACCAACTAAAATACGAATACTATATTTTCACGTCGAATTTATTAGCATAATTTACCGACGTAAAATAGCCAACATACCAACAAACATTATTATAAATTACACAGTGGATAGGAATGCAGCCGCACAATAATGAAAATATATACAATTATTCGTGTAATTTGAACATAATATATATAAAAATAAAAACTATCATAAAATCGGTTACATATTATTCGATTCATTAAAAACCCAAAATACTTATATTATATACGTGTAGAATTCACCACAAATTGATTAACTTTAAATCAAATAAAGTTTCAATTAATGTTGACACAGTATTAAACTTTGTAATCGTTTTCAGTTTTGGGAAAAATCGAAATGAAAAAAAAAGTCCATTAAATTAATCCGACACTCACACAAATATTTTATATACATAAAATAATATAATCAATTTTCCATGTTACGTAGGAGCTTCGTTTTTCTTTTTTCTTTTCTAGTATCATAACCACATAGACATTGTGGCACCGAAATGATAGTTTTATCGCAAACAAATAAAAAATGTCTTAACTCTATTTATTACGCTGTGGCGGTATGTAAGAGGAAATCCAATGTAACGCTTTTCAATTTTTTTTTTATTCCTTTCACAAAAAAGATTTAAATTATTGGAATTTTTTTCATGTGTCAAATATTAACGAAAATAAATTTCAAAATAAATAAAAATTCTATTACATTATTGATTTTTTATACCGAAAAATAATAATAGATATAAAAAATGAAAGAAAATTAAAGAAAAATTTTGTGTACAACAAAATATTTTTCACTTTACCTAAATTAATTTCGTTTCACACAATAATAAATGAATACCACGAAACAATTAAATTCTTTAATATTTAGAATTTTTTCAATTTTCTAATTTTTTTGTTTTTTTTTTCAATTTAAAAACATGAAAACCTTGCAATTTTCTTTTTATTTTAACATTTTTTCTATTTTTTTATTTCTATTTGGCTTTTTTTGCTTTTTTACAATCAAACTTTTTTGTAATACTGAAATGTAAATCGTATATATTGAGATAAGAGCTTTTTTAAAACTCTTTTGCTTTAGTTTTGTTAAATATTAAAAACTATAAACTGAACTGTTACACAGAAATATGTATATATATAATTTTGTTATTTTTATTATTGTAACACTTTTAACTTAAGCTGTTGTTATCGATAATATGAAGAAAAATAAATTTTCATTTTTAGTGGAACTTTTTTTTTTGAATGTGATGGTAAAATTATTTTCCCCTATATACGTAAGCCGTATATACATAAATATATATATATATATATATATATATATATATATATATATATATATATATATATATATATATATATATATATATATATATAAATATATAGGCATGAAAGAAAAACACTTGTCATTTATGGAAAATGTGAAATGAAAAATCAGACGACAGGCGCAGTGTAAATACAACATTTTTACTATGGTTTTTGAATTCAATCGAAGCGTTGCGTGATGTTTAGAAGAAAGAAAAAGACAATATTATTGAAATCGTAACTGAAAAATGTTAGTGTTTTTCTTTGTATAGAAACATGATTCAATACATTTTATTTGTGTGTTTGTTAGTATGAATTTATGTAGGGTGACCCACAACGATACTTAAATAAATGATAGTGGTTTATCTATTATAGGTATTTTACTCGTAACACTCAAATTTTAAACTTGTGTAATCAAAAGATTTTCATTAGTAAGCAAAACCAGAGTTAAAAAAAACTTTAATAAAACTTTAAGGTTGTCTATATTATAACGCCAACTGAAAATTGTATTTTTTACTCGTTCTTTAAATCCGAAGGTATATTCACAACTAAAGTCAGAAAAGTGGTTATAATGCGATTTTACTGTTGGTTAAATTTATTTGGGGTTACAATTGAAAGGAATTTTTTTGTGTGTAAACCCTGCAGTTTTTTCGTCATCACCGAACGTAATCAATTGATGTAAAATCCCTTTTTCAATCATTTCCCGTTAGGATTCGAACCCGATATCTCCTGACCAAAACACCACAGCTTTAACCACTGCGCCAATTGCTCGATATTACAAGGTATTTATGGATGATAATCAGCATACCAATTTATCTTAAAATGTTTGATGAAAAACCATTGCTGGCCCGTACTGAATTAACATTCTGGATCCATCTGATTTGATTTCAAGCTTGTTCTTCGTATTGTTTTAGAAAAGCCGAAGAAGACAAATTGTTCTCTACGTTTACGTCGAGTCACACATCCGGTTATCATAAATTTTTATTAAAATTCTTCTGATATCTTGGTTTAATAAAACTCGGTAAGTGTCGTCGATAGTAAATCGATATTTTGTTTCAAATTTATCGATACAATTTTATTTATTATTATTTTTAAATATTAAAAACATAAAATTTTAAATAAAAAATAAGAAATCGATCGCATTTATTTCATTAGTAATACATAAATCTTCAATAAATGAATAATAAAATTCATGGCATTGGTCATAAAACGATTAACTCAAGTGATTTGTAATGTTTAATCCATTTTTTTAAAATCTAATTTACATTAATTTTAAAGTTTTGTTTCAAATAAAGTGTAAATAAATTAGATTTTCGTGCGATTATTTGATGTATTTGTCATAAACCGGTTAATTCAATTGATTTGTAATATTTAATCAATATTTTAAAAATCTATTTTATATTCATTTTAAAGTTTTGTTTCAAATAAAGTGTAGTTAAATTAGATTTTCAGTAATTACATGAAGTATTGGTCATAAAACGGTTAAACCAATTGATTTGAAATGTTTACTAAATTTTTTTTAAATCTAATTCATATTAATTTTAAAATTTTGTGTGGATTAATTGTATTAATTGGATTCATATGTTGTGTTATTGGTGTTCATATTATTCATAAAACTATTATTATATTGTATTATTATTTATAAATTAATTTATTATTATATTTTTATATTTGATAATTTATATTTTTACATTTGTTATATTTTTATATATTATATTTTTATGTTTTTATATTTAAGTGTTTTAATATTTTAAAATTTTGATATTTTTATACGTAAAACAATTTTTAGCTACAACGGGGCAATTTAACAATTTTGCATTTTCAGACGAAAACTAATCTAATTTTTTACAGCCTTCGGCTTGCACAAATTATATTATTATGTTATTATATTATGAATTAATAAATTTATAATTTCAGATTAAAACTAATTCAATTTAGTACAGCCTACAGCTAAGAGCAATTAGTTCATTAATAGATTTTGTTTTCAGGGAAACTTTTCAGATTACAAATGAATGGTGGCACAATGGAGTTGCTGATAACAGATGACAGAATGCAGAGCAGTTCAATAAAGTTGTTATTGTCTTATGCTAACAGTAGTTTGAATATTGGCTATGGAGAAACCGGACCAATTCCGTCATTACTGACATACCAAATCTTTGCCTACCCCACAAAAAACGGGTGTACGGAGCGTTGCTTTCTGGGATATCCTGCTTAATGCTTGGCCGTACATTCTAAATCAAATCAAACCAAAAATCGAATACATAAATAGTAAAATACATATCTATTAATTTAGTCCCAGTTGAAGTTATGGTAATTAAAACACATTCGTGTACTTCTGGTGCAACACAAGCATTGTGAATGAATGAGTTTCATCAAAACATGTTATGGTTGAATAATTTAATTCTCCCTGCGAACCGTGTACTGTACCATACTTCAGATATACCACAGTTCCCTCGAAATTGTTCAAAACCCAAACAACTGACAACTTAGTTCATATAAGAAATTAGAAAAACATATTCCACTTAATACAATATAGTAATATACAAGTTTAATTTTTGAACTGGGGCCTATTTAATCATCGTACATTACAACTTGGCACTTATCACTTTTCAAAATTTTGCTAAGTTAAAATTTATTTTGATAAGTTCAAGTATTTTGTTCCATAAAAAGAAAATAGCATAATGTTATTGTATTAAAATTCCATTTTTAGTTCCAAATACATATTAATGAAGCGTCCCAGCGATTTAGACGAATATTATAGATTAAAATTAAACGTTTTGCAAAACTCTCTTTGAAATAAAAATTATTTGCTAAATTATAATTATTTTTTTACAATAAAACATTTAAAACATTTGCTATATACTTTAGAGGAAATATGTTTTTTCAAAGCCTTACTAGATGAAATATTTTTTATTCGATTGGTAAATACGTATAGCAAATCAGAATAAAAACAAAGTTTTTTTCATATTATTTGATTTTTTTTCTATCATTCACTTGTTTCGAGACACAGAATTATAATTTATAATATTTTTGTGATTGATTGTTTATTAGTCGATAAATTACTGTGAAACTTCAAACGTAAACGTTTGTGTAAACGTAGTGCTTTAATTAAGCAAAAACTTGCATTAGAAATAAAACAGAGAACAAATGATATTTTTGGTAGTTTCACAAACAATGTTACTGCTAAGCAGCAGAAAGAGGCAGCTTGAAAAGAGGGATTAGCTGCCGCCCCTTTCATACAATTAGCATCGTCTAACAAATACTGGAAATATACTAGAGATAACCTCTTTGGCTTGTGGAAAAGCTGAACTTAGGTAAAAATAAATTTACACGCAGTTAAATTATGAGTTACGGATTCAATTTGTATTAATTAACATAAGCAAAGCGATATAACGCTTGTAAAACTGGTTCGAAGGAGGCAAGAACAAGTATATTTATATATTATCAATTCGGGAGAGCTTCTTTTTGAGAATTAATAAGAAATAAATAAATAAGTATAATGAAATTGATAATTTCATTATTCTTTTTTTAATTTTATAAAAACGAAACAAGAAACCTTGTTTTAATAAAAACAAAGAATTCAATACTTCTTGTTTTATATTATTTCAGAAAAGAACTCAAACTTTTTATATTAATTTTTAATATAAAAGAACTCAAACTTTTTATAAAATTTTTATATTAATTTTTTATCCAAATTTTTTCTAAAAAGAAAAAAATTTTCCAAAAAATGTATATATAAATTAATTTTTTTTTTATATTTTAAATCAGGTATTAATTTCGAGGATTACTATCCTCTTACTCGCCTGTACTACTTTGAAACTCGATTTTTATTGTTTTGAAAAATTTTTCTTTATTGATTCATATTCTTATACTATTACATATTTATACATTGGTTCTTAAGCTAGTTTTAAAGTTTACATAGTTGTATAAACTTATTTTAAAATGACAGCTATTTTTTAAAATATGGCAAAACTTAACTAAATACAATGATTTTATTATTAAAATTTACATTACAAATTTTAATATTATTTAAATGGCACCTTAAAAACTATGCTTAAAATCTAAAAATTTATTTAAAATTATTTTGTTATTTTATTTTTGTTGTTTTTTTTTTTTTTTTTTTTTATTTACAATTTTAAATCTTAATTCTAAAATTTCCGAACCATTTTGTGCTTGATTCGGAATGGAATGACAGATGATTGCGTGTTGCCTACTTAGTGAGGATACTAAAGGGTTGTCAAATTGGAAACTGGATGTTTAGGAATATTTGCTAATTCTTGGAGTTCATGGATAGAAGTGGATTTTGGTAATGATAGAGCTAATCTGATACATTTGTTTTGTATACTACTTGCATTTTGTTAATGTGGGTTTGAGCTGCGTTAGCCCAAAAAGCGCATGCATATGTTAGTATAGGTCTAATGGCTACTTTGTGAAGTAATAACTTGTTAGTTTGGTTAAGCTTTGATTACGAAGGAAAAAGTTCGTAAATGGCGTATAAGGCTTTGTTAGCTATGCTAATTTTAGAATTGGAATGGAGTTGGAATGTCAGACGAGGATCCAAAGTACAAGCAAGGTATTTGCTGTTGCTCTGCCATTGAATGGCTGAGTTATCAACAACCAACACACTCGGCGCCGCTTTTAACTTAACAGTTTTGGAGTTAGTGAATGACAGCTTGGGTTGTGGTAGTGTTAACCTTGATTTTCTATAGTTTATAAAACTGTAGAATTTCAAGGAGTCCCGCTACCAACCTTTTGGATAATAAATTAAATCCACCTTTGTTGATTGAAGAAAATACTGCCGTATCGTTCAGAAAAACAGCCAATTGGCAAGATTTGGATGGTAGGTCGTTAGTAAAAAGATTGAAGATAATTCGACTGAGAATTGAGCCCTGCGGAACACCCGATGGGATAAAGAGAGTTCCGGAAGATTCTCCATGTATATGAACATGAAAAGGGCGCTTATGAAGGAATAATTGAATTATTTTAAGTATGAAGATTGGAAAGTTCATACAATGGAGTTTACAAAGGAGTCCATCGTGCTAGACTGAATCAAATGCTTTCACAAAATCAAGCATGATAAGTCCAGTAGACTTATTTATGTTTGGCATTAAGGCAACATGCTCACTAAGTCGAACGACTCCTAGTGAGAATGGTGCATTCAAGGATTTGAACGCACCATTCAAATCCTTGAATGCATTGATTGGGGGTAATTTTTACCATGTTTTCCGACCAACGCACAATTTTAAATAAATTCGAAGCATCCATGGTTACTATTATCGGAAGTTTTGGGTCGAAATGAGCAATTAAGTGCAAATTTCTTGTTGTTGCAAATTTCCTGTTAAACGCCAATCAAGTTAGTATAAATTTGCTATAATAATATACCATTCCGCAGATTGGCCGAATTTCTGTTATATTGGATATAGAATCGCAAAATTTAACACCGCATCTATTCGTTCAGAACTTTTAGATAAACCCTTCTTATCGACAATATGACCCAAATAGGAAATATCATGTTGCAAAAATTTACATTTATCCTTTGATAACTTTAAGCCGGCTTCTGATAATTTAGAAAACAGCTTCTCTAAATTTTGAAGGTGCTCCTTTGAGTTTTTCCTTTGACAACTTTGTCATCCAGAAAGTTAACCACACCCAAAATACTCAAAAGGAACTTCTCTAGCTCCTGCTGAAAAATCTATGTTGCGGTACAAATACCGAAAGGTAACCTATTCACTAAGTAAACCCCCTTATGTGTACTCCATGCTACTAATTTGCGTGATTATTCAAAAATCAAACTGGTGATAGGCGGCTTCCAAGTCTAAATGTTTAAATTTCACCACCTAGGTGAGCCGCGAACACTTACTCGATTTTAGGCATCGAATATTTATTATCAGTCAAAGATTTGTTTACCGGCACCTCATAATCTAATTTCGCCGTTGGACATGAGCACTTTAATTTGACCAGCTCCTGTTCCACCAACTCGTTAAATGCATACGGTATCTGTCGGTGTTTTTGAATTTGGGTACTGCTTTCTCATCTATATCTAAATGAACTTGTCCATGTTTAAATGTGCCTAAACCTCCGTCGAATAATACACTGAATTTATTCATCATACTCTTCTGACCTCAATATCGTCACTGGAGTCCTTGGTACCCTTATGAGACTGGACAAATCTGGTTCACCGAAAGTTTCACGTCGAATTTATTTATAAAATCCATACCGAGTATTGGCGTAGCATTGTCGGAAAGTACCACTACGAAATTAAATGGTAAAGATTTTTCACCCAAAATAATATCCACCTCACACTCCCCCAACACTGAAACCTGATGCCCTGAGTATGCTGTCAGTTTAATATTTTTCCCTAACAACTAGGTCAGCCTCGCACCACTATCCAATAAAAATGTATGTGTTTTACCGGATATACTAATATTTAAAAAAATGTAATTAATATTACTAATTTCAAATATGTCGCGACTGTGATGTATTTACTCCAAGTTGAATTTAATGGTAATTAAAACCCTTACGTGTACTTCTGGTGCAACACAAGCTTTGCGAATTAATGGGCGCATCTAGCACAAGTAGAGTCTACCGAAAATACATAGACTCTACAAGTCTACATGTGCTGGATGCAAAAAATTTCAGTAAAAATTGTAGACTCTACGAGTTTTAGTGAGACTAAAAATTGTAGTCTACATTTATATGTAGATTATTTTGGTTTGAAACTTGGATTTTTTTGACATTTGTATTACTAGTTCATTTTTATAAACCAAAAAAAACATGGAGGATAACACGCATTTTGAATATCCTTATATTTACGATAGTAATGGAGGTAAATATAGATGTGAAATGTCAATTTAATTTATTACGTAATTTCAACAAGTTATTCAAGACAAGAACCAAAATGGATACGTAAAAATTTACATCCAGCACAAGTAGAGTCTACAAATGAGATTAGTCTACATTATAGACTGTCTCAAACGTAGACTCTACGTGTGCTAGATGCGCCCAATGTATTTCATCAAGACATGTTATAGGGTTGAACAATTAAATTATCCCTGCGAACCGTGTACTGTACCACACTTCACATATACCACACTATATAGCTAGTAGCTAGATAATGATAGTAGTTCTTCCTGTAGGAAAAACGCTCTTAAAAAACATAGAGCAGTTAAGTTTTTAATGCCCTTCAACGCTCTATATATTCTACGCCTAATTGAACTTAAATAGTTAAAAGTAAACTGTAAATATTTCCCCCGAATTTTCTTATCGTCAAAATAAGTTATTTCTCACCTTATTATTTTAAATATTTCGTATGATGTTCTTTGCTAAGGCTCTCTTTCAATGTCAATATACGACTTTTGCTTAAAAGCCCGGTTTAGTTTATTTTTCAATGACAACGATTGCATTAACTAAGGAACTAAGATTGTATTGCTATTGGCTCTACTTGTGTCGTATCATTGATTTGAGTACGTTCTTCATCACATACGCGTTCGAACAATTCTAACTACATATTAGTTTTAATATTGCTCCTCGACTTGTTTTATTTACTACTAGAAAAATTAATTTATTTATTACTAGAATAAATTTACTACTGAACTGGAGACAGACTACTTTCGAGAACTAACAAATAGTAAAATTAGAAAAAGTAAACCAGTTACCCTTTAATTTTAGTTACGATTGGTTCAAGTGGTACCAGTTTCGAACTCTAAGAAGGAATATAAAACGGATTTTTCATCACGTGATTTCAAACGGTTACGTTGAGTAACATAACAATGACCCGCAATAATAACTCTAATATTTTGTAATCGCACGACTGTGATTTAATAGGACGTTAAAAGTTAGAATGTTAATTAAAATCACTGTAATGAGACGCCAACTACGGAATTTAATTACATATCGGTTGAATTACGAACACATATAAAATACCATCAAATTTAACGAAAGTCAAGGATAATCTATTTAATAAATCGGCTAAAAACAAAAGCTCTCAAATGAATTAATTATGCTATAAACATGATGCAACAAGGTTAAAAAGGCGAAAATTAATTTCAAACATAAAAATTAAGCCGTAAAAACCACATCGATTAGATAGAGACGGATACATATTAAAAATCACTCTTACAGTTAATATTCTAACTTTTAACGATGCGATGACAATTAACTTTAAATAAATCTTAACACAAATTATTCATTGATCGAATAATTTCACAAACTCTGGATTATTCACATTCCGATTTACTGTAGTGACAAACATTTTAACACTTACAACATTTAATAAAAAATTACAATACCTCATTAAATTTTATTTATCACATTTTACAACACTTTACAAGTTTACTGTGTTCTAATAACAAGCACTTTAGTCTCATTTTCACTCACTTGTTTACTGTTCACTGGTTCAATTAAACTGAATCGCTCTCTCCAATCGGTGGCGCTTATATATAATATAAACCTAAGCCAGTTTTTTATTTTATCATAAAGTTGACTCTTCTCTCTGACATGGTGTCGTCATCACTCATCTGTTTTAATATCCCGTTTTTCTGGAATATTGCCATTTTGCTAAATTGCAAGATCAGTTTGCAGATTAGGTCTCAAGTTCGGTCGATGGTTTAAATAAATATTTATCATAAAAGCAACATGCCATAGGTCTTAGATGAATATCGAACTTTTCGATTGATCGAAGTATCCAACCAAATTAATCTCAATCTATCTTTACAAGATCAATTATCGTTATATTACCTTTACATATTATGTAATAATCGTATGTGACAAATGTAAACTTTCATATTTATATTGGGACTTTTGTCGACTAAATTTGTACGGAGGCTGTATCGCATAATAAATCAATTATTTATGCTGCATGCATAAACTTTGATCATTCAATGTTTCAAATATGCACTACTTTTGTTTTATGATTGCGAATATTCCTCCTTCTTTATACTATAGTCCTTTCGCTATCAAACATGTCTATATGAACGTTTACATATTTCATTGGATAATAGCGCCACACGGTTCTATCAAGTGACAATGTTGTTGAAAATTATCATTACCGAGATCTTTTTTAAACGGTAACTATTTTTAATTGTATTGATAGCTTCAAAACATTTTACAAGTACGACTTTTATTTATTGTTAACCGTTAACACTATCAGTGGAGCACTTCGATAGCAAACTTTGATGCGTTTACCCAGTGGATAAATAATCAGTCAGTGGATAAATAATCCATTTCAAATAGGTCCAAAACTATTGCGAAAGTCATTTTGTGCCAGCAAGTTTAATCAGGAAATTTTCACGAGCATAGAAGATCCTGGACATAATAGTTCTTTAAATACTGATTATAATATTAGAAAATTAAATGCTGTCATGGGAAGCTCGATAAAGGGCAGCCCGTTAAAGATTGTACGGCAACCGAACAACTGAATTACCACGTAGTACCAGACCCGACAACTCATAACCCGTTCCTTGTTTTGGGAAACAATACCACCAACAGAAAACAATAAAGTGGAAGAAATTTGTGGTTCAAAGCAATCTTAAAAAAAGATAGATTTACGGTAGTGCAGTCGTCATTCGAGCACGATCGACGTAGGACTAAGCCATTTCGACAATTTTAATTTAATGATATTATTAGTAAGTTTACATTAGCTGATCGCAATCGATCTTGGAGTTGTAATATCAAAATAATATCTTTCCATATAGATTGTCACGGTGATACACGGTGACTTTACAGTTAGGTAAGTTGCAGTTGCTCGTATTATAAATGTCTTTAGGCTATGTTTAATTGATTTTAAGTGGGGTATAAAAACATAGCCACTGTAACGAGTAGCAAGATAGTGTTGGTTAGAAGTATCACTAAAAAGATGTCTATTAGTGGTTCGAATTGGCTCAACTCCTGTAAAATGCAATATAGTACACCACCTGGAATCTACATCTTTGCAAAACATGAATAATTAATAATTTAGATGATATGATGCGATGCATACTGGAGCACAACATCGAAATAATGATTGATGACTTATCAAAATACAGCGAGGTGCATACTCTCGATACAAACTAGGGAATGATAATGGAGAAATGATGATATACTTGTGGATAGGTTCTTTCTTTCTTCATAAAATATCCACTTATAAACATGGACATACCTGCAACATGTCAAAAGACGAATCGACCATATATTAATTTCTAAGCGACGTATTAGTCATCCAACATGTGAAATCAGTGATCTTTATCATCGATTGGGACACTACATAGCTACGATTTCGTTTCATCTGTACAAGCAGTAGCATTATGGAATAATTATTATTTTCCTGATAATGTGAATGCTCTTTGCATTCTCTTTGAATGCATCTTTGATTTTGCGCAAAACTTTTACATGATTTTACCAAAACCAAACTAGAAATGAAAAGTTTTGTTTCTGTTTTCGCCAAGTCGTACTTAGTCCAGCGATTAACAAGTTTTTCTCTATACATCAGAGATGGCGCTCAAAGCTCACACGGAAAGAATGTTTTGAAAATTTGTTTAAATATTTTCTATGTGACATTAAATAATATTTTTTTTGTCCGTTTCGAAAAAAAAACAAATACTAGCTTGTCAAAAAATATAATCTCCAAAAATTTTTTCGTTTCTATTTCACTAGAAAAAAAGTGTAATTTTGGAGACCAACATTTTCGTTTCGTTTTGATCTGAGTACTAAGCTACAAATTCGAGTATGCCATTTAGTGTATTGAACCAAATATTTTACAAAAAAATGGACTTATTAACTTAAGAGTTTCCTATTTCACTCCATTTTCTGATGCAAAACAATTTAACTTTGAAAAACAGTCGCAAAAGCACATGAGCTAATCAAGAAAGAGAGTTTCTAGAACTTGTCTAAAACTTAGTTTTGGCAGCCCAAATATCAATGTAAATTTTAAGTAGAATGTACGAAATATCATTCATTATTTGCAATTTTTGGTTGATTCTTTCGAAGTTGATGACCAATGTAATTAGCAACCTATTTTTGTATCATAGATCTACAAAAAATTGCAATCAAATAAAATTGTGTTAAATAATTTTTCAATTTATATTTCAATCGTAATTTTTTTTTTGTTTTTTTTTTTTAAATATAATAATAATTTTATTTACATTATTTAAATTTCATCTTTGTAGTTTTTTTTTGTTTAGTAATATTATAATTATTACTTGTATTTTTGTTTTGTTTGTTTATAACTTAGTTTTTAATTTAATAAAACATAAATTA
Source organism: Tipula confusa (assembly GCA_963556175.1). Classification (NCBI taxonomy): domain Eukaryota; kingdom Metazoa; phylum Arthropoda; class Insecta; order Diptera; family Tipulidae; genus Tipula; species Tipula confusa. The sequence continues at coordinate 163,321,061 of OY744475.1, read as the reverse complement.
TAAATTACATAAATGTTTTTTTTTCATTATTTGATTAAATTTTATAAATTTATTTAATTATTTTTTTTTTATTTTATTTATTTTTTTTTTGTATTTGAATCAGTTATTTTTTATTACTTTTTTACAGAATAAACTCACTGGAATATTTTATTAATTTTTAACCAATAATTAATTTCATTCACACTTTTTTTTATTTATAATTTGTTTTATTATTAAAATAAATTTTTATTATTTTATAAGTTTATTTTTCGGAAATCTAACAGCAACATTTTTCTGTTTCGTTTAGAGTTTAGAGAAACATAAAAAATATTAAAAAATAATAATTAACGTGTTTATTAACAATTTGAAATGAATATATATATATATATATATATATATATATATATATATATATATATATATATATATATATATATATATATATATATATATATATATATATATATATATATATATATATATATATATATATATATATATATATATATATATATATATATATATATATATATATATATATATATATATATATATATATATATATATATATATATATATATATATATATAAATATATTATCAGATCTGCCGATTTATAATTTATTACACTTTAATGTATATATACATTATAGACGCGTTATAAGCATTATATAAAATAAGAAACGTTTATTTTAATTTTATTTCATACCACAATCTAGAACAAGAATAACATAATTTAATTATATTTGTTTAATTTACAATAATGGCGGTGCGCGCACTAGCAATTTATTTACGAATTTGTTGTAAGATTTTTGCGAAAAAAAAAATTTATTTCAAATAATAATTCGGAAAATTTAATTTTTTGTTTGTACCACAACAAGAAAACGATTATTTTATTTTAGATTACTGTTCAATGAGATTAGGATATTTTATTTATTTTAAATCTCTAATCATACTTGGGTTTCGAAATGTTTTGATTATATTTTAATTTTTAATTGGCAGTGATATGTAAAATTAATACTTGTGTTTGTTACAGACCATATATTTTTTAGAATTAAATAAATTTTTTAATTCAATTTTATAATTATTGTGCTTACCACTCGTTTAAATGTCACAATTAAACTAACTTGGTAATTCATCTAACCAAACATGAAATTCGGTTATTATTTTTTTTTTTTTTTATAAGTGACATTAACAAACAAATAATATCATTCGTGTTTGATAAGGTCTGAGATAACCGACTAACCTCAGACAATTAAAGTTTTGTCATAGCATACTCTTACAACATTCGAATTACTCATATATGAATTTTTTAATTTAAAAAAAAATTCCCGCCATTCTACAAAACGAAGAAAAAATAAAAAATTAGGTACGTATGAATATTAAAGAAGCCAAATATTTTACAATCTTAAAAATAGAAAGATATTCCATAAAAAAATACTACACAAAAAATATATTTAATTAACAATTTAATATCGTGTTGTTATTCTTGTCGAAGATTGTTTACTAACCTAATTCCTTTACCATTCATTTTGTTATTTATTTCAAATATTTATATTCGTTTAACGAAATTTATTTTAATAAAAATAAAACATAAAAAACCAAAACATAAATATATATGCAATTTGTACGTAAATTAAAATATCAATTCCTTTAAATAACTATTTAGATTCCAAAATATTTTGTACTTAGATTGTCTGTTAATGTTCGGGTAAATTATAAATTACTGTGACTTTTTCACCATTAGGTATTTTTACATATAAAAACAAATTAATATTTTTGTACTATACAATTGTAATTTACCCAAATCAATCGGACAGACATTCTAAATTATAAATTATTTGTCTAGGTATAATTTAATTTCTAAACAAAACAACATTTGGGGGGATACACGATTTGGGATAATAAGCTGTGTTGTCGTCAAAAACAAACAAAAAAATAAAAATAATAAAAATGTATCTTGTTAATAATACATTAATTTTAAATAAACAAAAAAACAACAACAAAAAAATTGATGAAAATAAAATTAAGTTTTAACACTAAAAATATATACGGATATGCAGATCTCCAATAATAATTATAACGATTTGTTTATTAATATTTTAACTTAGTTGAAGTAATAATAAATAATTTGTTTTAAAGTTTTAAATATATAATTTTTAAAAAATAATTTAAAAAAACCTTTCTATATAATATGTATATAATTTTTTTTTTTTTGCTTTTTCTTAAATTAAAAATATAAAATAATAACTAATTATAGTAATTAGAATTCAAAAATAAATAATTTAAAATGGATTATTAAAGTAAAGGCCCTCGTCTGGGGCCACTTGCAGTCTCTATAAAAAACGTGGAAGCCCAGTATGATGTGAGCTAGGTCCTGGGCTTGGACGATGAACATCATACGGTGATGCTGGACGTCCATTTAAAAATCGATGATAATTATTAAATGTTGGAGGTGGCATATGGTAAAGCTATTTCAATAAAATTAAAAAATTAATCATCGTAAAGTTAGTTGACGGCAAAAAAAATGTATTTACCGGCACATTTCGAATATCACCGCTTGCAACCGCTCCTGTTAGATGACCGGGGCCATCTCCTAAATCTAGCTGTAAACTTTCGGGAACTTCATTCAATTGTAATTGGCCTAATGAAGCGGTCGCCATTGCAACATCGGGCATAATGTCAGATAAATGTCCATCCGAACATGAACTAGATTCTGGCTCACCACATGGTAATCGATATGTTGTTTCACCTTCTGATATTATCGCCGGTAAATCTTGTCTTTGATTCATACACCCACTACCAACTGTTCCGCCGTGTCGCATCTGAGGTTGTTGTTGGTGCCGTGGGAATGTCATATTTCTTCCAAAGTACATGGACGCATTTTGTGTGTGATCAGTCGATTCAGATAGTAACACTGGCGTAGATGGTGGTGATATATTTTCTACAAAATAAAATTAAATAAAAATGTCGATAAAAAATGATCCGAAATTAAATTTTACGTAAAAATTATTTTACATATAAATAGCATACGAATACATATTTCAGAGCTATTCGGCGATGAACTAATTTTTCCAAATTTATAGGCCATTAGAAACATAAATTAATTATTTTTTAGAACATAATTTTTAACACAAGATTTTTATAGTAGGATGCTGCAATCATAGAAATTTTAAATTATTTTTTCAATCGAATTTTGAAATAAATTTGAAGACGCATAGAAATTTACAACTCTATTACGAGTAAAAGTATATGAACAAGTAGGTTAAAATATTTTAAATGTCTGTACACGATAGCATAAATAATCCCAAATCAGCTACCCGTAATATTCTAGACAACCACAATAAATCAATTCGCTATCTTTTACGCGATATCAATTTCATAATTTCGCAATTTAAAAAACTTAATGCTATAATACGCCTAGACCTAATTGGTCAAACGGTATTCGAGACAAACAATTGTTCGTACAAATCATCTCAAAGGTCAAGAAAACAGTTTCATTAATACTACGTTTACATCAGGACCAAACAGGTATGATATCAATGAGTAGCGTGATCAATAAAGTATTTAGCATTTTTAGCTTTCGCCATTTTTTTGGATGCTCGATAATATGCCATGGATCTGTATTTTTGATTGATAATTTCAAAAATAATTCAAATTCAGAATCAAAGTTTATGAAGGATGAAAACCTCGTCAAAACTGATGATGAAAGTCGATTTGACGAATATTCCTAAAAATATTACCTTTAGAGCGAATGGGAACGAATGAAACCTTGATTTCATATTTGTAATTTTATAAATAACGAACATTCGTAGTATATTTACAATCGTCTGGCTGCGACTTAAGAATATTAATAAATTAAAAATTATATAAATTGTTATTAGAATAGACAGAAACAATTGAAAATGTTGGAAGATCCTAATTGATCAACACTTAACTATTTGGGAGTTAAATATAAAAAAAACCGGCATTTAAACGAGAAGAATGAACAACTCAGTAATAAAGTTCCATGGATCGTCGTAAAATATTTTAACTACTGTGGTTAAAAACACACAGATGTTATAATCAGAGGCAACACCAAAGTTTAAATTCAAAATAAATGTTTTAGTATTGGACACCTTTAACCTTTCTAAGTTATAAACGCATTTTACTGAAAAAATGGAAAACTACAATCCACTTATACGAGTATTAAAAACAAACACTTAAATCGGAAACATAATTATAAAAAATAATATTACCTATTTGCATTTCCATATTGTTTCCCGAAATATCTTGTTTTATGTCATCAACACAAAAACAGGCTGCATTTTCCAATAAATCTGCAATGTCATCGGGATAATTAAATTCGCGTACAACACGTAGACGAATTTGTCGTAAAATTTCATGTTTCGATGAGAGAGCTAATGATAGGGCACGTTGGCAACCTGGATGTTGTCTAAGTTTTTGTTCTCGTTTCGACATAGCTGCCATTGTTTGAGAACTAGGTGCTGGTATGACGGATGATAATACATCAACATTTGCTGTTCCGCCACCCAATCTCGATACCATATATAGAGTATCGGGTATTTCAGGTAAATGTCTAGATCGCCTTAAACGAAGTAATTCCATTTGTTGCGATGCCATATGATCTTCGAGCAGTGATTTTACTTCTTCATAGTACGGCATAAATAATCGAGGCCGAACGAATAAACCACGATTTTTGCCACCTCTAATCCAAGCATTGATTCGTAAACTTTCTCGATCGTCACCAATCATATGAGACGGTGGTGTACTAACCAATCCGCGTCGTATTGCTTGATTTAATATTTCACTATTCGGCGGAAGTACATGGTCCATACGCACCAATGGTAGTAGTTCCGATAAAATTTCCCGTAATTCAATATCACTTAAATCTCGTTTCTTAATTCCTTTACGAGTCACAGAATGGGCTGTATGTGATAGTAAATTTGGCTCACGATCTTCCATGCGACGAATTAATTCCTGTTCGCCCCACTTTAAAACTGCTTGCAATACTTCCAATTCGGATGCTTGTAAGAAATTACTTTGTAGTGCGCAAATTAATTGCGATTTATCGAGTAAATGTAATACTTGTGATGCCGATATAGCTGAAAATTCTTCACGCAGAAAATGACATGCTTGACGATAAATCCAAGCTGAACCGTATGCTTGATTACCCCATTTTAGTACAGTCGGCAATGTATCAATCGTTAACCATTCCAGTATTAAGTCTTCGCATCCTTGTGATAAAATGTCTAATTCTAAAAATCGTCCAATTTGATATAATTCCATAGCTTCCTCCAGCGAAGTAGATCTAGCTCGTCCTTGATGCGTTAAGGCTTGAACCTCTCCTAAACTTCCACTAGAATTTCCACAACCATTTCCTCTTAATATTAACGATAAATCAACTGTATCTAAGTAAATTGCATTTAATAGTATTCGAGCATATTTTTTAGGAATAACCGATTCGTCTAAGACAATACGAGTTGGAACATTTAATGACCGTTCGGTTTGTTCGTCACCATTTCTTAATCGGCGTTGAATCAAATTTCTAAAGAATGGTGAACGAGCACTTAAAATAGCTTTGTGGCATAATAATTCCAGTTTAGGTCGAAAACCATATTCAGAACTGCCGGATTCAGGTCGATGATAATTATCATGATCTTCTGACGTAAAGACTAATGATGCATCAGCGTATTCCCCGGTTTCTAATAAATAACGTAAATCATGTTCTAATGGATTTGGCGTACCAAAATCTTCACCAAGTCGCCTTAAAACTTGAATATCTATTGAAGGATCGTGTGGGCATAAATCTCCCGTATATAAATAGCGTAATAACGAGGAAAATAAATGTACATCTACAGGTGATGAACGTAATTCTAAACATATTCTAGCACCATAACCCGGACAACCAAGAAGTAAATCACGAAAGTAAGGACACCTTACCGATAGTATAGCACGATGCACCGGAAATACTGTACCACGAAAAACAACATCGCAATCGGTACAATGTTTAAAATCATAAAGAGCTGACAAATCTTGTTTATATGTAGTAGCTGGTGGACGTGCCAATTCCGCTTGAACTGATAAATCTTTTAATGCTGCCAACGATTCATATTCATCGAGAAGTGCTGCCAATTCCATAGGACTCCAATCAACAACAAAATCACGTAATACTCGACCATGATCCCAACCTTTCGACGATCGTCGTTTTCGTATAAATTTTTTTTTAAGTGTTGCAAATCCCGTTACTTTTTTACGACGTTCACGTGTTATAACACCGCCACCAATTAAACCATTACTCGAGGTCGGAATCGTTACTGATATTCCACCACCAGGACATTCTGTTGATGATACTGTTGCCCCCATGGTGCTTTCAATCATAGACGGATCCGATTTAGTATCGCACCAATAAAATCTACAGGGCATAAGACAACCCCATAGATTTGGGTTCATATCTTGTAGAGATCTGAAAATAAACGAAAATCTTTAATTAAATTTTGGTTGGTTAAGTTAGATTCAAGTTATAGTTTATATATAGCAGCTGATAAATTTCAGATTTTGCACACGGATCTGACCAATATCTTGTACAACTTCAGCTGGTACTTTGCAATGTATTAAAACTATAGAAGTGCACGTAACTACAAGACTACTTAGCTTTAGCATAACCTTTGATTACGTTCAAGAAATAATGACAAGAAACAAGTGAGATCTGAGGTACCAAAATCCCGTTACTCCTTTAAATGCGGGGTTCCATGTGTGAAAAATACGTTGTACTCAGGTGTTTTATTTTAACTAAAGATAAATTCTCACATGAGATTAAGGAGTACCGAGAACATAGCATCTCATAATAAAAATATGCGTAAAGGTCGACAAACGTGAGGTCCCAGTTCAAACTACCAAGCTGGCCCTTCTCCAGCATCTAGTTTTGCCGATGATAATTCTAACAAAAAGTTGGCAAATAATTCTGCAAAAACAAAAACAGTGATTGCACAAGAGTTGTCATAGCAGCATTCGGGAAATGATTTTAGATTAATAAATTGCCATATCTTGTGAAATCGAACCAATGTTATGAATCGGAAAGAGGATGTGTTCAACAAAATAATCAGCTTTTAAAACGATAGCTGATCAAAAGGTAACATTAAGGGTAGTATGGGAGATTTACGATCTTATCAATAGAATCCGCTTAGGCTGCTAGGTCGCGAAATGATGGCGCACTCTCAGAGCTATCCTCAGCGTACTCACTGTTCTTTCATGTATAATTTGAGAGAATTCGGTAAATGCAGTCAACGTCGCGTTTGGAACTATAACATATGCGCATGACTCCGCTCAAATGTCATCAGCCATCTCTCATACTCATCCGTAAGCGTTCAACTCTCACACAACCATACAAGACAACGGGTCCGATCAATGTTTTAAAAAGATGAACTTTATTTTAAGTCATTTAATATTTCCTCTCACACATTTATCATGAGTTACAGGGATCCGAGTAAATGGTCCTTTGAAGCAGTACATTGTACAAATGGTTGGACTAACAGGAGATTAAAAAGTATCGAAGTTCGATGACATACCCTTGTCGTACACCGGTGGTAATTGCAAAAATTCCCGAGAACTTGTACCCAATTTTAACTCAACATTGTTAGTGTTGACTGACACTGTGCATTACTGTCATTTGACATAAAGCTCACATATTTTAGAGGTAGCCCTAGTGATCAACTGAGTCATATGCGAGCTCTAAATCCAAGCTGGGATTTGGAAAGATTCATCTCAGTCAAGAGCGTAATCAGAGACTGCCCGATTCGGATGTAATCCTCGTTGGTAGTCTCTCACATCATGCTCTGACAGAAGAGGAATTCGCACCAATATTAAGTAAGACTTATTTTCGAATTAATGCAGTAAACGAGAGTGTCTTTTTGTAGATCCTTAAATTCACCTAATACAGCCTAATTTTTTACCAGCTCTAAAATCATTAATTACATTCTCCGTCGTATCCCTGAATGACTCAAATCAGATCATCCAAATCGCAATCAAATGAAAATGTATCTTTTACTCACCGGCCGAGGATTGATCAACATCGGCCGGCGAGTAAATTAAGATTATCAACAGGACGCGTTACTTACTCGCTCACCACTGGTCTTCACTTTTGGCCTACCCAATTCTTGGGAGAACAACTAGTTGCTATGATACTAACTTTTTTGAGAGCAACTAGTTTAGAATCGAGTGTCGAAGAACGTGAGGGTGGATTTAATTAAATTTTAGCGGTACTCATTTCGATATTTTTTTTACGAATTCGGATTCTCACTTCAGCAATTCACACGTTTGGTCGCCATCAACGAACGACAAACAATGGTTTATGGTTTATTCGAACTTAGATCCTTAAATTCACCTAATACAGCCTAATTTTTTACCAGCTCTAAAATCATTAATTACATTCTCCGTCGTATCCCTGAATGACTCAAATCAGATCATCCAAATCGCAATCAAATGAAAATGTATCTTTTACTCACCGGCCGAGGATTGATCAACATCGGCCGGCGAGTAAATTAAGATTATCAACAGGACGCGTTACTTACTCGCTCACCACTGGTCTTCACTTTTGGCCTACCCAATTCTTGGGAGAACAACTAGTTGCTATGATACTAACTTTTTTGAGAGCAACTAGTTTAGAATCGAGTGTCGAAGAACGTGAGGGTGGATTTAATTAAATTTTAGCGGTACTCATTTCGATATTTTTTTTACGAATTCGGATTCTCACTTCAGCAATTCACACGTTTGGTCGCCATCAACGAACGACAAACAATGGTTATTGTGGTTGAATTTTTTAGATATCATACTAGTTTTTAGGTACTTGGCGAGACATGCAAATGCCACCAAACTTCAGGGGCCATGTATTTATCATTTGTTATATGTATGTATACGATTGGATTGGTTGTCAACAGTTATCAAATTTAAAATGGAACATTACTCAATCACTTCCGTAATTCAGCCACCTGTTTGCCAAGCAAATTGATGATTAGATACAACTGAATGTTAGATTTAACATAAAGGAAATCCAATTTTGGGCCATTTAATGTAAGATTAGATATTTTCCCTTCAAATTATGTGAAATTTTCCATCTTATTATCGAACACACAGCACACAATAAACCTGTTGTCATAAAATACTACGGAATCTCAGCTATAAGCAAATTAGTTTCGATATTATATATTTCTCTTATGTGTTTTCACAATCCACTTGTTTAAAGTTCATTGAATGTTTCCTTATTTTTTTTTTCTGTATGTATTTTCTTCTTTGCATTTTTCTTTTTTTTAGTTTGACATCCATTTTAAAATGACATGAAACGAAATTTTTGATATACATAGCTACATCAAAAACATTTGACGAACCAACCAAAAAAACTTTGAATTCAAATTACATTTATTATGCAAGTAAATTTGAAATATGAACACGACAACATTATTTATTACAACATAATTGTCGATTATTTTAATTAATAACTATCCATATTTTATCATAAGATGCAATATAAAGGGGTGAGGTTTTCATTTTTTCTTGTAGTAACCTACCTGAAACCATTTTTGAAAACACTGTATTTTTAAGATTGAATAAATTTTTTAAACTTAAAACTTTTTAACTCAAAGTTTATAAAACAAACTATTTTCGTATATAATTCACAAATCAAATATTATTTATAAATAACTAAATTGAGATAATTTAATTTTAATTTTTTCTTCTTGTTTCAGTCAGCAGCCATATTGCCTTTTTTTTTGTTTCGAACAACTTGCACATTTCACTCGAATACAAATCAAAATATAATTTATTATTAACTACATATAAATTGTACAATTAACATATTGTTGTTCACATAGTTTCTAACCAAATAATTCGATTAATATTTTAAATTAATTTATGTTTTACACAAAAATAATTAATTTTGTATTTTGGTCACTTTGTCAAAACACTGAGTTGTTGACGAACTTCAATACTTCCACAAAAACAAAAAAAAAACATTATATGATTATTTTCCAAACGAATCAACACGAAACGGGCACGATGTGGTTTATTCACCACTCGTTTGTTTTGGTTCACGGAATAGCCGCAAATACTACTCAAAATAACCGTCAAGTGGTGAATAAAATATCGGTTAAAATATATGTCAAATATTGACGTATGTCATAATAAAATTGTGCAAAGTGGGAACGAGAAATGTTTCGATAAAATACGGAAAAATAAATGGATTTTGATAACGAATTTAAAACAAAATCGTGGACAGATGATTTACCATCGTGTCCCGATTGTGGTGGTGGTTCATCAACAAATCAATCGTATCGTGAAGATGGTACCCGATATGAATCATATGCGTTCCGGGACCGTAGCTTTCATTGTAAAGTGGATGAAAACACGTAATAATTACTACTCGAATACGTTTAATTTGTAAAAATGATGTAAATCCTAATTACAGATCGCTTTATGTAATTTTTTCTGGACATCATGGTTCCAATGTTGCTGACTTTGCAATTCAAAGGATGGCGGCTGAAATTTTGCTCGGTCAACTGACGGGTAAATCATCGGAAGAAGAAGTAAAAGATGTTTTAAGGTAATAACAAATGTAACAAGATATTAATAGAAAATGATATTTTATGGTAATATTTCAGACAAGCGTTCTTTTCGGTCGAAAAAGGTTATCTTGATTCGGTCGACAATCTTATAGCCAAAAAAACAATGCTCCAATATGAAATTCCCGATGGCTTAAGTCAGTACGAAGTATCGCAAAAGTATCAAAATATTTTAGATCAGCTGAATACCATAAATAAAAAACTAACAGTTGGCGCAAGTGTCGTCCTAGTTTTAATCCACTACCAAAAACTTTATATATGCAACGTAGGGAATTGTCGTGCCCTACTGTGCAAAGATGATTCGAATAATGTTTTACGTGTGATACAATTGAGTGTTGATCATAATTTACTTAACGAAGATGAAATATTACGATTAAGCCAATTAGGCTTAGATATGCAAGCGTTAAAATCGTCGCCACTCGAGAGTACACGATGTATTGGAAATTATATGGGGAAAACTGGTTACAAAGAATGTGACTATTTGTATGGTGCAATATCCGAGCCAGTCATATTACAACCAGAAATAATAGGCGGCATAAAAATAGACAATTCGTGTCGATTCCTTTTACTCATTTCGGGCGGTTTATGTCGAACCCTAGAAGATATATTTTCCACGGAAATCACCCAAGTCAACAAGGAAATTGTTTTAATGACCGTTGAACAATTTCGCAGTCAATCAACTTTGATGGGGGTAGCACAATCGGTCGTTCATAAAAGTGTACAACTTCATCATGACATGTATATGCAACAGGTTCAAGAAAATAGCCGGCCTTTGTTTAAAAATCGTTGTGATATAACGTTTTTAGTGAAAAATTTTAATTTTCTAATGCCAAATGCTATACAAAATCGTAATAATCAAGTTCGTTTCGATCCGGTGGTGCGTGAACATTCAAATTTAGTGCATTACACCGAATCAGAAAAGGAATATATATTTAGTACAAACGAGTCATCAGGTTCAGGATCTGGATATGTCGATACAAATACATCGACTTGTTCGGATCGCAGTGATTCGACTGAAATTTATGATGTTAATAAAAAAATTTTGCCTTACGTTGATTTTACAGACTATTTTAAGAGAGTCGAAGATGCCAAAAAAACGAATAGTCTTCCAAAGTGGATTGAATTTGATTAGAAATGATCGGATTAAATTCTTTTATATTTTGTATTTGTAAATAATAAAAAAAAAAAAACTTTTAAGAATTTATGGTTTATGTGTTTCCCGACATTCTACTTAAGCCGATCGATTTCTTTTTTATCGGAAATAATCTCATTGATGAGATTGATCACCTCACATACTGAGAAACATATCTGTAGCTATGCAGAGCTATAACGAGTTACGCGGTTTTTCTACTGGACATAATGAAATGAAACCTCAAGTAAACGTTGTGTCGTTTAAAGCCACTGCGCTTCAAGAGTTAAAAAACTGATGCAGACTTAAAACAATGCAATCATATCTTGAAGTTACTACAAATGTGATTTCTACAGTCTGCTTCAATTTTAAAAGTAGGAATAAGTCGAATAAGAAACAAACCATATGAGTTTATGAAGGAACCTTGTAGCCGGTTCTGAAAGAGTGAGATAGTGAATCAGATACCACGATAGTCTTTTCCTTTAAATTTAGCATCATACCATTCTCACGGTTCACGGTCAATTCAATCTAGATTATATGTAGTTTTCAGTACATGCATTTTTCGTAAACTTTACTACAAATTTAAATTTTGTAAAAACATATGACGGTTAGCCACATATCTTCTTAGTTAAACTACCACATTTTTTCTCACCGAACGATCTCGGATTATCCACAAATTTGGATCTTCAAATGGTCACTGAAAAGATACAATTGCAGTCTTTGTACAAGTCAGGGATCACAGGAAAATTTTCGGTACGTTCCAACTGTGAAAGTTTAAGAAACGAAGATAAGAAACAGAAAGATATGATCACAAGTTTTAAAGATCAAGACGGTTTTAGAGATGTTTTTTTGACGTGACGGCCACAAATTTGATGAAGTGGCCGGTTCCCAATACCTCGGACCCTTCACCACTCATGGTTATTATGTGACTCAAGTCTAACTTTCTTACAAATGCCGACAACAAGCTGAAATTGTAGAAAATGTTCAGAAAGTTATCATGTAATTATTGTGATGTAAGGTTGTGACATCTTCACATCTGGACCCTGATGGATGGTTATAAGAGATGGCATTTAATAGTAGTTACGCGCATGCTATACTGCCCTAAACATAACGATGAAGGTAATTACCGTGAGCGGACTTCACTCACGAAATCTGGCGACAGCGGTGGCTCCTTCGTGTATAAAACGACTTTGCTTCTTCTGGTTGTCTACGAGCCGGTTTGGAATCACATCCGATAGACCCGGATTGCTGATTCGGTACGAGCTAGCAGTGGTGTGTAAATACTAAATAATAAATTGATTGTGCATCTAAATTGACCTTGAACTATCAAATTGCATTACTCGCATATTGATTTTTTAAGTACACAAACCGATTTAATTTAAAATACAAAATTAGCTCACAGTCGACTATTATCGACGCATTGTAAAATGCAACGAAAGACCATCCCACAACTCATATTATTCTCATTGCGATAAGCTAGCAAATCAAAAATATAAACAAAATGATAGTTGCACGTGGTGAATGGTACGTACTATCCTCGTGACCTAATTCAATTTAAAATGAAATGTCGTTCAAACCAAAAACTATTCTTCAATCACTTTCTTTGTATATGTTGAATTATTTGTATTTTACAACCTTACAACTTTTCGTGTAAGCGTTCAGTGCGCATGAATTTTAATTTTCTCTAACAACCAAAATCATTTTTAGTTGTTTGCAATTTAAGTTTTAGTTTTTTATTTAAATTTGTGAAGATAGCAAGTGGTTTTGGCAGAAACTATCGTTAATATAAATAAAAAACATTGACTTAATAGTCGAAGAATGAGTGGTGGTAATAATATAGTGGCGGGAAATAATGGGATTGAAATGAGTATTACCTCTGGTGCAGTTAGAAGTGAATCTCGCACTGCAAGTATAGCATCGTCGGAAACCAGTGAAACCCAAAGCATTAGTGATGAATGGGCTGCAACAAATGCAAGGAAAGTGTTTTGTATGTTGTTGTGTTGTAGTAAAATTGTATAGTTTCCTAAAATAGAAGTAGATTGATAATAGTTTTTAGCGGAGTCTTTTACACACAAAGTTATGAATGATTTATTCGTATTTAAATTTTCAATTTATCTACTATTCGTTGGTGTAAACGTTGATATTGATTTTATCATTGTGATCAATTAAACTAAAATCATTGGTCATAGTGTTGATAGTTTTATATTTTATAGTGCTAGTTTTATTTCCAATAAACAAAGTTTACGTGTATGAGTATTTACGTGTATACGAACAACCCCTCATCGGTTTACGTGTATAGCAATGAGGGGCTGTTCCTTTTCAACTGATTCCGAATTTCGTGATTTAATAGAATTCGGTAATTGCCGCTGACGTAATCATTATTTACGGTCAAACGCTCTCATCTATCAAACGGAGAGTATATACAACAAGGTTACTAAGGCATGTCGCAAACTAATTTCAACTTCTATTCTTCTATTCTTCAGCTATTTATTTGGTGACAAAATTGAAAAAAAATGACGCCGTGTACCGGTATGGTTTACATAAGATCATCTGCTGTAAAATGAGTTTCCTCTATCCATAAAATAAATACACATAGTACTACCATGGTATGTTAGCCCATTGACGTGTTAGATGTCGCTACTTGTATCGTTTTAAAATAATCAAAATATTTTATATGTGTATTCGCCTAAATGTCATATATTTATACTAAATGTTGACGATATTCTATCGATTCGACATCTGGAACATCAATGGGTAAACTGTTTTTTTCTTATGATGGTAGTACCAGAGACAACTTATAAGTTGTCTCTGGTAGTACTATGTGTATTTATATTATGCTCTATCTTTGGGTTAGCGTGCATTTCAAAACCTTGTCGCAACTTTTTCCATTTGGGAGATGTCTAAACACCTTTCAATAGTTATAAGTAAAACGTTTACCATTAAGTTGGTTAATTTTTTTTTTCTATTTCGTTCAGTGTCGCAGTTAGCAAATATATTCTTAAGACTAGCTTTGCCTTAATTTTTGTATTATTTGTTGAACATGCGCCATCTTTTTTTAAGCCAATAAATATACAAAGAATTGCTCTATGTTAATGATACCAAGACGGAGGCGTAATTTGTAAGTGGGGTTAAATGCCGAGAGTTGATACACGCTTCCTTTTCAGTTATGATCGTTTTTAACTCTTCGAAAGAAATTTATTATAAAAGTTATTAACTCTTTTATAATAAATCACTTTTTAAATGAAATTTACCTTATTTTATTTTCTGCCTAAATGAAGAGTTTGAGGTCTTTAAAAGTTATCAGTTTTATGTATGCATTTGGCCCACACACATACACACACATCGATAAGTAAATTCGTAATTTGGACCGTCATAAGTTACACCTCTTCATAAGATGTGAAAATTAAATTATCATTAATGCCAAGTTATTTAAAAAGATTTTTTATTTTTTTTATTTTAAATAAATTGAGTTTATTTATTTTATTTTTATTACAATCTAGTCTCCTGGACTAATGAGCAATTTGTTTCTGACTTAATTTACCAAGATAAATATATCTATGACTCCCACCCATTGGCGTTTCACAGTTTCTAGTAAGTTGTTGTTTATACCACATCGTTATTGTGGATCTAAATCAGCAAACCGCTGTTTGTTCTAACAAAAGGGTTTGGTTCTTTTCAGTCTGCGTATAGTATTGGTGTTGGTTAACAGCTGAATTGCCTCTAAATTCACAAGTTGCTGGAGTCTTTCTTCGTGTTTTTTGCATTTTTTTAAATTTCAATTGAAACGGGATCCACTTTAAGGTCTCTATGTCATTATTCCTGACGTATCATGGTGCATCGACGATGTTCCTTAGTACCTTGTTCTGAAACCTTTGTAAGATATTGACGTTGCTGGGTTTTATACAGCCCCAAAGTTCAATACCATAAGTCCATATTGGTTTCAGTATTTGCTTATAAAGTAGCAGCTTATTGTATGATGTTAGAGAAGAGTGTCTGCCTATTAGCATTTTTCTAGGATCGCAGTATCATCAGACAAAGTAGCCAATGTGTTGTTTTATAATTCAGGTAGATCATGCGTGTATAGTAAATATAAAATCGGTCCTAATACACTGCCGTGTGGACTCAGAGGCGTCTCGTGAAAAATTAAAATGGGTGTCCAATGGTGAAAATTTAGTACTAAATTTTTTAAAATTAGTTTACACTTATCTGAAAGTTAAAATTATAACATACGGTTTTAATTTGAAAACCAATTAAAATTATTTAACAAAATTATAATATTTATTTAACTTCTTCAACATTTAATATATACAGAAATTATTGTTTGTAATTTAAATTTATCCTTCTTTCTGAAGTTGTAAACTCCTTTAAGCCGCGTATCCACTATAGAGTTTTTAACGTAGAGCTAGAGAAAACTATCGCGTAGAGTAGTTTATACACCCTGTAGAGCTCTACAGTAGAGCTCTACACGCACTCTACGTGAGAGTTCGATTGCGGAATAAACTCTACAGTGTATACGCTATTGTTTTAAGTTTTGTAGAGCTCTATATTAGCTCTACACTCTATCTAGCATGTTTGATATAGTTTTTTGCTCTACAGTAGAGAAAGCAAATGTATAGGTCCACATAATTTAAAATTGACAATTTAATATTTAATGACATTTGTATTTGCAATTTGATGGTCTATTTGCTTTCAATATTGTTGAAATGTTTAAAATATTGTGGTTGGGCACCAATTGAATTTCTTAAAAACACACCTATACATTATACCTATATACCTATACCCAGGAGTGATATTCTAATGACAACCGGTACGCTTAAAAAAATAACGATAACTTCTCCAACAATTTTCAAAGATAACATTGGTTTTGGTAAGATATAGTGAGTACTTCTTTTTTTACACGTGTATCAGTTGCCAAGTGATGTCCTTATTTTAACCAAAATTTAACGTAAGAAATAGTGTCCACTCCTTCCACATTTTTTCTCATTAACTTAATTGCCACTAAATGAATTTTATCATCTATTATGTTCATTGCAGCTTCGGCGGAATTAACAGCAATTGCATTCAAAATACTAGTTTATTTTTAAAGATGTTATACAAACCGTTTTGTATGATCGTTAACTCGTAATTTGTAATGGCCGATTCAATACGGATAAAACGAGACGACAGATAAAAAATACTTTTATATATTTCGTGCCTTCGTTTCAATTTTTTCATGTGTTTATATGAAAAGCCGAATTGTAGTCGAGTCGGAGCTCAAACATATTTAACCCGCTGTAGATAATAATAAAATTCAATATTTAATAATGCCTTTAACAACCGGTACGGCGAACTTTAAAAACTTTAACAACCGGTTCGGTCGTACCGGCTGGATATCACCACTGCCTATACCTAACCTATACTTCTCCGGCTGGAATAGATTTTCGTAAGTGCATATTTTTCTTTTAAATGATCGGAGTAACCAGTTGCAGTAACATGTTGAAATTACTATATGACATACGTAGAAAATTTTCATAGGCGTTTGTAACGCTTACCTAAATTTAATTCATTGGTCCACGATAAAATCCGGCATTTTTCTTCCTTTTCGCGATCCACTCGCACTTCCAACACTTTCTTTTTTTCTTGATTTCTTCTTTAAGTTAACAAATAACGGCACTAGCAGCTTATTTTGGCGAAAACTCATTTTAATTTGATTTTTTTTATGTAACTTGTACACACTGTACGCACGAACGAAAAACTAAAAATAAAATGTCTGAAAATAAAATGTTATTAATCGAAAATAAAATAAAGTAGTAGCTGAGCGCTCTACCGTAGAGAAGTTCTACAATGTACACAGTCTGTAGAGCACATGGTAGAGCTCTACTTAACATTTCTCTACGGCTACTCTACGAAAAGCAGTAGAGTCGTAGAGACGATCTATAGTGTACACACTGTTTGTAGAGACTCTACACTCTACACTCTACCAAAAAAACTCTATAGTGGACACTTGGCTTTATAACATCTTCTGAATAAATTTTAAATTTATTTTCTAATTCTTTGAACAAATTTACCGGAAACTCAATGTGGTGTTTTTCAAAATATTTTGAATTTAGTAAGTTTACAAATTAAATCTCTGTTAACCCGCGAAACATTATTTCAAACTCCTCACAAATGATCTTAGAAATTCTATCCAGCATTAATTGCTGGATAGAATTTCTCTTGGAGGGCTCACCTCCATAATCATTTTTTGCAGCTTCATAAAACACGGGTTTCATTAATTTTTTCAATGCAAGTAATTACATCAAATGACGTTTTTTGTAAACATTGATAGATGTCAGTGTATTCAAAAATTTCGGAAAAAAACACTTAATAGAAACATTGTTTCAAACTTCATCAAAAAATTTTTCAATCCCTGTGATGTTAAAAGGCTTTAACCCTTTCGGACCAATAATCTGGATTTTCATGCATCTCGTCGAACATTTCTAGCAAGTTTTGCCTTTATCGTGATATAAAATGCACACAACGTGAATTATAAGTCCATTTTACTTCGCAGACTGAGGGAAATTTTCGCTTAATTTTTTCGTATAAAAAACTTTCACGATGGCTTGATCTACTGAAAAAAACGTTTAAGCCATTCAACGTTTTAAAAATATTTTCAATGGTTTTAGCTGTTGTAAAGTTTGAGAAAGAACTAAATTGAGCGTATGCGCAAGGCAATGCAAAAAAATTGCGTTCGGAAATTTATTGCGTATTAATGTTTGGACGCCTTTTTTGTCGCTAAACATCACGTTCGCACCATCGTAAGTTTGGTTTATAGGACGATCTCCTATTCCTAGTTGATCTAGAAACTTAATCACAATTTCAGCAAGATCTGAAGCCTTCCTGAAGTGTATAAAAATTTTTTTTTAAATCATGAGATGATTTCCACCTACCCTTGAAAAATGTTGAATTTTCCAGAAACGAGTTGACTTTTTCGTCATGGTTACCGATTAATTTACAGATGTCCTTGAAATTACCTTGATTCGTTGATTGAGTCATCTCATCATGACCTCTAAATAGGAGTTGATGAATTGCCAAAAAATGGTTATTTCAATCAAAGTATTGAACGCTTCACGATTTTTTTTTACTTGTGCATTAAAATTTATAATATGACTGGCCCGCTGATAATAAATTTTCAATTCGTACGCTACCAAAATTAGCTAAAGCCAACAAATTATCCAAATGTTATTTTGATCTTTGGTGTTTCACTGCTTTTTCACATATGATTTACGTCGCTGGAACCTTTCGCGGTTCACACTTCCTTGTCGTTCGACTTTTTAAAAAGAAGACATTTGCAATAAAATAATTTATTTACGCTTTCCGATCCACAAAGCCAAGCAAATTTTATGTACAATTCAGAATTAGCTTTTATATAGTTATATAGCTTTTATATACTTTTGTATGCTTTTTGAAAGTTGAAATCATTTCCAACAATTTTGGCATTGGCCGTCCATTTTTAATAATTTGAATTTTTTCGATAAAGTTTAATCAACCAATCGGTTTTTTTAAAATATCATCGACCATGTTTTCCATTTTATTTTATTTTTTGAAATTATTTAAAATCAAAACGAGACTGATCAAAAACAAAAAAATATCCCAAAAATAAATATATAAATCAAAAAAACTAAAGCAAAATAACTGTAATTACATTTTTATATTAAATTTTTAACGCTTTGCATGCATGTATACATTTTTCCATACATGTACATAGAATCAATTAGCAAACAAACTTACTAGAAAATGTAGAAATGCATTAAAAAAATCACACAGAAACACTTGTAAGGTAACAAATTATTTTTTTCTCATATTCAAACACAAAACACATACAAAGTTAAAAAGAATGTACAAATATAATTTCCTACCACAAGTAGGATAAATTGAATATCGTCATTAGAGTATAATTCCAATTGGAGTCATGTTCTAACATGTATTTAATGTTATATTTCCAATAAAAAATGTACGAAATTTAATTTGTCCACGACTATCGTATAATAGTACTCATTATACCTTTGTTTCTTCAATTATAATGATATCCAATATTCATTGCTAGCATTAATTATTAATCACTGTTATTCAATATTGAAGTTTTATCTAGTAGTCTCTTCTTTAATTATTCAGTACTACCATTAGTAAATTATTCATTTAAATTTAATTTTTGAAATTTTATCTAGTAGCCTTTTCTAAACTATTAGTCTAGCAGTCAATGACAATAGCAACATGTCATTTTCATTATAATTAAATTGAAATACATATAAACAAGAAGCAAAATACTTAAAAAATATATAAATGGGTATTGATATTTGTTCAACACCACCAGAAATAAAACATCGTGGACAAAATATCGTATTCTATTCGCATATAATGGCTGTTATTCACTCAGATGATTTACGACACTCGCCTACCGGCTCGTGTCGGTAAACTTCATCTTCGTGAATAACAGCTATCATTATATGCTCGTTGAATAATATACCATTCTCCACCTTAATAGTAAAATAAAGAAAAAATATTTTCTATAATGATTTTGATGGTGTTAAAATTTCATTTGGTACTTTTAAAGTTTGTAGATCTGGTTATTGTTGTTGTTTTATAATTAATATATTTTTTTATTATTTACTTTGAGATTTTTATTTAATAATGAAATATCAATGGTATTATATCATATTATGCATATATTTATGCAATAGGAAATTACCTAAGGTATGCAATGTACAACTTGCACACCCGGACAAGACACCTCTGCCTGTGGTACACCTGCTTTTATTTCTTTCAATTCAGAATAACTTTCATTCAGTTTAATTTTAAAGAATCTATCTTTCCAGTATTTTAGCGAATTGCATTGGTAAGAGGTTTCTTTACTTATGATTAAGTCCTTCATGCCAAACCTTGTCAAAAGCTTGCGCCACGTCTAAAAATATCGTGAAGCAGACATTTTTCTCTTCAAGTGTTTTCTCAATTATATTGATTGTTCTGTGTACTTGTTATATTGTCGAGAGTTGACAACAAAATCCGAACTGATGATTTGGGATTAAGTTATTCCTTTCGATTATCGGATTTAACCTTTTAATCAGTAGATTCTCAAAGAGTTTAGACATAACTGGTAACAACAAAATTGGTCTATAAGATGGAGTTTTGTATGGAGGTTTTCCAGGTTTTGCTGTCATTATTATTTCTGCAATTTTCCACAAACTGGGCACAAATAAATTTTCCAAAGATGTACAAATTTCAAAGTTTTTGATTTCTATAGTTTATGTCTCGATTATACTATGGCTATCACTACTACCTCGCTTGAAAGCATGTTTCTCTACTTTGATACATAAAGCTTATTCATATGTAAATTATTAATGTATGTATTTTATGGTACTTATATGTTCATGCTGTGTCGACATGGCAGACCATATAATAAAATAAATTGTTTTGTTTATATTCAAATAAATAATCATAAAATATTTAGTGAAAACCTTAAGTAAATATTTATATTTTATTTCACCAGCAATTTTATTCATAATTCACAATTCATAAATAAAAATTCTAAAATTTATGTTGTAATAAGTTTTTATGTTGCGGTGGCTATAATTTTATATGATATACATATTATGAGTATATATGAAATATTATTTATTTCATTTTATTTTTATTTTTATTTTTTTTGTTTTTATTTATTCAACATCAACGGAATGAAAGTCCGTTTTTGATTACAATTATAATTTACAATTTTACAATTTAGTTTTGACAAGCTTTTTAAAAGTACATTAGGAAATATTGAAATCAAACATATAAAAATTCCTGACGCGAGCAGGTTTGCAGGGCACATGATTATCGATCTTTGCAAGTAGTTTAGGGAAGTCAATAGAACAATTCAGCAAATCAGCGATGAATGTTGAAGCAGCACATCTACGTCTTGCCAGTAATGAATCCAAATCGGCAATTCTACAGCGTTCGCTTTAATTGATTGTGGATTATGAAAATCCTTTGTGATACGACGAATGAAACCAAGTAGAGAACTACACTCAAAAAAATATCGTAGGTCATATTGATTAAACGATTTCGTTGAATTTTGAAGAAACAATT
Source organism: Tipula confusa (assembly GCA_963556175.1). Lineage (NCBI taxonomy): Eukaryota > Metazoa > Arthropoda > Insecta > Diptera > Tipulidae > Tipula > Tipula confusa. The sequence goes on along the minus strand of OY744475.1, from coordinate 163,299,258 downwards.
TTAATCATTTTGATAGTAAATTATTGATTAAGTTACGAAAATAATCGATCTGAATAATAAATATTCAAATGATTATAAAACAAAAATGTAGATACAATTTTTTCAAATTGAAGAAATTTTTCTTCAAATTTTTTAAATTTAAAAATTACAGATAATTATTAACGATGTCAATATACGCTATACTGAATATTTTTATAAGGTAGTAACTATTTTTGTTGGGTCAAATAAATTTCTTTAATTCAACTAAATTGTTTTACTACATGTAGTAAAACAAACCGTACATTTGAAGAATTTCCATTAAATTTACGAATTTAATGTTGAAATAAAGCAAGACCAACGCAAACAAATATGATTGATTTTTTTCATACTTTATAATGTTTGGTCTGTGCTTCTGAGTTTAGTATACGCGTGCATAGGATTTAAAAACGTTTTTTTTACTTTGGATAAAAAATAACATAAGATTTGTTATTAACATCACGTTAAAAAAAATTAAAAGTTTCTAAGGTAAGACTAATGAAAATGTTTAGTGAATAATTTAGTGAATACAAATAAGTGAATAATTATTTTTATTTATATGTTTAGATAGTAATGTTAATTTAATGGCAAAATAAATAAAACGAGGCGACCAGCGGCACCTTGGGACACCAACTGCACATTTTCTGTTTACTTTATATAATTGAGGTGCGTAAATTCTTATTAAAATATAATTGTTTAATGTTTAAACTGTGAGTCATATTGTTGAGTGTGTAATTTATCAATCGTTTCTTTATAGGTAAACATCGATTTCCATCAACTGTTCACCAGCCTCCAGCCCAATTAGAAATTATTCTAATTTTAAAAGATAAAAAGGAAGACTCACATTAAATTTTTTTGTAATATTAATTGATTTTCAATTTTAAAAATAAATGTGTGCAAATATAATATTGTTTTGGTTATTTTTTTATTATAATTACTATGTAATATGCATATATGTAATATACATATGCATATATATATATATATATATATATATATATATATATATATATATATATATATATATATATATATATATGTATATATATATATATATATATATATATATATATATATATATATATATATATATATATATATATGTATTATATATATAGATATTTATGTATATATATATATATATATATATATATATATATATATATATATATATATATATATATATATATATATATATATATAATTATCAAATCAACGATGTTTCCTTAGTTCAACAAATTGCCATTAAATTATTTCATTGATTTAACGAAAGTTATCTTCAAATAAAAAAATATTGTTTTCATTTCAACGAAAATTTCATCATTTCAACAAATATCGTGTTGAATTCCTTATTCCAACTGACTAATGGTTGTCAATTTGACAAACACGTTTATTTTTCTATTTTATTTAAATCGAAGATATTTCATTGGATCGATTAACTTAAACATCCATTGTTAATTTGAATAAAATATAATCATATTAATGACCTACCTTCGTTGACCGTATATTAAACGCTTTTTCTTCAATTCAGATGTAAATTTTGTCACATTAACTGCTTTATTTTTTTGAGTGTAGACTTAGCCACGATCAAATCAATATGGTCACGGAAATTCAATTGATGAACCAAGAGAACACCCAAATCTTTGAATGTTACAACCCTTTTAAGCTGGTGATCACCAATAAGATATTGAAAATGAATAACTGATTTTTCTTGGAGAACCTTATAATCTTGCATTTTTCCAAATTTAAATTCAATCTATTCTCAATTGACCATTTATACAGCAAATCTAAATCACTCTGCATTTCAATACATTGTTGCTCGCTACGTACAGCTTTTGATATTTTCAAGTCGTCTAGGTGCAATCCCTGAGGGACTCCAGAATGAACTTCAATCATAGTAGACGTAAACCCGTTAATTTTAACCACCTGCTTCCGATCACGCAGGTACGACCAATCCAATCCAAAAATACTATGCTCACTCCAAATTTATCAAGTTTGGCCAGAAGTAGCTCAAACTGAGGTGAGGCAAAGGCCTTCTCAAAATCAGTGAAAACCACATCTAGCTGACATTTGGAATCGAAGGCGCTGGACGCTTTTGACGGGAAACTTAACGATGCTTGACGATGCTTGTAGAACGATGCTTGACGAATCCATGTTGTTGACGTGTTAATAAAAAGCTCAAGTAATTTAGGAATCGATGATAACATTGATATACCACGATAATTTTTGGTGTTACACCGTTTTCCTGATTTAAAAATGGGAATTTTAATTGCCATCTTTCATATCAATGGAAATACACCACTCTAGAAATACCAAGGCTAACATCTCTTTCAGAAATATGAGGTATTCCAATAGTAAGAGTATTCCAATTTGTTAGGTACAAATTTATGTGCCTTTGTCTTTTTGTTTCTCAAATTGAACAAATTGTTGTCAAACCATGGAGGATGATTATTCCTACGCTTATAGCATTTAGGTACATGTTTGTCAAAAGCCTCACGTAAAACCACATAAAATGAGTCAACTAACGCATTGACGTCACTCGTAAAAGAATTAAAAATTTCATCCCAGTTCACCTTATCAAGAAACATCTGCAGTCCAGCAATATCCGCCTTCTTAAAATTATAATTTACCTTTGGTCGAGTATTGTTGATGAATTTACAAAACAGCTCTTGGCAGTCAAAGTTAATTTCCAATCCACTGTGGTGCAATCTATCGGGAACAAAAGGTTCTAACGACGAAGTCACTAATCTACAATTAGGATCATTTAATGAAACTAGATCCAGAATTCTACCATTCAGGTTAGAGACTTTGCAAATTTGATGTAAATTACAAGACAACATGGTATCAATAAAAACTTGTTCCACATCACTCGTAACATTGGGTGGAAAAACAGAAGTACCATCTTCACCTTCAGTGCACCAACATAAACCCGGGAGATTAAAAACCCAAAACACATGTGATGTCACGTATGCTACACTCAGATACAAAATAATAAACAAAAGCTATAAACCTCAGCAGAAGTTTCATTAAGCAGTTCATGACGACATTAAAGAATCTAAGGGCAAACATATTGCTACGGCGGTCATGCGAATGAATGATCGGGTGATGATCAATTCTTAATCCTAAAACGAAAGTTTATTACTTAAAAGCTATTTTCAGAAGAAAATCCGAAATGATAAGCATCGTTGTTAAAAGGCTTCAACATCTTTGTTCAAATTGTAACTATATATATTTCATCCTTGCTAATGCTGGGGAATTGACCTCAACGTGTCAGAGTTAAAATAATCCTATCTATCTTTTTAAAATTAGATCATTTCTGATGGAAAGAACCTTTCGATAATCTGATGCCATATCGAAGTGTGCAAAAAGGCCAGAGCCAGTCAAGAATGATCAAAATGTGGTTGATGGTCTAACGGCCTAAATTAATGTTATTGAATTGCAAATGGCTTTCCACATGCCAATATTTTGATGGTTTTGATGGTAATATAATTCGATTGTTTAAGTTCAATTCCATGTCCTTTAATGTTTGTGAAGGATATGGCAATAATACATTTAGGAAAAGATTACGGACGCCTTTAATAATAATAATAATAGTTTTTTTCAGACTTTTGCTGGCCCATACCGTACAATCCGCTATATCTTCGTTTTGTTCTAGATAATCGGCAAAATCTATGCATAGCGCTGTTGTATTGGGCTTATACTAAGACTATATGGTTCCAACAGCTAAACAAAAACATATGTCCGTATTTTACGGAGGAATACAATAAAACCAAAAAATTCAAATCGGTGAAATCGAATTTTGACCCTTCTCGAAATATAAAGAAAAAAATTCATGTATTTAAGGTGGATTTTATTGAATAGTTTAGACGATTCTAGATATCTGAATTTTCAATAAAAATAATTGTGATGTTTTTTAGAAAATAATCCAAATTCATTTCCACTTAACATTAACTACTGGAGGCTCGTTTATAACAGAATTTGTAGAACAAGATTTAATTTTTTTATTTGTTTTATAATTCATAAAGCAATGCACTCTATACTGTAGTTGTCTAATACTCCGTTAATTTTAATTATTTCTATTTATAGCCTAAAACGATCTTTTTATTTAGTTTGATTTTGATTTCCAATGCCTCTATTTTTAGATATAGTTTTTTAAAGCCGAATAATGCAATACACAATATCGTTTAGTGTTGAAAGTAATTCACATAGATTTAGTTTACAAACTATATAATTAATGTAAATCATAATTAATTTATTAGAAATAGTTAGCGCAATAATGAATTTTGTTTAATTTAATTGTGATTAGGTCGAGCAAAGGTGGTAAAAAACCAAAAGAACCGGAACGGCCACCGTGGCGAGCAACGGTCAGTGCAGCACCAAAATTTGATAAAAATGCAATTTTACGAGCAAAACTGTTAGATGCCTCCAGGTAAAATATATATTATAATTCTAATGACACTTAATCAGATCATTTTAATTTTATAGACGAATAGCCAGAGCAGCCAGAACTCCTAGTGTAGGCGTACAAACTGATAAACCACCAACAAAATTACTTAAAGAAGTCGCAATAGGCATACAAAAGGGTTTAGTTCCGGTGGCAGATAAAGAATGTCTTACAGATGGCGTAATAACCGTTAAAGATAAATCTGGAAATTGTAATTATGGTCACCGGATGTTTACATTTTTTTTTTTGGTTTTATCATTTTATTAAAATATATTTTTATGTTTTAGTGGTATTAACACATTCGGTATCACAAATGACAGATGCAATCCTAAGTCGTGATTCACAAACACAAACAGCTTTACCTCGTAATAGTATTAAATTTAATAAAAATCTTATGAAAGATGGTCATACAACGTTTAAGGAGATTAGAAAAAATGAACACATTCTTACGGGACAAATTAAGGAACTATTAAAAATTGATGAGAAATTAAATTCAATATGTGGATCAAGTCATGAGGATAATATGCCAACCGAAACCAAAAATAACATATCGTCTGAATTACAAAATCATTTGACTCACAATGACATTCAAAATGATAACAATTTTTCGGATGTAGAAAGTATTTTTCCGAATACTATATAATTTTAGTTTTTAGGCTGTTCGGACCCATGATAAATATTCGTGAAATAAAATTTTTGACATTTATTTGATAAAAACGAAGACACCCCATTTATCACAATTTTTGACAAATACCAAAACTTTCTACAATAAAAACAAAACACATCGCGGAGCACACTCGGATATAAACGATAAAATTAACTACTTGGTTTTGTAATAGTTCCATTCAAAAACTATATAAGAAAAATTTGAACTGTTTCGTTGCTATGACAATTTTAATAAACAATGCACACACTTAAATGTAGGTTTTCTTCATAATTTTTAAACCTAACTAAAAGTGAATTTTAAAACATATGAGACGGGGAAATATTTCAATCAATTATTATACTTTTTGAAACGCGTAATAAAAATATGAGAATGTAGGGAAATATTTTTCAAATAAAAGTCAAAAATTTGTTTTCACAAATATTTATCATGGGTTTCGGACACAGTCTTAGTGACAATTTGTACATTTTATATTACAGCGGATTCGATTAGCGATAGTGAATCGCATACGTCAAACTTAAAATCGAACCGGCTAAATACTCGAAGCTATTGGCATAATATTGATTTTTCATCGGATGAGGATGAATATCCAAAACTTCCTCGACGATATGTGACCAGTGGTAAAAATACTTGGTACGATTTTAAAGATTTAGTTCTGGGTCAAAGGTATGTTTATATATGCGGTCCCAATATATTGCTAATAAATTACAATGGGTGCTATTATTCCAACAGATTAGCAAAAATGAGACTATCACCTATACCAACCCGAAAACCACGACCAAATTTAAAAAGTGTTACGTGGAGCGATGCACAACAACGAATCGTAACGAATTTAGTTAATGAAGCCAATGCTTTAATGGAAATGTTCGATCGAGTGTCCATGTTACTAGGACCAGATATTGTGCTAAATGATATTCCAAATTTAGAAGTTAATGAATTACCACCGTTCGAAATGGATAGTGCCCTAACAAAATCGTGTGACTTATTAGAACAAAAAATTAATCAGATTACACCAATCACGTTTCGACCATCTGAACCTTTAGCCCAAGAGTTGCTAGAGTATGAAAATTATGATATAAATAATAACGAAAAATATGCGGCACCTAATTCGTGAAGCTATATATAAGTTAAGGGTTGTCAAATAAGAAAAAGGTTATTAGATATTCGTTTTACATAAAAAAAATATGGATGTCTTCCAATTTGTTTAGACCACTCATTGTTAAGAAATTTTAGTACCTAAATATATTAGAGAATAGTTTGGGCATAAAATGCTAATCTGAGTTGATGAAAATTTAAAACGCAATGGCGCACAATTGGTATGTTGTTATATAATTCGTACTCGAATTTATGATAAGGTCAATCACTTTTCGACATAAACTATTCATTTTTTCAAAAGTATTTATGAGTCTTTCAATAAATTATTATGTAAAATAAATATCACTTTTTACAAAACTTTTGTTTAATTTATCGATACCCGCTAAATCGGTATAAAAATAGGGGTTTATACTATAAACTGCTTCATCTAATCATTCTTTGTAGCATTTTCACGAGTTCGGATTTAAATCCTAACAATGTAAGTAAGATAATTTAACCAATCAAATTTCTGAAATATTATCATGTGATCAACAAAAAATCGTCTATTACGAGGTAAAATTATTTTACATTTTTGATCGAATTTTGATCACATGACAATATTTCTGTGATTTGATTGGGTAAATGATCGGTTTTGTTTTTTGATCACAAGACCACAATATTTAAATTATTTAGTGGAGTTAAGGAGTATCGGTTAATTGGTTAATTGAATTGTCACCTTTGTTGCCACGCGGTATGTCCTTAAACACGTTTTTGGATTCAATTTGAGTTAGTTCTTAGTATTATTCGATTCAACAAGAAGAACTAGGGGCCTTCATCGGTTTTAAATATGAGTGTTAAGTTAATAAAACGAGTGATAGTACTTCTAAACATTCAATCACTATAAACTAGGTCACATTTTCATAACACATTTAAGATTACGGGATTACTCATCTGTGAAAATTTATTTTTATTTTTTAGTGATCTTCTGTTCATCAGATATTTTTCTAGTATTATCGAAATTGTGTAATTGAGTAGTACAATTAAATAAGAATTCATCAAGAATGAAGCTAAATACAAATATCTGGAACTGGACCAAGTTCGTCACAATTTTTTTCATCGGATTTGAAACATTCAATCCTTATTACATTAATATACTTATTCGTGATGATATTTGTATACTTACAATGTTGCTGTTAATGCTTTCGATCGTTATTAAAACTAACCTTAAATTGTTTTTTCATTTTTTATATTTTGATAAATAATAATTGATCGTAATGGAGGTTTTACACAATTCTTCCATGTCACAATGGTATATCTTCTGTAAACTATTAAATTATTTTAAAAACGATGTTGTCATTGTTGTTTTCACTTCACTGGGCTAGAACACATTTTTAAAAATGTGTTTATACTTATCTAATACAAAAAATGTATAAAAACAAAATTCAAGGTAAAATATCAACATTTGGTAACCATGATCACAAAATAATTTTGTTTTATATAAAATCTTCCCAGATTTTGTTTTCGGTTTTGATTTTCTAATTTTAGATGCGTGCCATGGCTAAATAACATTCGTGAAAAAATGATATCGGCCGAATAGGACAGTATTATGAATAATTTTATTTTTTATTAATAATACCCATGCGGGTTGAACTCGATTACGTATAATATGTATTTGAATTCAATTCTACTGTTGATTGGAAATTTGCCAAGAAAAATTCTATATATTTTTGGGTAGTTGACAAACAAATTTTTTCAAACTTGAAATTATATTAGACTCGTAAGATGAGTATATATGGATTCAACATTTTTGCGACTTATGCCTGGTTGGTACAAATACAAAAAAACTAAATATTTTTTTTAAAGCTAGCACATATATAAAGCCTTAAGACGCAATGATAAGTTGATAAGCCAAAGAACATAAAACAAAAAAAAAATTAATTTTCAATAATATCTTATTATACTTTAATTATTTATTATTAAAACTATTACTATTTTATTCATGTCATACGATATCGTACATTCATTTGATGGTCATAGAACAAATTTCGAATTGTTTTTTTTTGTTTTCGAAAAACAACATTACATTAGCATAAAAAAAAACATTTACTTACTTAAGTACAAATAAAAAAACATAAGAACAAACAAAATAAAAAAAAAAAAATATTTTTAAAAAATGCAAAACGAAAATTTGAAAGTTAAAATGATTCGTGTGTAAATAGTATGTCTGAGCTGCATATTGTAAAGTATAAATTTGTATGTTGTTGTTTATTGTGTTGTGTCGTGTAAAATATTTGTCTTAATTATTTTGAGTATTAAATTGCAGGTTTTGTAAAATATTTTAATCTTCTTCATCTCCAAACTCAAATACTGCATCACTTTCTTCAGTTGCAGCTGCCTCTGTTGTTTCTTCGACGACATCGTCGACGGCTGGTGATTCTGGTTCTTCAACAACTGGTTCTACGTCTGGTTCTGCTTCCGGAACATCTTCAAATCCAAAACCATCACCATCTTCTTGGTTACGTTTTGCTCTTTGTTCGGCTAATTCAGCCTCTTGACGTGCAATTTCGGATAATTCGGCAGCTTGTCGTGCAAGTTCACCCTCCTTTTCTTCTTCGGCTAATTTTTCAAGTTCAGCCAATCGAATTAATTCTTCATCACGTTGCCGTTTTTCTTCGGCTAATTGAGCTTCTTCCGCTAAACGAGCTTCTTCGGCCAATCTAGCTTCTTCCGCGAGTCTAGCTTCTTCGGCCAATTGTGCTTCGGCGGCTAAACGTGCTTCTTCCGCAAGTTTAGCTTCTTCCGCCAATTTAGCTTCTTCCGCTAATCTAGCTTCTTCGGCTACTCTAGCCGCTTCAGCGATTTTTGCCTCCTCTGCTTGTTTAGCTTCAGCCAATTTGGCGGCTTCAGCTTCTTCTTCGAGACGTTTCTTGTCTAGCTCATTAGCACGTTCTGCCGCAGCTTGGGCTGCCAATTTCTCTTGTCTCGCTAATTCGGCTGCACGTGATTCTTCCTCTCGTTTCTTCGACTCTGCTTTTCTGTTCGCTTCTTCCAAAAGTGCTCTAAAATTTATTTAGAAATCATTGTACATTTTATATTTGTATATTTTTAGTACAAAAAACCATACCTTTCTTCCGAACGTTTAGCTTCTTCTAGTCTTTTTGCCTTAACTTTTTCTAAATCAATATCATGTGATACTGTCCTAACACTACCTACACGTTCAAGCCTTTCAGCTTGTTTTTGTTTAATCTCCTCGTTGGGATCTTCGAGTGGTAGCGGTTGAGTAAATTTACGTGATGGACGATATGGATCAAGCTTAGCTATAAACAAATAACAGAAGAAGAAAAACAAAACCATAATAAAAAATAAAAAATAAATCAACGATCACTCTCCCATATATAAACATTAGACTGTTAAAAATATTTCAAATTGATGTTTAGAAATTAAAAGTTTTATTTTAGTATTTTATAGTTTTGTTTTTAAATATAACTACTACTTACTATTTGGTATTTTTTGGTTTAATAAAAATTTATTACAATTTGACTATATCATCATCCATATCAAAGCTTATAACACACGGAGAGCATTTATATATAGTAGTTGAGGCAGAGGAAGAATTTTGTATATATCATTTAATGATTTTCAGAACGATTTTCATTTTTTTTTAAATTTATTTATTACGAGTATTAAATGTATTTTTTTTTGGAGTCTGGACTTTCACGCTTTCAGTATTACAAAAAGCAAAAAAAAAAAAAAATTGAGACAAAAATATAAAAAAAGCTTTTGGCCACTCGCGGACTTGACACGTACAAATGATATATAGTTTTTTATGTTATTAGATGCATGCCTTAAAATCAAAATTCAAAATGAGTAATTTATATGATCCGCTCTAGGATGGGGATGATTGATGATCGGTGGGAACAAACTTACAAAACACGTAGGTTGTTATATAAAAGTAATATAATTTTTTTGGTATATTTGAAATACATAATTTTATTAAAAAAAAAATTAAAAAATCAGCTTGTGATATGTATGTGTTGTGATAACGAAGTCGATTAAAATTAAAATTTAAGGTCGTTAAGTGAAACATATTATGTTTTAAATTCGATTATGTCGTAAATAAATTCGATAAATACATATAGTGTAAAAAATTCAAAATTAGTATTTGATTGTTCAATGAAGCTATATAAGCTATTAAAAAATTATGTATATACGTGTATATATATATTTAGGGTTTTCAAATTAAATGAAATCGCATATAAATGGAATGAATAGTTTTCCAATTGAAATGAAACCTTTATAAAATGGAATGACATTTTTCCAATTGGATTAAAACTATTTACAAAAATCTTTCAAATTACTCTATAATAAATAATAATCCACAAATGTTAAATAATTACCAGTGTTTTGCCACGAGACCTTCATTAAGTTAGCATAATTTGCTTAACTTATAGTAGGTTCAACAAGAGAAGAGAATTTACTGAATATTTTAAAGGGTATGATTCTTATTGACGTCTCTTTAAAATATTTGACATTTAGTGTCATTTTAAATATCTTTATCACAGTATTATATACTGAAATGTATAACATTAAAGTCCGATTGAATAACAGTTTTTTTTTCAATTTGAAAAGGTTTCATTTTATTTAGAAAAGGTTGATTTTAAAAAGGAAATATGTAGTTCCATTTTACTTGAAAATCTTATTATATATATATATATATATATATATATATATATATATATATATATATATATATATATATATATATATATATATATATATATATGTTTATTTGTCAAGTTAAAACTACTCTTCTACACTGGCCATATAATAACAGTTCCGACTTCCATTTGTATTTAGGAGGTCATAATACTTCTTTTCGGAGATCTTACGAAACATTTTAACTTTCCACAATTGGCAATAATATTTGTTTTAAATGTGGTAGAAACTACCTCTTTTGTTTACAATCAACATCAAATTTAAAATAAAGTTAAAAAAATGTAGTGAAGTATTATATTCTGACGCTGACAAATGAAAACATCTATCACTTTAGTTTTAAAACTGGAAAGATTTGATAATCTTAAAACATAAGTGGTCAAATCACTTATTTCGTTTTTCTTACTTTTTGTTCTTGGTAAAATTAAAAAATAAACTACTAAGAAAGAAATAATAAAACCAAATATAATTTTACTATAATTGTATGGCCTACTTAAGGTTGTGATTGAGGTTTTCAAACTTAAAGTTTTTAGGAAAAAACTCTAAAACAATAAAGGAGTAAGCCGAAGAATAGTTTTATCATTTAGACTGTGTCCGAAACCCATGATAAATATTTGAGATTATTTTTTTTGACATTTATTTGAAAAATATTCCCCTACATTTCCAATTTGCTATTACGCTGTCCGAAAACTATAATAATTGATTGAAATATTTGCCCGCCTTATATGTTTTAAAATACACTTTTTGTGAGGTATAAACACTATGAAGAAAAATTACATTTGATTGTGTGCTTTGATTATAGAAATTGTCATAGCAACGAAAAAGTTAAAATTTTTCTTTTATGATTTTGGAATTGTACTATTATAAAACCAAGTAGTGAATTTTATGTGTTGTATTGTAAATATCCGAGAGTGCTACGCGATGAGTTTGCATTTTATTATAGAAAGTTTTGGTATTTGTCAAAAATTGTCATAGAAACTGACCGTGATAATTTGGATGTCTTTGTTTTTCAAAAATTTGAAATTCACAAATAATTGTCATGGGTTTCGGAAACAGTCTCAGTTAACAGTTGGTTATCATAAAATAAGATCAAATAAAACTTTTGAAGACTCAAACATTCGATCAGAAGTCAAAATAATTATTCTTATTTTTTCAAGTAAAATTACAAACATGTTTCAAATATTTATATATATATATATATATATATATATATATATATATATATATATATATATATATATATATATATATATATATATATATATATATATATATATAAATATTTAACCCAACAATACAATCAAAAGTATAAGATGTATTTTTAAAAGACTACCTCTCGTATGGTCGGGTATAAAATATTAAACGTCAATTTCGAAAGCACTTCAAAAATTAGAAATCAAGACCTTTACTAAACGGTCTCTCGACATTCAACAATTTAAATTAAAAAAATATTTGTTCCTATATTTTCAAAACACACTCTATGTACACAGGGTTGAAAAAATGGGTGAATCATTCGTATGCTAACTATAATAATAGTTGGCCTAGAAATTGGCCTTCCTCCAAGTTTTTGTTTATTTTATATACAATGTCAGAAGATTTTTCTTATATTTATAAAATTATGATGTCATCGGTTATTATTTTGAATAAAACTTTATATTTTTCGAAATGCTCGACATTTGAGAATCTGAACGAAAAGAAAAAGAGAAAACTTTAATTTCAAAACTGGATAGATAAAAAAATTAATTATATGATAATTATATTTATAGGGTAATTATAGGATACAGTAAGTTCATAAATTCCATATAAAACATAATTGCTAGTAATAGAAGTTTTCTTCACTTTCATTATTCACAAAAATGAAAAGAAATGGATTAGTAGAGCAACGGAAGACCTAACCCACATTTTCGAAATAAACTTTAAACTCTTATCGTTTATTTGAAAATCAAATATGCTACCAGCAAGTAGCTTGTTAGGGTTAGATAATTGAAACAAATATTTTCGCAATTATATTATATAGGTTTGCCAAAGAGAACGGGTAGAAAATACTCATAAAATTTTGTATACAATTTTGACAATTAGGAGCCTTAATGCCTTAATTCTTTTTGGGGAAAGTTTATATAGACTGTTTTGGTTATAAGGCATGGTCAAGGGGTTTAACCCTTTTGAATTTTTTCCTAAACTAAGTTATAAAAAGATCGAATCAGAACTGCAGATTACGATATTCAGAAGCAGCTAACAATTTTGAGTACAGTATTTTATAAAATCCCCGATGACGTCATAACTTGAAAATTATTAATTTCAATTTTAAAAATTTTGTTCCACCCATTTTATCCAACCCTGTTTAGAAATAATAATATCACATCAGAAGTGCAGTTTGGAACTACATATCTTTGCAATTTAGGTAACTTGGTTTTATATTAAAGCTGCGGAAATAATTAAAATTAATTTTATTTAATTAATTCTTCAATATCACAACACAAACATGTAAAACAAAATCGTTACGATTACAAAACTATAGCAGAAGAAATATATATAACTTTTACAAAACTATATATGTTTGGCTTTAAATTATGTTTTTTTTACAAGAAATTAAACACTTTTAATTATTTATATATAATTTTTTGTTAAATTTAATTATCTCGTAAATTTAGATGTTTATTTTATACATAAATTTAATTGTGTATTATAGTGTTGTAAAATATTGAGCGATTACAAATAATTTTTTAGTGCTAAAAACTATAATATATATAATATATATATTTTATGGCTGTGTGTGTGTGTTTTTTTGTTATACAGAAGTATGTAATATGTATTAAGTGATTTTTTTTTTTCGTTTAAATTAAATTTGATAATTTTAAATTTTTGTATTTTTTTTTTTGAAGATGAGTGGTGCGAAAAATTAAATAAAATTTATTCTTTTTTTTTTATATATATAAATATATATTTAAGTTTATCCACAAGCAGGCGTGGTATTGGCCTCGTTTTCTTGGGGTTGTTCAGCTGGAAAGAAGAATCAATCAAAATCATGTCAGATAGGCTATTTTTTCTAAATAAAAAAATTAGATGTTTGGGTATGATATGATTTTGTGCGGTAAAGAATATGTTATACATATCTTAATTACATTTTTATGCATTAAGTACATAATTTATGGTAAAAGTGTGTCGCTATTTGAAAATAATGTAAAATTAATAAATATTAATAAAAAAAAATGGTTAATTAAAAAAAAAACTGGTATTTGCTCGGTCATAACATTCTCGGCCATTTTTACATTGAATTTTTATAAATTTGTGTTAGTCCAGAAGCCACACTCATATCTTCATGTCTAAAAAAAATTATAATATATTTACAAGATATATCTTATTTCAAAAATACAAAAATAGATATTGCGCGAAAATTCAAAAAGCAAAAAACAATTAGAAAAAATATTTATTTATTTATTTTAATAATTACATTTTTTTTTCGTAACCAAAAATGTAACATAATTTTAGTGATCGATGGATATGTTCATAATATTTTAAAGTGTTTTTTTAATTTTTTGCGTGAATATTAATAGAAGCCAATTTTTTTTTGAGAGATAAACATTAAAAAAATAATAATAAGCTACAAAATACGCTAAACTACATGGGGGTGTACCAACTGATAATAAATTTTTATATCAGACAAAATCCAAAAATAAGTCATTTGGGAATTTGATAATCTCAAAATACAAAAAAAAATGTTAACCTCCTTCTCCTCATCCGAAATTATCTGTGGGTGCGGTGAAAAAAAATTTGTTCAGCTGAACTATAAATGCCATATATATATATATATATATATATATATATATATATATATATATATATATATATATATATATATATATATATATATATATATACATATACATATATATATATTTAAATATATACGTATATACATACATATATTTCGTATATAATTATATAAAACATTTTCGAGGCTTTATTTTGGTTTTTATTTTTTAAATTTTAAACACTCTAAAATATTATAATTTACGTGTGAATAATATTTTTTTAAGTGAAATAATTAAAAAAAAAAACATATATTTTTTCAAAAATTAAATTACAATTTTTAATTTTTCATTGGTTGATTTAAATAACAAAAAATAAATAAATAAGTACAAATATATATACATATAGATATTTACAAAATTAATTTACAAATTACTATTAATAGTTTAAAATTAATTAAGCCTTTTAATTTTTAATTTTATTTTGAAAAATTTATTTTTGTTAAACGAGTTAATTTTTATTTTGATTAAAATTGTAATCATTCATGCTCAATTTATTAATTAATAAGAAAAATTTAAAAAAAAAAATTTATAGTTTTCGTACCAAGAAAAATTAAAAATGTTAACAGTTTTAAATATATAAATTTATAAATTTTAATTTAATATTAAGATTATATTCATATTTAAATAGTGTTGGATCGCTTTTTTTTTTTTTGTACAGAATTTACTTTTTGAGCAGATGATAATTGTATTTACCTGACTCGATATCGGATTTCTTGTTTGCTTCATTGCGTTGTTTCAAGTAATATGACATAAATTTAACATCATTTTGTACTTTGGTACTTGGTGTATAACTGTCACGGACCGCTTGTCGCTTATAATATCCTTTGTTGCCTACAATACGAACAGATGCCAAATGGCTCTTTCCTTTAAGAATACGATAGAGCATATTTTGTTTTGTTTAGGTGAGGTGAACATGATATATAGAAAGTTTATCGGTTAGTTACAATTTAATATTTTGAAATTAGAAAAATTTCGTTGGGTGTGGATGACATTTTGTAATTTACACCACATATACCATATACCACATACAAGGACCGTGTCTTTAAAAAAAATTTAAGAAAAGGTTTACCTTGTTATATAGCAAAAAAAATGTATATATGTATATATTTTAAAAATACAAATGACTTATATAATTTTGATATGTGTTAGCCGAAACATAACGTCATTTGGAAGCATAAAAAAAATGTAAAAAAATCACAAAAAAATGTTTATAACAAAAATCAATTTCCATGTTTTGACATTCAAAATGTTTTTTGATGTTGTATTTTTGTAATACTAACCGCAATAGATACATACTGTATATACAGGATCTAAATGTTCAAAATCATCTGAATCGTGGTCTGAATGACCCATAAAAAATATTAAAATTGTCGATAGTAGTATAGAAAAAATTCAATGAAAAATTTATGAATTATCAAAAAATCTATATGTTCATGAATTTTGTACGTCAAAAAAAATTAAAAAAATTTTACGTACAAAATTCGTTGCAAAAATATTTAATTCTAAAAATGTTAAACTTTTTTTTACTGTAACTTACCAACATATTTTCTAGTTGGCTCATAGTTAGAGCTTGTATCGTTTTGTACACTACGAATTGGATCGAAAATCCGTTGTAAATATGCATCTGTAGCTGGTTTGGTTGGGAACACAGACTCATATTTTGATAAATAGTTGGCCGGTGGAATTGATTGAGCACGGATTGATTTGGCACTAATCTTTTTCAAAAGATAGTTTGAATCGGCACGAATTTCTCTTGTTTCGTCATCGAATAACTATACATTTTTTAGAATATAAAATAAAATAATTTAATATTTTGTAAATAAATATATATTTTTTTAAAAATTTAGTTAACAATAAAGCAAAGATGATGGTAGTACGGGTTATAACTGATGTTGCGCCATTATGTTTATGCAATATGAGATTAATTATGATTTGTAGCTTTTAACATTTATTATTTATAGAAGAACCAAACTTACTCTTGTTGATTCAGAATTTAAGTATTCTTGAGTTGGTAAATATCCTGAATGTGGTCGTGTTCGTGTTACAACAGATTTTCGTACTTTTGTAATCCGTACTGGTGAGCTAACATCTCTAAATGGCGATGTTACAACTCTAAATGGTGAACGAATAGCTCTGACACCGGTTGAACGAACAACTCGTACAGGCGAGGTAACAATACGAATTGGTGAATAAGTGTCACGTATTGGTGAATAAATTTCACGTACTGGTGAATAAAGATCACGTACTGGTGATGATATTACACGTGTTGAAAACAATCGATTTGAACCGTATGATGGACCATATGATGTACCATATGATGTACCATATGTTGTGCCGTATGAACTACCATAATAAGGAATTGATCGATGTGTTGTTGTTACAATTGGATAGGAGTAGGTGTGTACCTAGATTTTTTTTTGTATTTAAATTTAGGTTTGAATGGTAAAGGGTAGTTTAGGTTAGATACATAAAATACAAATTTCGATTTGGAGTTGAAAAATTATTTTTTCGTTTTCGTAATGTTTTCAAATTTTATTTATTGTAAATTTTATTTGTAAGTTTAATAATTTTTAGCTTAGTAAGTAGTCAGCTTTAATTCCAAAGTAATTTCCATCGATACAAAATTTACAAGATTGTACAGAAACGTAGCACTAATTTTTAAACTTCTACGTTTTAGTTGCAAAATACCTAATTTATATATATATATATATATATATATATATATATATATATATATATATATATATATATATATATATATATATATACATATATACAAAGTAATTTGACATAAATAGTTAAACAATTTTGGAATTCTCAAATTTTAAATTTCAGAAACGATTTTAAAATTCGAAATTTTTAAGAATTTTTAAATTTTTATATCGGTAAACTCATAAGGGTAGATTTGCATAACGTTAGAAAAATATTTTAAAATTTAAATTTCAAGGTTTATTTTAAATGCCTTCGTTTAATATATTCAATAAATTTTACTATATTTAAATCTGTTGGTAAAACTTTAGAACTTAATTTAACCAAAACTTTTAAATTTCAGAAAATTATATATAAAATTTGAAAAGTTAAGTTTTTAGAATTTTAAATTCCTTAAAATTTAAAACATATATATTCTATGGCATTTTACAGTGTATATGTACTAAACTTTTAGACAATTTTAAAATTCAAAATGGTTTAGTTCAAAATTTCTATATTTTTAAAATTCAATTTGCACAACTTAAAAATTTAAAACATTTAAAATTTGTATGTTGCAAATATTGTTTAAATTTTGAAATGATTGAACATTTTTATAAATTTTAAAATTTGTAATTTCATATTTGTAGATTTGCAAAACTTTAAAATATAAAACATCTGTTTTATGGCATATTCTAAACCTAAAATTTTTTAAGTTTAAAAGTTAAAATTAAGAAATTGCTCGAAATTCATTATTTTTTAAATTCAGTTTTCAAACACTTTTACGGCAAATTTTGAAGTTTAATGCTAAAATTTAAATGTTTTATATTAAATATATTAATAATATTGAAATATTTTTGTGATAAAAATTATATAGAAGACGCTAATTGGTTAATAAGTACTGCAGTTGTAGTATTTAGATTTTTAAATTTAACTTAAACTTAAAAAAAAAAAATAAAATTTGAAATTCTTTATCACCAGATCACATTCTTGATCACAGTAACAATGGAAATGTATTAAAACAGATTTCAGTTCTTCTAACCATTGCAAGGATAATTATTAGAAAAACTACTTCTTAAGATAACACACTCTATGGACTATAATAAAAGCTATAGATCTTATCTCTGCTTATCAGTAGTTATTCAGAAAAAAGTAAATTCTGAAGGGAAGAAAGCTATATTTCTAGAAGTTCAAAATTACATTTTAAAACTGAGCCACTCTTCTTAACATGATAATCGAAGTTAAATCTCTCGGTGGTTGCTTTAGTGTTAAAAAAAATTGGAATGGATGTAAAAGAGTGCAAATGTAAGAGAGTGAATTTAGTGCAATATTCTTATTTAAACTTACATACTCACATATATTTATACTCTGGACATCATTTCTCTTTTAATCACTATGCCAGTTGCTCGGCAATTTTATCTTTCTAAGAAACCATTTTGAGATTTTTTGCCATTTTAGTTTTAAATTATTTCGTTTATCCACAAAGTGTTTCCAATAGAAAACACACCCTATCGAAAGCATTGTGGACTATGGTATGCACATAGCTATTCAAACCACTTCCTGACATATAAGTTTTATACTTACATTGTGATTATTGTGATTGTGGTATTGCCATTGGGCAGTGTTGAACTTTGGTGATCCGATGATTTGAAAGTTTATTTAGATTATATCTATGGTGAAACTAGTTCCTTGGATTAATTTCAAAATTTGTACAAAATGCTTTAATTATAGCAATAGGATACAGTCTAAGATTATTACTTTATGATTTTAATAAAGTTTGTAGAGTTTTAGCGGTTACTTCATCAATCAATAGGAATAGTTTCACTTAATTTGAATAGAATATTTTTTGCTAAAATAACAAGCCTAATAAATCAGTCTATTTTGGGTCACGTGTACGAAATAAACTAATCAAAACAACATTAAACTGATA
Organism: Tipula confusa; assembly: GCA_963556175.1. Lineage (NCBI taxonomy): Eukaryota > Metazoa > Arthropoda > Insecta > Diptera > Tipulidae > Tipula > Tipula confusa. Next base: position 163,279,921 of record OY744475.1, on the reverse strand, counting down.
ACTCCCCTAGGAAAATTATTATGTTATTATGGTTTTAATTTAAATATTTCGTACACGTGACTCGAAGTTGACCGATTTAATAGGCTTGCAATTTTAGTAAAACATACCCTGACTACTAGATGAAAAAAATTCATAGTTTTATTTTACAATAAATACTGTTTCAAAATGTCATAGTACAATTTACAATCTAGCAGCCTTAACTAATTTTGTGTTAAAAAATATTTTGTTTATTACATCGACTTTTAGTTCAAAAACTTTTACGATTCGGGCATGAAAATGGCGAATCAATTAAATTATGGAAGAAAATACGCCAATAAATTGTAAAAAATTTTCTTTTCAAATACCCCTCGAGCATTGATAAATCCATGCACGTTGTTTTCCCACACAACTTTAAGGACAACACATTTTTTATTTTATATAGCTTTTGAAATGTGTTTTGGCTGTTTTAAATGTGACCAACAGTTCTGTCTGACAAATATCTTGCATTCTACGTTTGTTGTATCCTGGGTTGCATTTACGTATGTTTGAAAAAATATAATTAATCGATAAAATATAAAAATCGTTAGATAATTAATCGTTTAAACATTTTTTACTTGCATTATACCAGAACCCGAAATGTTAAATTTCCTGTTTGCCACATTCTAATGTATAAGGCTAGGTTTCGACTAAAAGGTTTGTTGTTATTTTTACAATGGAAAATTTGTTTATGTATGTCTACTGTAATTCTATGTATTAGAATCACAAATTTAAATATTTGAATGTACTCAAATTTTGACGTAATTTTTTTTCATAAAAATTCATTTAAAATGGTGGCAAAGCATAAAATGTTTAAAGTTTAATAAAAACTAAATGGCTTTTAGTGTTAAAAAAAAAACAAATCTCTTTTATTTAAATTTTAATCGCAACAAAAATTGATAATGACATTTATCAAATAAACAAAGGGTTGTCCATAAAATTTCCTAGAGGAAATTTTATATTTTAGTACCAATGTAAAAATAACAATCAAAAAACATCTAGACATTAGTACAAATCGGTTGTATTTTCTACAAATCCGTTGTATTTTTTTTTGCAAGTGTAGGTTACAAATTTTGTGTCGAGACACAATTTTTTTGTGAATGTACACTATCCATGTGAGGCGCGTTGTAAAAATAACAACCAACTTTTAGGTGGAAACTTACACTAAGTATTGGAAAGATCTTGTATTATAATGCCAAAGTTTTAAACGGCCACCACGTTTTAATATATAGAATCTCTGATACAAACCTAGTAGTTTGAATAATGTGGTGGACAAATTAAAATAATTGATTTTCGTAGATTCTGCCGAATATCTGGAATTTTTACAAAATTCTCAAATTGGTTTTAGGGTTTAAACTTAGCAACTTCGACTTAAATTAGAAAAATTAGACCAAGAAAATAACACATTTTTCTTAAAGTCCTTTTAATGCACTTTGGTAAATATACTCATAGTTTAAATTTCCAAATGTCATTTTGTTGTTTCAATTGTTGTCATTTTAGTGTAATTTTAATATTTAAATTTGTATATGCAATTAAAAACATTATATTTATAAAACAATTAAATGTCAAACGAACAACAACAAAAATACAAACAGTTTATCCAGCTATTTAGCACAAAAATTCATTTCACGCGGAATAAAATATATCTGCTGATTAAAGATTTTAAATTACCGAACACGTTTTGTATAACTTGAAAAGAAAAAAGGGAATATTTATATTTGGATGTTCTTGAAACTATTTGAAACGTGTGATAATTACGGGAGACCCCAATTTCTGTTAAAATTCAAGCACGACAAATTTCTTGTTCCATAATGCTTTTGAAATGAGTTTTGGCTATCTTTAGTTTATCAAAGGCCAAAAATGGTTTCTAACAAATGCTGCTAGTCTGATATATCTTTAAAATTTTAAAATTTACAAATAATTTTTGAAAATATTACGATTAAAAATTTAATTTTTGTCGTTTATACTGATAACAAGTAACAAATTTTGATTTTCGTTTGTTTGTTTCAAGTGAAACTTACCCTTGTAAATCCTGGGACGAATCGTACTGATGGTGTCTAAATATACAAAAGAAAAGAAATCCGTGATGTAATTTTTTTCATTTTTATAAAATAAAACATGAGGAGGATTTAAGGATTAAATAGTTCAACATTTATATAAATGTATGTATGTACAGCTTATTTATCACAATATATAGAAATGTGCCATTTTCTTTTTGTCATATTAAACAAAATGGCTGATTGATTAGAAAATGTGAAGATAAACTTATTAATATAGGATTATTAGGATAAATAAAGCTTCAACAAATAAATAAAAAAATAATAAAATAAAATAAATAAATAATTAAACTGTTTGATCGAATTGAATATCGCCACTGCCGTGTAATAATTTTTTTTCTAGCTATTTATTGCCTATATTTAATTTAAATAAAACAATTATAAGTTTGATTTTAATAACTTTTTTTTTTACATTTTATTTAATTTCGATTCAAAATTATTATTTAATTTGTGTGTACATTTTTAGAAAAAAACAAAAATATATTCTTGATTATTAGTCAAATAAATTTAATTTGGTTAATATTAATAATAATAAAAAAAATGAATTTAATTATTAATATGTGAATATAAATCAGATATAATATGTATAATCGGTTTTGGTATACACACTAGACACGGTATGAATAGTGTCTGTATGTGGTACCATGGGGTAAACGTCCTGATGTCGATGAACTGTAGCTATAGTCACCTGGACGGCTACCAGCTGTTGATGTTCTTTCTGTTGTGTAATTATAATCGGCACCTGGACCACCGTGGCTACGTCTTTCAGTTGTTGCTGAATATGATGAACGTTGTGGACGTGAATATGGATCACTTGAGCTTTTTACTTCATTCGAAGCTTGATAAGTATATGAATATGATTCATCACGTCGTGGTGTACGTACTGTTTCGTATGATGTTGTTGATGGAGTATAAAGGCGTGGAGTCTGTGAAAATTATATATCATAACGACGTCGTTCAAAATTTTAGTATCAATGGAATTTATTTTTGAGTTTTTCTATTTATTATTTTTATTATTATCAAATTAATCAAAAAACAATTATTTAATAATAAATATTTTCAAATGAAATTGAAACATGTTTGAATCATTTGAATGTTTTTTTTTTTAAATTTCGTTAGGTTTGTTCGGAAATTCGTTGACATGACATAAATAAAGAAACATTAAATGCCATATAGTCTGGTCTAACTATCTAATAAATACTAATGTATAGGATAAAAGCTTTATCCGCTCGAAATGCTTTTGAACTCCTTTTATATTGGAAATTTGTTTTTATTTTTTTAATACTATTGGTTACTCAGGATTAGTGTATGTGTGTGCGTGTATTTACTACAAAATTATAAACATTTAAGTTGTTTTTTAAGCATATTTAGTTCTACGATACTAGTTTCGCATATAGTTCAAATAAATTGGGTCTGAAACAAAAAATATTCTTCGATGATTTTCTCGAACCGGTACAGTTCTATGTTTATCTCTTAACAAAAGGTCCATATGATTACGTTCAGTTGTAATTGCGGCACTACCACCACGTTCACGTAATTCCGATTGTTTTCGTACCGCCTCTAATACTTTAGTACGTGTTTCGTCACGTGCCGAAACGTACGGTTTAATCGGACGTTTTAAAACATTCGGATCAGGTCGTATGGCTTCGCGATTTATCGTGTCTAATATTGATTTTTTCTCTTCTCGTTTTGGTTTACGTTTACCAAATGCCGTAATCGGATCTGCTATTAAGCTGGGCCTTGGTACAAAAGGAACTTTCTCCCAAGGTACTTCGCGTCTCTGTAAAAAAATAATTTGGTCGGAAAGTGTTTTCTAACTTGTTTGTTTGGTTTTTGTTTTTTTTTTTTTAAATTTAAATCATTCCGTTTTTACATCCATTTCACAAAATACAATAAAAAAAAAAACTTCAAGCATTTAAATAAGCAAAAATTTTGCCAAATAAAAATAAAATAAACTAAATAATTTCAACCAACTAATATAGAATAATTTTAATACTGAGTTTTCGACTAAATAGGGTTTGGCTATAAATTTATTGCATTATTGGGTGGTGGCCAAATTTACGCGTTTTATATTTAAATATGGTGGAAAAACTATTTATATATATATTTACGATGTGTGCAGTAGAATTTTTTTTAAACTCAGTATTTAAATTAAATTTGAAAGCTTTAAATAACACAAAAAATGATAATTGAAACTAATTAAAATGAGTACATAATGAATTTTAATGTGGTGTATAAACATAATATGTTTTAATTATTTATGTTTTTGGACAAATAAAGCGTATATTTGGTACTGTAATTTGTAACGAATACAGTAACATTTTTTTTCTGCCCTCGAATTGACAGTCTTTTTTAAAGGTATAATATATAATGTCAAATACAAGACTATCTCAAATTGTATACAGAGATAAAACGATAAAGATTTAAAAAAAAAACAAAAATAAATCTTTAAACGTTTACAAAAAAGCGACGAACAAGTCAAATACCGTCAAAAAATAATTTTCAAAATACAAAAATAACAAACATAAAAAACGAATAATTAAACGATGTGATTTACTTTCCTTAAACTCAATATGACTAAATAAATTGTTTAACCATATAATTAAAAAATTATCATCTTAATTAACTCACAACGCTGTAATCGAAGACTTATTATAAATATTTAAGTTTACTCAATCTTACGATCTTACGAAAAAATCAAAAACCAATTTTTTTTCGTTATGTCTTAATTTGGATAGCATCTCTGGATTTTTCATCATCATTCGATTTTCTCGAATAGAAAAACAAAATTCTCGCAAAAATACAAAAAAAAAAACGTAATTTTATACAATCCGACCGACGAAGAGATAAAAATAAACTCTTGATTTTGCTTGAATTTTCTTCTAATTTACCAAAGATCGCAACAACAACCAGTATCATAATATGTATACATATTTTTGTACAAGATTTTTTGTTGTATAGATCTTCGAATTAAATTAAAGTAAAAACTTGGCACGAATTATTTTAATTTTTTTTTATTTTTATTTTGTAGTCGTCTTACACATTTTTTTTAAACGGCTACATGCTTCACTTGTACATGTCACATAAATAATATACGACAAATTATTTTAAAGTCGATCGATTATAATTATATTGACATTGAATCGATTTTAAGTTATGTATGCTAAGATGAACTTGGTACAATTTAGTTAAATTCAAAATTAGATTAAAAAAATCAAAAAAAAAATCACTTTGACTTTCAAAAACTTCTTATTGCTAATTTTACTAAACTTAAATAAAAAAAATGTATGAAGCGAAATGATGTCATGATCGATCGATTTTCACATTTTCAGTTAAGGGACTTTTTTAATTTGTTTTTGGTTTCACTCTAAAATATGTAATAATGTAAAATTTTTGACACAATTTTATTTTTTTAAAATAATAATCACAAAATTATTATAATCAAACTACGAGTAAATACGAGAACCAACAGTGCGATATTCATTTCAATTTAAAAAAAAAATATAAACTTGTTTCAAACTTGTTTCAATTCCTTTGGATTTTTGATTAAACAATTAATAATAGTTTACTAGATATAAAAATAATATTAAATTATTTTGTAACTTGGTTATTATAAAAAAAAATTAAAAATAAAAAGATCTTAGAGATATTAATTAATTTATTAAATTATAGTGAACATATTTACAAAGTGTGAAAAAACAATTTACAACTGTGTAAATATTTTTAATATTTTAGATAGTCCAATTATATTATTAATGTTAATTAATTTTGAACAATTTGTTTTCTTTTATAAAAAAATAGGAAAATTAGGGAATTTTTACAAACGTAAAAGCACTCAAATTGTTTATTTTTTAATTTTTTTTTTTTTTATAAAATTTTCACAAAAATCTTACCGTCACTGAATAAGACGATACTGTGGGCCTCGAATAGGGCCTGCGAGAAGTGTAAAAATCACTATCATAAACCATTTTGTTTTAAGATTTTTATTATATTTTTTTGTTAAACAAAAAATAAATTCACTTTTCACTTCAATTTATTTAATTTATTAAATTAATTCACCAATTTATCCTATTCGATTTAAAATTAAAAAAAAAAAATTATGTTCACTTAACGCCGGTTCGAGATGTTCTAAAAAATAATTTTACAAAAGTATTATATTATGTATAAATTTTCTTAGTTTTTCTTAAAATTTCGTTTTTTTTTTCTAAATTTTCACGAATTCACAGAGTATTACGACGTGCCAAATTATTTTTGGAAAGTAATTTATTAATCAATTATCTTAGTTGTTTACAAATACATTTGCGCACACACAGTCACTCATACACATTTAATTTAATTTTCTAGCGGATTTGTAATCAAAGATGGGAGTCAAAGAAATCGTGATACGAATGTTTGTCATCAAAATTGGGACCCCATATACATCTTAGATTCCATTCACTCGTCACTATATAAAAACACCTGTTTGGACCAGATAATCTACAAAAATTTATTTCCTGTTATTAAAACACGATCCTAAAGTAGTATTTTTTGCCAACCACATACACATTATTACGTGTATGCAAAATAGTTTTTCATCTAATGAAAAATAAATAAAATTTGTGCAAAGTATAAAAGAAAATTTCTATAAATAACGAAATTGAAAATTTAACGAAAATCATTCTTGTTTTCATTTTTTTTTTTGCCATCTCTGAAATTTTTTAACAATGATGAAACATTTTATTCTTGCAATTAACAATAAAGCAAAAAATAAATGAAATTATTTTTAAATTTTTTGATTAATTAAACTTGGCTAATTTTAAATTATTACATGTTACAATAACTTTTTTAAAATTGATTTGATATTTTTTTTGTTGATAGTTTAGTCGCATTTGGTTATGAATTTTGTAACTAAATATAATCATTTTTGTTTAAATATAACCATAGTTAGAATTTTTTGCCAAAAAATGATTTATGAATGTATCAATATTATTATAGAGAAATATTTATCATCGTGACCTATTGGTTAAGGTATCAGTACAATCACAATCGGACTTTTATTCCTTACTTATTGTGTAAGCCCTTGTTGAAATGTTATACAAAAAATAATTCAATGAATGCATATTTTGTGTTCTTCGAAGCTCCCACTGGCCTAAAAAGTGCTGTGAGTTCGGTATGAAAGTCAAGTTAGTATAATTAATTAGTTTGTTTTTTTAATTTTTATTTTATTATTTGTTATCGTATTTATTTATTTATTTAGTATTTATTTTATTCCCATTTTAAGAAGATCATCATACATTTACAAAATTTATGCATTACACTCATTAAACAAGTTCTGTATCATACATATAAATGAATAACTAACTCGAATATAATAAAAGTATATAACGTAAATACTGAAGTATATAATATTTATTATGCTCTACAGTTTATCCTCAAGGAGCATAGATTATCAAAATCTACAAGAAAAAGTAGAGGTCGTGAGTATTTATTTAATCGTAAGTAGGTATATTAACAATTTTGAGGCGAGCAGGAAAGCAGGAAAGAAGAATAAAATTGCTGCAGAGAGTAAAATTACAGTATTACTTCCCGAGTCCAAAATTAAAACTTATTAACACTCAAGTTGCAACTCAAAATATGAACTTTATGCCACAAAATTATAGCAGAAAAAAACAGTCTGACTTTCTTCTCATTTTTCTTACTTTGTATCTAACCGTGATTGCTATTAAATCTTTGATAATTTACTATTTAACGACTAAATATTTTGCATATCTCAAAAAACACCGCAATTGGAAAAGCCTGCGTGTTCTTCCCAACAACGAGTTGTCATAACAAGGAATATACTGTTTTTAGAAAAGATTATCAAGCTGAAATGTTATGTGACTACCAATAATATTTCACAGTGAAATTACTCGAAGGTTAGTTTTTGTGGAATGAACAAAATCTGCATGGTTCCTTGTCTTGTTGCACAAAGTAGTTCTTCTTTAGCCTATAGGCAAGAAATTATTTTATATTTGAAAACTTCACTGGGGAACTGAGAAAAAGCTTTCAAGATTTTTATAGAAAAGTCTAACATAGACCGAAAATCGTTTATGTCACATTTCTTGTTCCCCAATCGTTAGAAACAACAAATTGTCCTATACGGCAGTTGAACCGCAACATAAGCAAACTTTATAAGACCAAACCAAAAAATATTAGGCTATGGAAAGAATAAAAGATTAAGAACGTTAAAATGGTTATCATGACTATGTATCTACTATTAATTTCTAGTATTCATATTTTGTTCTAAGCCCACTGTTTTTACTATAGTCTAAGGGCTTCCAGTTCTTACACGAATAATTTTTAACATTATATACTTTACGCCATTTCCAGCCTAATGGGAAACGTACAAATACAAGGTAACTTTAAATATGCATCGGCACCATTCATTACTTTCCGATCCATCAATATTACTACTTTAGCCGATGGGCCAATTGCTCAGTAATCCTACTTTACATAACGCAGTTACTAATACTTTTTAAAAGTTGTAAAAGTGAGTCATATAAAGAAAACAATTATGAACTTATTCAAATTGACTCTAATAAGACCCAACGATGAAATTCTTTACAAAAATTGTCTGCCTAACTTGAAGACAAAATCCCTTTCGGCTATTTGCAAATGTAACTTAAATGTGTAAAAAAGAACTGAAAGCTTTACTTATATACAACTAGAAAAATATATATACGGAGAGCTTGTTGTATTTTCTGAATTCTTAGTAGCCACGTCGTGGATTAACTGTGGATTTTATGTATTCAGCAGAATATTTTCTGAAAATGTTGGTTAGAGGATTAGTACAGGTAAAATAGTATCATGTGCAACGAAACGAAATTGTTTCTCAATCATAAATTCTTTCTGGAAATAACCCTTGCATTAGAATCCAATATTTCAGCGCGGTAATTTGTTTGGCAACCACTACAAACCAAATTATGTGCTATACTAATTCTTCGCGTCTAATTTAATTAATACACCAAGTGTTAAATCGTGCACAAAGTGCTATCAATTAATCTTTTGAATTTTTTTAACTAATTTTTCGTATACACAGACACATTATTGACTGCACAAAAAAAAAAAAAATTGGCGTGTAACTTTAAATTTCTCATACTGTCAATATTAAAACAATTTAAAATATTTCTTAATGAACCAGACACGCGTCCCACGCGCTACACTCATTGTTCTACACATATAAAATGTATAAATAGTTTCAATATTTTACGTTACACCTTCAAAAAATAAAAAGTAGCCCATGAAAATTTTTTGTATTTTGTTTTGGAAGTATTTTTCGCAACGGGAAAGAGTAGGTTGCTGTATGATATGATGAGTAATAATCTTAAATTAGCATTTGTTTTTCCAATTTCTTTGTTTTTTTTATATACATATAAAAATTAAAATATTAAAAAAGTTTTTCAATGATTTTTCGTTTTGCTTATTAATTAGATCAAATAACAATGGGAAAAATTAAAAAAAATTATCTTCGCTAAAATTGTAAATAGTAAATTTGTAAAATTGTAAATTTCAAATAAATGTTTGTGCTTTGTGTTTAGATGAATTTCGGAAAGTTTTAAAATCATTATACTGGGTCAAGGGAATTATTTCGATAAAAAGATTTTAAAGATTTTTTTTTAACAAATTTATAAATAACTAAGAAAATCTACAACAATTTGTCTGTTAATATCGCCAATGCGTTTGTATAAACAAAACAAAATTATATACAAAAAAAATTTTAAACTTCAACAGATGGCTGCAGTCACAGTGATTACATACTTAGCTGATTGTTTACACTCTTAACTATACAAGTTAACTGATATTTGATATCATGAGATCATTTTAATTTATTTATGATTCTAGTCCCTGAGGTAAATTCACATTTTAAAAATGAGTATGGTATATGAATATATACGACCATATGGGTATGGTATTTGAATACCACCACAGTACCTTTTGCTTTTTGCAGGAGTCGAATGGCGACTAAACGGTTAAACCACTGCGGGTTGACAACTTATCAATCATTTTTGTTCAACGTGCCCCAGATGTTAGATGACCCAAATATAAAACTAATTTTAGTTAAATTTGAACTATCTGATGGGATACACAATGAAACACGACGTAAGAATAGTCATTTGTAACTTTAAATGCTTTGTAAGCGGGAAAAGATAGATCAATTTATTACATCATTACAGGTCAAAGTTAACCATTTACTAAGATCTTTTCACGATCTGACAGACCTTATTTTTATAATACAAGTGATCAGTATTTTACACAAAATTTGACACGGCGTCGGTAATTGAACTCAGGATCGCGATGTGTTTAAGCCAACACCTTAGCAATCACTTTACGGCTAAATGGATATTTTTCAGTCGACAAAGTGCTGCTGAATCTTTTAGTCTGTATATCTGAAATCTATGAGTATCAAATCTTTGATAACTCCATTCGAATGTTCAGAAACTTTGAATTGTATAAAAATGTATCGTTCAAATTGCAATCTAAGCAACTGGTGTTGAAACTTCTGGTGTGAAATTTATAAAGCATCCAAATTTATTCAATTAAGCATTATTTCCTATATTGACGGCTGCCAACTCATGATGATAGTCTTCCAATTCGTATGTCTTAGTGTTGTTTGAATGGTTGACCCATTTTCGTTTAAAATACTAACTTTATTCACAAATGTGTCTAATTTATTAGACATTGTCAATGTTGAATGATTGTTTCAATCTCTAAAGATTTAACTACACATGAACTATCTTTAGCAAATCATAAAAATACACATAGTAATGAATGAGTTCACATCACTTTCTTAAATACACAATGCCCAATTTTTTTAAAAAACTAATTAGAATTTTCAAGCAAATTTCGTCTCGACACATTTTATGTGTAGCATAATTTTGCATTTGACGTATATCACAACATACCTATTTATCCGAGCTACGTCAAACGTCTTTATTTTATGTGTAGTAGGCGGTTAGAAAAATAGGCAAAGTAGTTGGAAATTGTAGTTCCGGTTACATTAAAATATTTTAGGAAAAATATCTAGACCGGATACATCTAAATATATTACCACTACATTTACACTATTTTCAAAATACATATTTTTATAGTATATACATTTAGGCCACTGTGGTCAGAGGGTACATTGTAAAACTCGAAGGATATACATTGTTAAATATTACAGTGCTATTTCTTGAAGAGCGGAGTTAAAATATCGGTTCTCTAATTTCTTATTGCAAACACGGGTAGTGAAATAAATCGTTTGCCTGAACTTGTATAATGAAGCACGGAAGCAACCATGCCCTATGAGGAATTGATTAAGGTAGTATACATTTTTTCTTATTGCGCTTCCGATAAATTTAAATGATCAATCAACCTGCCTTTCCGCGAATTATCTTATCACTGCTGCATTGATTATCTCTGCACAACCCTTCCTGTTATTTAAGTCACCATGATGCAAATATACACTCTGGCCCTTTTAAGCTATCGTAATCCTGTTAAAGGTATTTCCGCTATATGTAGCTTACGACTTCATTCGAAAATGTTACAATTGGTGCTCCATACAATTTTAATGCGTTTACCCAATGAACTTATATGGCATTAAAATAAGACTCAATCACATTACTCAATAACTTAACTCTGGTGGACCCATTCTACGTTTGGAGTTATATTGTGGCGGCGCTAGAGCATTCTAATGAGAAAATCGAGAAACAGAATAAATGCAGCCGCTGTAAACAAAACGTTTTAAAACTGTAAACATCCTCCGCTAAACCACGAGGTCACAACTACTTTCTTTTACACACGACACAAAAGAACGTAATTTCGACGCACGCACATAAAGTACATAATCCACCAGACAAATAAAAGTTTTGTAATTTTGATAATTTAAATAGTTTTGCTCGATAAACTTTAGATATTTTCTGATTTACTATATCTAGGTGGCACAGATATTATTTAAAAAAGCGTAGTTGTTAAGAGCAATGAACTTTAAACGAACAAATCTATCACAAAAAACGTCACAAAATGTCACAATTGAAAGAAAAAACGAAGGTTACTGTTTGAATCTAATTGTTTGTTGGTACGGAGTGACGTGAGTGATACATTATATAAATTTTAATTGTAAATTACAAAACTCCGACAGTTATCACTCACTTCTTAATAAAACCAATAAATTTTCAAGAAATAAAAATATAAATATATATATTATTCGAAAAAAACTAAAGATTTTATTAATATTTTTATACTAAATTTCACTACTAGTTTCGATTTTAAAAAAATCATCGACAGGTGATTATTTGCAATTAAAGTTAAAGTATTACAAAATTTCTTATTTATACTAAAATCTAAACTTAAAAAATTAGACGGGTAAAAAAATTAAACAGGTAAAAAAATTAAACAGGTAAAAAAAAAAAAAAAAGGAAAACAAAACAAAAAGGGGAATTTTTAAAGTGGTGCAATTATGAAAAGGAAAACAAAAAAAAATAAAAATAAAAAATAACAAGAGGTTAAAAACTAATTCTAGGGGGTGTAACCTAGCTTAAATAGAGGCGATGTTATTATGGCTTCTTCGGTGTTCATCAAATGTTCGGTGTTGGCTATATAAAATGACTCATACGCATCCAGTTTCCATTTTTGGTGTATAGTTTTAATAATTTTAGAATTGATATTGTCTATGGAGTGGCATTTTCCAATCATATGTTCAGCGACGCTAGATTTGGTTCGGTTTGCTTTCTCATGCTCTTTAAGTCTCGTACAAAATTCTCTGGAGGTTTGTCCGATATACGTATCTTCACAATCAGAGCATTTTATCTGATAAATACCAGAGCGATGGGAGAATGGTTCTTTATCCTTGTAGTTGTTGAGCTCTTTTTTAATTGTGTTGATTGGTCTAGTTACTAATTCAATATTATGTTTTCGAAAAACTTTCTGTAGTTTATTAGTGATTGCCGGGAAATATGGTAAGCTAACGCGGGTTTTAACAAGATCTTTACAAGGTGACAATGTAGTCAAAAGAGATTTGTTGTTTTTGACTCTATGTTTATTGATGATTTTATCCGCAAAAGTAACTGAGTATCTATTAGCCACCGCAGTCTCTCTTATAAATTTAACCTCCTCAATAAATTCCGATGGGTCCATTGGAATACTGAATAATCGGTGAACCATTGAATGGAAAGCTGCTTGTTTGTGACTGATATGGTGGAAAGAATCTGTAGTAATGAATCTATTTGTACTGGATGGTTTTCGGAAAATGCCGAATTTAAGTTTATTGTTGCAGTTTCTTATGATTTTGATATCCAAAAAATTCAAGACGTTGTCTCCCTCAGTTTCCATGGTAAATTTAATAGTTGAGTTTCTGCTATTTATGTGATTGAATACTGATGGTAAGTCACCTCTTTTGACAACTGCAATTATATCATCCACGTATCTGTACCAAACTCTTGGGAAAAGATCATACTGTGTTTTCAACTGTTCTTCAAAGTGACTCATGAAAATGTTACTTAGATATGGAGCTAATTTGCTTCCCATAGAGGTACCAGAAGTTTGTTGGTAATATTTTTCTCTGAACTGGAAAAAATTTTGGTCCATACAAGTGGAAGCAATTTTAATGTAGGCTTGAATTTTTGGTTGTGGTACTAGGTTCTTTAATAAATGTTCCTCCAGATATTTTATTGTTGGTATTATGGGGATGCTCGGAAATAATGCAGTGACATCAAAAGAAACTAGAAGTTCGTCGTCGAACAGGACCAGATCTTTAATTTTATCCACTAATTCTTTGGAATTCTGAATACTGCATCCTGTGGGAGGTTTTATTGTATTTAGTTCCTTAAGTAACCATTTGGCCATATTTTCTGTGGGAGTCGAAATATTAGACGCTATTGGCCTCATCTTATTACCTGGTTTGTGGATCTTTGGTAATGCATATAGCTTAGAAACTTTGGGATTTGTGACGTTGAATATGTATTCTAATTTAGGATCATTTAATAAAATAGATATTTCTTTGGTTATTGTTTTGGCCTGTTTCACCATGTTGTTTAAGGGATTTCTCGGGTTACCATTTTTCCAAATATATTCTTTATATGGTCCATCTGCTATTGTGCTTAAAACTCTATTATCATAATCAAGCTTATCCAAGATAACCACTGCATTACCTTTATCTGCTTTAGTGAAAATCAAATTTTTGTTCTTTTTTATATTGGCTATAATTTTGGCTGTAGAAGAAATTGGAAGTGGGGTACTATTAATATTATGCTGTAAAATTATCTTTTTGGATTCAAATCTTATATTGTTTTTGGTTAAGTTATTACAACGTGAAATTCCAGTTTCTATGTCCACAACAATATCTTCTATTGGTGATAAATTAGGTTTAATTGCGAAATTAAGGCCTTTGTTTAAAATGTTCATTTGTGTGTTAGTGAAAACAGTGCTAGACAAATTATGAACAAAATTCTCCAAAAAAGGTATCGCTGGACTTTTAGCTATATTATTGTGAACGGTTTTTAAAAGTTTGATTTTCTTCCTGTGGACCTGGTTTTGTTTTCTCAGCACAATTGATGTTCTCATATGAACATAATTATCGAAATCTAACCAGAAATAATTGAACGTAATATTATCCGAATAATATGTTTTTAGAAGTTTAATATGGGTGTAATATAATTCAAGCTCTATTCTATTCAAGTTGGCAAATTTATCGCTGATTTCATTTCTCAGCCATACTCTCTTAATTAACTTATTTAAATGTTGTGTGGTTTTTGTTTTGACTGCAAACTTTACTTTCATAAATTTTGGAGTAACTTTTAACTGTTTGCAATTCTTGAGGAACCTAATGTGTGTTAGTAATTTTGTGACTTTAATCTTTAATTGCAGGTAACGATCTAACTCCTTTTTTTGGATGGAATCCAGATTAACATAATTGTTTGTTGGTACGGAGTGACGTGAGTGATACATTATATAAATTTTAATTGTAAATTACAAAACTCCGACAGTTTTCACTCACTTCTTAATAAAACCAATAAATTTTCAAGAAATAAAAATATAAATATATATATTATTCGAAAAAAACTAAAGATTTTATTAATATTTTTATACTAAATTTCACTACTAGTTTCGATTTTAAAAAAATCATCGACAGGTGATTATTTGCAATTAAAGTTAAAGTATTACAAAATTAAACTTAAAAAATTAGACGGGTAAAAAAATTAAACAGGTAAAAAAAAAAAAAAAAAAAAAAGGAAAACAAAACAAAAAGGGGAATTTTTAAAGTGGTGCAATTATGAAAAGGAAAACAAAAAAAAAAAAAAAAAATAAAAAATAACAAGAGGTTAAAAACTAATTCTAGGGGGTGTAACCTAGCTTAAATAGAGGCGATGTTATTATGGCTTCTTCGGTGTTCATCAAATGTTCGGTGTTGGCTATATAAAATGACTCATACGCATCCAGTTTCCATTTTTGGTGTATAGTTTTAATAATTTTAGAATTGATATTGTCTATGGAGTGGCATTTTCCAATCATATGTTCAGCGACGCTAGATTTGGTTCGGTTTGCTTTCTCATGCTCTTTAAGTCTCGTAACGTAAGCTACTGTTTGAATAATAAAATATATTCACGTTAATTGTAGAATTACCCGATGCAAATAACTTTAGTTTTATCGTACAACGAGATCTTTTTGCTGTCTTAACGCTTCTATTATGGGATAAAATTTATTCCCAAATGTTATTGTTCTATTATAAATCAATAATCAAATGAATCTTAACTCGAGATCCGTGTATAAGCTTCTGCTTGAACCTGTTCAATATTCCAACGAGTCTTCGTCCGAGATTTGTTTATTGTCGAGAAACAATGTTAAAGATAATAACTGTTATTATTGAATAATTGTATATGTTTTCACAAGACTTATTTTTTAACTCTCTGGCTGAAAGAATAAATTTTTCCTTTTTATATAGAAAAATTTGTTTTTCCAGCCCACTGGAAATCAAGGAATTGCACTTATAATTTTGCTGACTAAATTGCTGAATTAATTTAAAAAAAAATCTTGCCTATGTTGACAACAGATGTCGCCACAGTACTCCCATCTCCAGTGACAATGAATTTTAAATGAATGGGACAGAAAAGAGGGTCTGAATCAGACAAAAATAGTCCCGATCGCAGTGTCGGACGCATCTACCATAATTGCCAACGATTTGCAACGTTCGAAGGCTTCGATGGATTCCTCGGACCAATTAATAGGGACCTTCCTATTTTTTTTGTAATTTTTAAGAAAATCATTAAGTAAATTTTGGTCTTTGGCATAACCAGGAATAAATCGGTGGTAATCATCCCTAAAAAACGTTTAAGTTGGGAAGCTAGATTAGGTCTTTCAAAATTGATAATAGCCTCAACGCATTCCTTTAATGGGAGAATCCCGCCAGGGCTGACTGTATGACCGAGGAAATCAACCTGAGATTGAACGAAAACGCATTTCTCAGGGTTGATAATAAGGCCGTACTCGGTTAGTTTGGTGAAAATAATATGAAGACGAGAAATGTGTTCATCGAAATTTTTCGATGCTATTAGAATGTCGTCTAAATAGCAAAAGCAGAACATTCGATGCATCAGCCGTTGGAAAGATTGAGCCGCGTTACGCAGGCCAAAAGACATCCTGGTAAATTCAAAAAGACCGAATGGAGTTATGATGGGTGTTTTGGGTATGTCTGCTGGTTTTACAGGAATTTGATGGTAAGTTCGTACCAAATCAAGTGTACTGAACACATTACAATCAGCTAACTGTTGAGTAAAATCCTGGAGGTAAGGAATCGGATACCTATCGGGAATAGTAACATTATTCAATGCTCGATAGCCTCCGCAAGGTCTCCAAGTACCATTCTTTTTTTAACCATGTGAAGAGGGCTTGCACAGGCGGAATTGCTAGGTCTGCAAATGCTCTGTTCCATCTTGGATTGGAACTCATCTTTGGCTAATTTAAGTTTGTCCGCGGGTAAGTGGCGGGCTTTGTAAGAAATGGGTAAACCGTAAGTGTCCAATCGATGAGTCACGTCGTATTTTACTACATGAACATTTAAATTATCTTTGGTAAGTTTAGAGAATTTGGAAAGAAGATGAGAAATTTCCGGCAGTAACTGTGACTGGTCGATCTTGGTCAGTGAAGTATGAGGACAATTCGTTATTTTGCCAATGGAAAATAGAAAGGTTAATGGATCGATGATCCTTTTTCTTTGAATGTCGACCAAGAGACCTATATGTTTCAAGAAATCAGCCTCTATAATAGGCGAGGAAATATCAGAAATAACAAAAGTCCATTGGAAAACTCTTCTTAATCCGAAATCCAAGTTAATCAAACTAGTACCAAAAGCTTTCATTTTGGTACCATTGGCCGCGAAAAGATTAAAATTCGAGTCTGTAAAGGAGATTTTAAAAATATTGGGTGGAATTACGGAAACGTAAGCACCAGTATCTATCAAAAAAAGTTGTTTAGAATTTATTTCTCTTATGAGAAGACGACTCGAATTTTGATCATCAACACATGTTGCCATGTGTTGATGATTTAAGAGTTTTTTGGATTCGATGGCTGTGAAGGTTGGGAAAATGTACTAAAATGTACACAAAAAGGTAAGCATTTAAGAGCCTTAACTCCGAATTTGGAATGATAGAAACAGAGATTCTTATTCCTACCATTTGAATTAGAGCGGAATATCCTGTTCCTACTACTCTAACGATTAAACGATTCATTTCAGTTAAGATTTAATTTTTGAAATCTAACATCTTAGATTGGAATTAGTGGAGGGAACGTTATTAGAACAACTTGGTTTGTCCACTGCATTGATTTGTAAGCTCATAGTCTCCATGACATTGTCAACTCTTTCGGCTAATGTATAGGTAAACTTTTTAAATTTCATCTTATCATAAATGTCTGTAATTCTGTTAATCATAGATTAAGAGTCGATTAAATTGATTTTTAGTACGGATTGCACGGTTCTAGATAGCGTAGGGTCCAAAATCTTGTAATAATGTATATATTACAAATACCAAACTATTACAATTTACAAAAATAATTATATTGTTGCATGAGAATACCATTTTGTCACTGTATTTGGTATACTTTTATTACAATATAATTATTATTTTTTTAATTTTATAAAAACCAAATAAGGAACCTTGTTTTAACGAATTCTTTGTTTTTATTAAAACAAAGTTCCTTATTTCGTTTTTATAATATTAAAAAAAAAAAGAATAATAAAAATAGTTCTGAATATTTTAGATATTTTAGAAATTTTTTCAAAACTTTTTCGATTTCAGCCGATTTCAAATGGATGTAATTCTCTAATAACGGATTAAGGGTAGTTTTTATTGGTTACATAATTCTATAGATATATATAGCGAAACGTCCGTAAAAACACGTACATATTTTATTTTGTTGTAAAAAACCAATCATTTGTCCATCAATCGGAAGAGTTTTCACTTTAAATTGAGGCTATTGTATGAGTAGATTAAAAGGTAATGTTACTTATGAAAACCAGACTGATCTTGTTCAGACTGACCAGGAGGTCAGAGACCGCCGTTTTCCTGCCTTTTTTCTACAGTTATCACTTTAATTCAATGAACTAAAATGTGTTGACAAGCTTAAGTTGTATACATTTGATTTATAGTCTTTTATGATTGTGAAAGTTGTTTGTTGAAAAACAAGACATATGGCTGAACACATTCGAGTAAATCATAAAAACACGATTTATTGCCATAAGTTTACTATCATAAAGATATAAACATTCCAACGATGAGATTCACCATTCTTATGGAAGGGTTCGTTGGCGCGGTGACGATATTCCATCGACTATGATGGTAATTAAGTGTTCCAAGGTAATTATATACGCGAATGCTGTCTAATACTATTGAAATATATTTAGTACCACTACCAAGCCATGTATAAAAAATGTTTATTTACAATTTTTTTTAAATACACTTTTAACCTTAAGAATTAGACATACACATATGTCTTATCAACCTTGAAAAAAATCTTGATGTTTATTTTCCATTTCCCACACAAATATAATTTTCTCAGTTGTATTTAAAATTGAGTGGTTGGAATTTTTAAAATGTTTTATATTGTAACTGAACACCATCCAAAAGAGAAGATAAGAGATTAACAAAGTGGACTCAATTTCTGCATTATTGTGACTTTTCAACAAATTTTGGTATAATCTTTGACGTATAAATATTTCTAAAATGTGTAGCAGATACATAAAAATTAAATTATAATTTAAAATGTGAAAATTTCTATTTTTATAATTTTTCGGAACTAAACCACACATTAAGTAGAACATGAAGAAAATTTTTTATATTAATTTTCAGATTTTTAAATTTTTTTTTATATATTTACATATTTATATAAATATACGTGCACTGACTAGCACAAATTTTACAATTTTTGACTTAAAATTTTACAATGTGGCATACAAAGTCCGGTGACTGATTTATTGCGGTCATTTTGTGTTTTGTTTTTTACTAAGTCAAAAAACACATATTGCGCTTTAAGTATAGCTATAAACATAAATAATTTAAAGATCTGCTCCAAATAATGGCGCACTTCAAATATGTGAAGTTGTTAATATTAATTTACTAATTATAAAATCACTTAGAAAATATTGGCCGGGAAAATTATTTCGATTATGATTGAGCAATTGATTGTTTGGTTTATGTACTTTTCAAAAAAGAGTAATATAAATCCGGGTTACATGCATTTGCTAGCTTGTACCGTATCAATAATCAGGTACCTTCTGATTATATCCCTGATTAGGACCAGCTTAGGCCACCAGCCGCCAAATTTTTAGTACCTTCCATATAGCATCTACATTGACAGAATGGTTTGCAAAGGACCCTTGATGATCATTGCCTACTTTTCTCTTTACTACAAGTGAATTATTTAAGGTACAATTTAAGTAAAAGTATATGTTTACCGTTCACAGTTGTATTTGGCTAACTTTAATATTTTATCATAAGAACACCTTGAGTTTCTTGTTGTGAAATATTTCCCGCGTTCTGTAGGTCGGAGCTGGACAGTAACACCTTGTTCGAAAAGTTGAATTGTTATTGTTATACGATATTTATTAAGCATAACATTTCGTCCGGCCCTGAATGATTGGTTTAGATTATCTTTTGTTGAAAGAGGACTTATTTTTGTAATGGGTATTTAAAATTTAGTATTTGTAGGCCCTTATTGGCACTACTCTAACTACAGTCAAACCGTTCCTTGGTGCTAACTAATTAAACTCATAGATAGCTCTAAATATTTTTCTCTAGGATCTTAATAAAAGCGGATTTAATATTGGGTTAGTAAATCGTAGTGGTTCAAATCATTGGAAACTTGGCTTGAAGTTTAGGCATTTTTCAATTTATCTTAAATGATCGGTGTAACACTTACTTATGAAGAGTTTAGCATGCAATCTTATCACAAATTGAAGCAAGTCTAAGCTCTAGGCCAATCCTCCAACTGTCAAGTAAGGTGGGAGATAATAGGCTTCAACAAGCGTTTTCTATCGAAACTTCTTTTCTTTTTTTCTTTGGTTGAAATCTGACGAAAGGTTTTTTGCTAGCTTTAAAAACAAATGCACGTTTCCTCCAATTCATTAAGATCTGTCTCCTGTTTCGATAACGACTTGTAGTTTTGTTGTCGTTCTGCTCTGCTTGTAAATTTTGTAGCCCCTATCTGTAAGACATTTGCTTTGAAAAATTACTTCACATTTTATTTTTGGTTTTGTTTGACTGCGGGAAGGATGCCATTCCCAAACTTTTTTGAGGTATTTTCCACCTCTGTTGATGTTTTATTTAATTCTTAATTCACTTTTTTGAATCGATCCTGATGATCTATCCAAAATGACGCTTCCAAATTCTGGTTCAGTTTTATTCCAGTTTTAGTCGTCTGAAGTATTTCCAGTCTCCTAGCTTAAAAAACACTTTTGAACACTTCAATTGAATATGTTGATGTATACTTTGGTATAATATTGACCTTTCTTATACCATAATTTGTTCACCTATAGCATATACTTTTGCATTAATGTTATCAAAATACTTTCTTGGACAATCAACGGCCATGATGATCGTGATGATTGCCTTTACGTTTCGTTTTTCTAGAATGGCGATAAAACTGGTGCAAGTCGGGCACAGAGTAATTTTTTGCAAAAAAAAAAACACTTGATGTAATACTATATTGGACACCCACGAACACACGTTAACACTTGTTCATTCCAAAAAAGTCCAAAAAATATACCACACAATTTGTAAGATGCAATGAACATTAAATTTGAAAAATGCCAATCTAAAATTCCCGCCTGATTTAGTTTCTCAGGTATAGTTAAATTCAAACAAGAGCATATTTAAGTAATTGATTGATTGATTTGATTGATTTAGAATGTACGACTAAGCATTAAGCAGGATTAAGCAGGATCTGCTGGAAAGCGCCGGGCCTACCGTACACCCATTTTTACATATACTTGGAAGGATAAGGTGGGATATTAGTTAATTATTGAGATCGACCCGGTTACAAACACCGGGACAGTCAATAGTTAGTAAATTTTTGTGAGGTAAGGAAAGAAAAGATATGTTAGTAATGACGGAATTGGTCCAGTTTCCCAGTAGCCAATATAGTGGTACAATAAACCATAATATAACAGTACAAAGATATGAAATATAAATATAAAAATACGGAAACATAACATACAATAATATAACAATATAAACATCAAAATACAAATCTGAAACATAAGAATATACAGAATATAAAAATATAAATATAAAGATATCGAAATTAATTGAATAACAAATACATTTTGATTCCGCGTAATGTAAAGAAATTACAAAGTTTCTTGGAATATGCTCTTATTTAAAAAAAAAAAACGAGGTGGCTGTGTCGTCTGCACGGCCGTAGTGATACGTGATAACGTAAATATGTAGTGGGAGAAATGATAGACTGTATGGATTTATTAAAATCGATTTATTTATTACTAGCAACCGCGCCATCGGCGGTGTACAAACGATTAAGTATTGGTCGATGGTACGAGAAATACGATATGAAGGGCAATGTCTCTGCGGTTATGTTCCTGTTTTTTTTTTGTAATTTTGAAATTGGCTACTGTTCTGTCATAGTCAAAAAGAGCGGTATAGAGAACGATTCTTGTATTTCAGTAAAAATACACTGAAGATGTAAAGTGACATCTATTACTATTAATATGTACTACTTTATATTGTTTCATTCCACACATTTTTTTATGTAATTCGCCTCAATGTATGCATTATTGTAATACCAACTTTCATTTGAAAACAAATAAATGCAATAATTAGGCAATTAGAGAGACACTCAGACTGTATAATTTGAAATTTATGATTTTTTTCTTAATTTTAATTAATATGGATATTAATTATTTTAATTTTAATTTAATTAAAATTGGTTCGATCAGTTAATGCATTCTCTCGCTATCACGGTAAATAGCTCTAATCAGAGGTTCGCGGTGTGCCCTCCCCCGCCTCCCGTTGACCACAATGTGCAAATACAAAGAATGATGCATCGAGATTAAAAATGAACCTACGCAATGATATATTTAGAATGAAGTAATACCTTATACTTAATGAGTAGTCTCCATGCAAACAAGGACAAATTTCATTCGATTTTCTGAACATGCTAGCCTTAGTTCTGAGTTTAAAAACGTTATCACGTTAAAATTTGTGTAACACTGATTGCAAAACCGTTCAAAAACGACTTAGCTCGAAATTGGAGAAGCAGAGTTGGAATGATTTACGAAACGGCAATTATAAATAGTTAAACCTTAAGTTCTTACAATTTTCTCACCGCTAGATGAGACGGAGAGTTGCATTGTGATGCCCACTGTAGGGTTTTTTAGAGTGACACATCTACAAAAAAACAATGGCAAATTCCTCTTGATTTTGAATTTTTCAAAATGTAAAACATCAGCAGTATTCTGATAACATTGTCTATTGCTCTGCGTCGTTTTCATTTTTACATGGTCGTCTTATTAAAATAGTTACAGATTGTGCTGAATTGACTTTAATTGCACTTCTGAAAATAGTGGAGTTTGACTATACGTAACTGAGCATCGAGGAGCTCGTCTTATGCAACATTGAAATGTACTATAAGTAGAGCTCAACCCGTTTTAATAATCCAAGAAAATCCGTTTGGGCAGACGATACCAATTTAATAATCGCACGACCCAAAGTTAGAAGAATTGCATCAGCATTTGAAAACGCAAGAAAGCCAGTTTTTCGAGTTGAGGGGTGGATTAATTTATGGAAAAATAAAAACCTACCAAACAAAGGATTAAAAACCGCTCAGAAACCAAATAAACTTTTACGGTTTTCGCGTGTGGAACTCGTGTCTATATATACAATTGCAAAATAAATGAAAATCTGATGTGTCCAATCATGTCAAAGCAAGGTTCCAGTCGACAGATTAGTGAAACGACGTATTTTCGATACATGTACTTAAGGACTTATTAAAGGTAAAGATTTTAAACAAAACTACTGGTACATTATCATAGCCCCATCTTAATTTAATTTGAGAAATACATCTTCTCAGAAATATAGGGTAATTCTATTGAACTTCATTTTTTATGTATAGCTGATCTTCTAGGGAAAGTTAGTTATGGTGGTTCAAGTAAAATCCTACTTTATAATTTATGAGCTTCTGGTGTAGGTTGGTATAGAAAATTTTGTTAGAAAATCCACTTGTTAGAAATATTTTATAATAGCTTCCATAAAAATCGAAATCCTCAATTTTGATTAAACTTTGTGGTCCACCTACTATTTTAATTTACTAAAGAAGACGAATTTGGCAACAAAAGTTAGTGTTCACAACACCAAATTGTATACAGATAAACTAAGTTAAACAAACGAAATCGTCCTCCGAGACTTAATTAAATAAATATTCACCAAGTCTAACTCGTAAACTAGTCACCTTTGACGAAATAATGAATAAACAAACGCAGCCTATTTATTTTTGAGGATCTATGTTTTATATCATGATCATCTCCGACCAATGGCTTGTATTTTACATCATGGTTCACCTTTGAAATACGTTTAACCAATGAAAACATCAAAAGAATATTTAAAAGGTACAAATGTGTTGTTAAAGACAAAAAATATTCTTTTGACGCCTTTCAATGCTCTGAGTTGAGTAATTAAGACACTAACTTAAGGTTATGCAAACTATTACAAATCTCAAAAAATCTAAACTACACAGCAGTAGTGTATACAAATGTCTCTTTAATTCTCTTTAATTCTACACAACCCGTAGGAGTTTGCCTTATTAATTGGCTGATTGATTGATTAGAGTGTACGGCCAAGGACGAACCAGGAACTCCCGGAATGTTGGGCACCACCGTACACCCGTGTTACATATAACAAAACCGAAGGAATGGAAGGAATGTTAATTCTGACAGACTCGAACCGGGTAATGACACCTAAGCGATCGATAGTTAGTATTTTTGTGGTGTAAGGAAGGAAAAAGTTTGTTAGCAATGACAGAATTGGTCCGGTTACCCGGTAGCCAATATTCAAACTACTGTTAGCACAAGACAATCACAATTTTAATGAACTGCTCTGCTTCCTGTCATCTCCTATCAGCAACATTAATATCAGCAGCGCCACCATTCAACTGTAATCTACAAAGTTTCCCTGAAAACAAAATATATTAAAGAACTATTTGCCCTTAGTGGTAGCCTGTAATAAATTAAATTAATTTTCATCTGCCATTATAAACTAATTAATTCAAAATATAATAAGACAATTAATATAATAATATAATTTCTGCAAGCCGTAGGCTGAAATAAACTGGATTAGTTTTCTCCTGAAAGTATAAACTTATTAATTTGTTCCATAACAATATATTAATATTAGAATATCAAAAGCACAATTTCAGAAATATAATAATATAAAATACAACAATCCAACAACACTATTTAATGAACTAATTACTCTTAACCATACCCTGTAATATAAAGCATTAGTTTTCGATGGCAATTTACAAATTGAATATTTCAACTCCATGCTGCTAAAATTTATTAAGTGAGCTTCTATTTATATTCGCTTAACTAGGATTAATATTACCGAAATTCATCCAAATGAATTTTCAACAAAACAACCAAACGCTCGAACTCGATAGAATCAACTGTCTTACAACAAATACACAAGCACGACTTTCAAAATCCATCTATATTCACCCAAATAGAAACAATACTACCGAATACTACCGAATTTTAAGACAATTAAACGTTCGAATTCGATCGAATTAACTGTTTTACAACAAATACACAAGCACCATAAAAATATCGAAATATAAATATATAAAAATATAAATACAAAAATGTAATAATATAATAATAAATCAATTTATAATAATAACATTATATAATAATAGTATCATTAGTATCGCATGAACACCAACACAAATCTCCAAATCAACAAAATCACCGAAATTACTATAAATAAATTATTCCCTTTTTTAAGACAATGAAACGTTTTAATTCGATCGAATTAACCGTTTTATACCAAACACACCAAATGAGACAAGAACTCTGAAACATTAAAAATTCCCTTCCCTTCATTTTACGATGCATTATACCCAATTTTACCTTGTTTTTCAAAGACTAGAATGGCTTACTACTCACCTCAAACCCAAATTAAACTGTGTTCAAATTTTGTAACGTTCTGAATACCACAGAGCCCCTACATATAAACTTAAACCAACCTATATTACATAAATATATACGAACCAAATAGCGCGTTTATGGCACTGTTGTTTATGCTTCAAAAGTTCAACTGCAAATTATTAATAATGTCCTAACACCACAAAATACTTAAACATTTCGATGGGTGCAAAGAAACAACAGTCAATTGTGAATAAGATCATAGTGGTGAATAAAATTTTAATAAATAAGGTTTGAATCTCTGCTTGTCATACTTATTTCCACCACCACAAGGATCGCATACTTTTTATCTTTATTTCTATTTTCTATTTATAACCAACTACGGGAATCGCACAATCACATACATTCACTACAAACTGTTTATATCGTTTTGTTTTACTAAAATCAGAATGATCAGACAAAGATGCATATTGTACCCTATGTTACACGACTCGAACACAATCAAATGTAAACCAAACTCATGTAAATTTTAGAATTTTTAGAAACTATTTCTTTATTCAATCTTTTTCGACCAGAACACCAATTCAAAACCAAATTTATTAATTTTAATACCAAATTATTACCTAATATTCTAACTTATTTAATTCTCTGACTACAAATTTAAATAAAAATGAACAATGCTTCGGCATATCAAACAATAAAAACTATGAAAATCAAATAATTAAAATGTATACTCATCTGCGATCTGGCTTCTATTGATGAAGTCAATAATCATATAATTATTTAATGATCATTTAGTGATTAATTAATTAATTAATTAATTTGAACAACAACACAAGACACATTAATTATTTAGTAATAATTAAATAAAATTAAACTATTTTTTCCACACACAGAACATAATAAAAATTAATTAATTTTAAAAATGAGGAGATCAAAAAAACATGTCCGATCTCTTCAACGATACAAACCCACAACCCGTAGGAGTTTGCCTTATATACAAATATATATTCCTTTGATGAAAAATGTACTTTAGAGTTAATATTTCAAATTAACAGAAATATTGAATTTTGAAACTTGTATTCCCTTAATTTGTCGTTGAGCCATAATACTGTCAGTAGAAGTTAAAATTGCGATGGTTCAGGTAAGAGCTTCCATGGAAGTATAATCGTTTCTTATTTCAATTATATAATATTTAAGTGAATCCAACAGTTAAACATCCAATTAAAAATCACAGCCGTTGGCCTGGAGAGATTTAGTCTCAGCATTTATTCACTGTAGAAGGCGATTTCACAAAATCATGAGTAATTATTTCATAATTTATATTTTATCTTTTTGATTAATGATTTTACTTCGATTTTTGATAAAGATTTTTAATTTTCTGAAACCGCAATTTTCTTTAAGGGCGATTTCATTTCTTACATGGGAATAGTACCATCTTGTGTTACAAAGCCTTTTTAAGAATTTTTGATGTAATATAGGCGAGATTTTATGGTGCGGTGAAAAATCAGGGTCATTTTAAAATTTTTTTGACTGCATATTAGGCCCTAAACTATTTTGGTTTAATATTTAAACTTTAAAAATCTAGATAAATAAACTCAGAAATTTAAAAAATTTCAATAGAATGTTTAAACTAATGATCAAAAAGTTTTACTCTGAATTATAAACATTTCAATTTTAAACCAAAAATGTCTGTAGAATAGCATTTGTTCATCAGGCTGCAGTGAATGCAGTGACCAAACTACAAAAATGTCATTTTTGTTTATAATTAAAAATGTTTTATTTAGTATATATTATTTTATTAACTAAGATTCTTAGTCTAAACAAGAGTATTTAAGTAATATTTCAAAAAATATTACCAATTGGAACATAAACTACAATGGCACAGTTTATTGTATTTTCAAAAATATGGCCCTTAAAGCTAATATTTTGCAAATCTTGAATCCAAACTAAAAACTATATTGTACGCTGAATATAACAAAATAATTTCAGTGGAATCTTCAAATATGGAAAATGTACACCATATTTCATATAACTAAACTTTCGTAAGCTTTATTCAGAGTCAATCTTTGAGGTCATATTTTCATCTTTTACTGCTAATTGCGATGAAACTTTAATAAATGCGGTAATTAGCTGAGCGTAATCATGCGAAAAGAACGTTCAAAATATCTAGATGATTTTTTTTAGATGACAAAGGAGTCAGTGGCCAAATTTATGTGAAAGAATTGCTACTAAGAAAAAATAATGGAACTTCAAAATATTACACTGCCAAAAGCATAAACAAGCATAACTACTCTTATCAGAAGGCTAAATATCATTCAATGAACTCAAAAATGAATTCTGTTAGCATCAACCATTTAAAAAAAATTGTTAAACATATTCTTAAATGGCAATGTTATATCCCAAAAATACTGAAATTGAATTAAATCTGGCAGGCCTATCACAATATGCACTTAAAAATTGAAAGTATCTTTTCCTGTTGAGAGATTTGAGTCTTTGCAATGGAATGATTTATAATGGCGATATTTAAATTTTCTGATTGTTCGAGTCTTGACTGAAACCGATAAAATTTACAACGCTTTTAGTTCACGAATATAGTTAGGTGATTCCCCTGGCAAAAGCTAGATAAAAACTAAATAAATTTGAAACATTTTAAATTGACAAATAATGGGAGTCAGTATTCAAACCGACTAATAATTACATAAATTAAATTACGGTTTTTTTGTATCTCGCCTTTAGTGGCGATTTATAAAATGTCACATTATTTATAATCGCAGTTCGCAGATCAAAACAGTCCATAAAATAAATTCCAAAGTCTAAATGCGTCCCGTCCAACGGACGATGAAAATAACGATTTTCACGTACACCTACACTATACTTTTGGCAAAATATATTAAATTTTAAATGCAGCATCAGTTGACATTGTATCTTGCCAGTGCAATACGATTTGCGACATGTTTTTTTCAGCTAACTTATATATCGCACATAATCCTTTTATTTTGTGTATGCGATGTCAATAAACATTTAATTCTATAGCAATAGTTTAAGAAATACAACAAAAAATTTGCGGTGGTGGATTCGGTTGGTAATGACATCATTTAATTTTCACAATATAAACACGGTTGAGTTAATCAATTTTATAAAAATAACTTTATTGAATAATGAATTTCGCGGCCAACTTGCTTAAAATTTATATATATATATATATATATATATATATATATATATATATATATATATATATATATATATATATATAATAGATTAAGTAATTTTTTAAATACTCATGAATCATTGACACCTTAAAAACGTCACTTGAATTACCTCACGAATATTTTTCGAAAATCAGCAAACGAGATAATCTAACATTTTTTGTTAGTTTTATTTTCAAAATTTTTGTTTTTATTTATAGATTACTAAAATTAGGATTTGTTGTTTGTGTGTTGTTTTTTTTTTTTTTTTTTTTAATTTAGATTACGATTTTAAATTTAATTATTTGTTAATAGATGGGAAATTGTATGTGTAGTAAGATTATCGACAGATAGATGTTAACAACCGAGAAAATTTCCGAAATATAAGTACTATATACGCAATAAAATACAAGGTTGAAATAAACAGTTGAACATTTTACATGCACGAAGAAAACATTTAATATGATTTTTTAAATAAAATTTAAAATTATATATTTTAACTGACTATACTTAAGTATAGATATCCAAGAAGAAAATAATAAATAAATGTCCTGTCGTTATTTCAATAAATATACCATATTTGGAGAAATATGTACCCACTTTTGAAATAAAACAATGAATATTTCAACTATTAATGATGTATTTACGATTCTTTTTTTTCATTTTTGGCCACACTCCCGGTTTAAAACACTTCCTAACTGTTAAGTTCACCTATCAATCGCATTACTGGTTATGTTCATTTGGGTTAGTTTGTTTATAAAAAAAATGATATTATTAATATAATGTTATTCTAATATGTTTCTATTTGCGCATTAAGCTTCCAAAGTTTAATAGAATCATTTATAATTCCGACGCTGACTTCGTTGTTCAATAGCTTCATTATTTATATTGTGTTCTTAACCTTAAAAGCATTCTGTTGTTTTTGTCGTTTCCTTACAAGAAAACTAAATTAGTTTGTAGTGCCAGAATTGAGTAGATGATTTTTCAATCGCAGCTCAACAATTATAATGTAACGCGACTTCGAACTGTACTTTAAAGTTTTATAAAATTCAGATCGTTTCTCACCCCAAATAGCTGATGGTCTATAAAAATGGTGCAACTTTAAAAAATGTATTACCTAATCGTAAAAAGTCTTTTCTAGCCGTGCCTAAAATAATTCAATTTTTCCGTCGTCCCAATCAACTTCAACCATTTGATCTACCGATGCATTAGTTGGTTGAATTTTACGGTTTTGTAGATTTTTAGGAGTTTTGCTTTGCGCTTAAATACTTATTGGTTCCTTTGATAGTTTCAAGACATACTGCTTAACACATAAGCTGATCTGATTGTGACGCCAAAGTGACTTTAGGTGTAGTAAAATTATATTTACCAATATAATAAAGCTTTTTGAGAATGACGAAATAGTTTTTTTAATCACAACCAACCTAGCTCGTTTACGTTTTTTGTGCTATTCGTAAAAAAATTATGATAAGACACGAGCTTATACAATACAAAGAGCAAGATTTTAGAAACAATAAACGCCAGCACAGGCTAGGTATTCCAATCCGACGTGCTCCAGCTGGTGGTTGCAGTGTTATACTTGATCAAGACAACTAATTCGGTTGAATTTAAAGAATGTCGCAAACTCAGGGGAATTGCCAAGATTCGAAATTCATCCTATTTATGTGGGAGCATAAATCGATCGTGTGAATTTTCTCAAGGATTTATATACAGAGAATTCTGCAGCCGTTAGTGGCTCGGGTCCTGTTTTTTTTCTATATAGATTATAGAGCCAGCTGTGTTATTGTTTTATACAGCGCGATTTTTCATGACCACGATAGGTGTTTTTAGAGTAGAAGTTTCAGTTGAAGTTTAGTTGCTGAAGTTTGAGTTCTACGTAGAAAAGTTTGTAATATGCAGTATTGCAGGCTTTTACATCTGCCTGTAAATTGATTTTCGATCTTGTATCGATTTTGATTGCTGCCCCGAAGTAATTAAAGACTTCCACACACCACTATAGTCACGGTCATCAGTTCTGAAATTTTTATTGTATGCTCCTATACGTCGTTAAGGACTTAGTTTTGTGTGTGCTTAAACCGAATCGTCTGGCATTTTATTCCATCGGTATTTGATTATTAATGATGTAATTCAGCCTTCGACCGAGCAGAACTATAACATCTTCATAGCCCATTTTTTATATTTTTTATTTTTTTATTTTATTTATTGTTATTATCAATATTATAATTACATATGTACAAGCAGATTAGTTCGGTATAATCCCGCAACATTCAAGATTTACTTTAAATCAATTTTTTGTAAGATTTGTAATTCATTTAATTTGTATGCTGCACACCCGCTTTAGATGGGATTTCGGTACATGAAGCTAGATTGTTTGTATTATAAAATAATAGCAATTATTTCCTGAGATAAACTTATGATCTTTTAATGGCTTAGATGTAGGGAGTAATTGATTTTTTCAATTACACGTACTATCAACGTGCCGGATCCAATCGAGTTTACTAGCAATAATTAGACCAAGATATATTATTTCAGAAACTCGCTCAATTGGATAAGAATTAAACGTAATTGGAAAGTCATTCAGCTCTCCTACACTATATTTCGATGATTGTTAAATATCATAAATTTCGTTTTATCATTTTTATCATGGTTTAATACTAAAAGGTTACTATCAAACCAACTACCTGATGCTACCTGATTTATAAATAGGAATCACTTTACTAGCTTTCAGAATTTCAGAAAATTTACCTTGATTCAATGATTGGTTTATTAACTGAACAATTTTGGCTATTAAGTAATTACTAAAATATTATTTTAGGAACTTAGTTGAAATATTGTCATCCCCTATAGCTACATTACAATCGAAGTTAGAAATATTACTGGCTACCACAATCTCGTTGGATGTATACATATGTCAAGTAGTTTACCAACATTGTAATTTATGTAGTCAAAACGATTGAGTGGAGGTAGCTGAAGATGGTTGGTAATGTTATGTCGAATTCTTTCGGGTTTTGACGAAACTGTACATTTTGGTTGGCACGAAAGAGCTTGACCAAAATTTGATGCAGTTTTGTCATTATGTTTGTAAACAGAAAAAGAGAAGGAAACATTTTTTAATTTCCATATTTATTTAAATTAATAAAATTTGCTTTTAAATTAATTATTAACTGTACACAAACAAGAAATTATTTTTTTATAAACATATAATATAAAAATTATTATCATAAAAAAACAACATCACATCCAAAAACAAGGAAAAATCATGAATGACGAATTTATTTGTTTACAGTTCTAAATTGACATACAATTATGTGTTGGTATTAGTTAAAGTGGAAGAAAAAAAGAACATTTCCATTTTCACATTTCTGTCAAAATTTTTTGACGGTTTTGGTCTCAAATTTCCATCAAAATTAACGTAAAAAAGCAAATTTCCGGCAAAATTTTTGGTACGAAAGAATTCGATATTAGTTGGAACCGTAGTGGAATAATCATTAAAAATATTAACGACCTCTTTTGGGTCGGATAATAAACTGTTGCTACTTTCAATATATATTTTATTCCTATTTTTACTATTATCTGTTTTAAAAATAGTTTTCTTTAAAAGCAACCACAATTGTGTTTTGTTATGAGCTATAAAATATAATCTTGCTTAGCCTGCTTAACTAGTTTTACTATTTTTTTAATTCATTGTACACTGTCAACATCACCTGATGAACGTTTTTTATAAGTAAAAATTAATGAAATTCCTTAATTAATGTCAAGATGTTTGACATCATCCATTCCTGGTTGCCTTTTTTTGGAAATTTTTGTGAATAACCACGGTGTTATTTCGTATCATTTGATATAGATTTAATATAAAATCATTCTAGGAAGATGAACCTTTCACTAGGCTCCGTCTATAGTCTTTAATACCTTGATCTTACTGTAATATTCTGTTGCTTGATCAATTACTCTTCCAATGCCGTTTTTTATCCTAGTTGTATACAAGCTACTTATTTTAATTAAGATCAGAAAGCCATTACATATTAAAAGTTCACGGTAGCGGATGATATCGACATCTGCATGATTCAATAAATTTAAGTTCATATCGCCAACGATATAACTGTGTTTGTAGCTGGTGATGCATCGTTCCACTAGATTAAAGAAATTGGAAATTGTATTTTTTTGCGAACGATAAACAGCTATTATGTTAATATTTGGGTCTAATAATTTAACAACCACAGTTTGGCAAAAATCATTACTGACACTAAGTAATTCAGCAGATAAAATATTTTTTTTATGTAAATTGAACATTCACCGTAACCTACAGGTCTGTTACAAAAATATGAGTTGAACCATAAACAAACTAAAAAATAAGACTCGTCATGTAGAACAAAAAAATATACAACATGCGAGGGTAACTATATACATAGTAACATTTTACTTTTGTATGTATAATTACCCAACAACATCGATTTGTTTTTGTTCTACATTTTCAGTCTTATTATTTAGTTAGTTTATGATTAAACCTATAAATATTGAAAAATTTATTTTCTTCTTCTTATCAAATTTCTGTAAGAACAAGAACGTCTACACTAACCTTTTGATTTTCGAAAAGGGGTCTAACATCATCAATACTATTTCGAAGACTTCGAATATATAGATAAAGCAGTTTAAGATCTACATTATCAATAAATTGACAACCATTATTGTTTACATTATGTTTGACGTTTTCTAAAAATTTATCTGCAGTAGGTATACAATCAACTAGAACCATTGTTATCATCATAAGATTTATATTAAAGAAATATTTATATTTGTTTTTAGGCCTAAAAACCATAGACAATTTATTATGAATAGAGCCTGGCTCGTAATAAAAATATAAAATACTAAATAAAAATCTTTTAATAAGTCTTGTGTTATGAACAAAAATAAAATGTTTCGTTTAGAACAAATGAAGAAAAGTATGCAAGAGCGGTAAAAAAGTTAATTAAAAAAAATGTAATGAAGCATCGTAATATTTGATAATAAAATTATAAGTGTTTTAAAATGTTGTAATTTCTTAAATATAATCATCAATGTTATGAGCTGACTAGATTTCTCTAATATCGTTGTATGAGAATATTCTTTATTTGAGTTTTTGTCTTTCCGAAATAAAATCAATGATCATTTCAAAGGGATAAGATATAGTTCACTCGATTATATTTTTTAAGTCGCTTCAAATTGGTTGATTGATTGGACTGTGGGACCTAGCTTTGGGCAAGTCTTCCGGATAGTCCCGGTCCTATTCCCACAGCATTTTTACATTAAACAAACAGTACGATAGATTTTCCATATAATTATATTTCTATAAATATATTTCCATGATAGAAACGACCCGGTATCAAACACCTCATGGTCATTACGGCACAATTCTATTCTATTTTTTTGTAGGGTAAGGAGAGAAAGGTATTTCAGTAATGGCAGAATTGGTCCGGTTTCCCGATAGCCAATCTTCAAACTACTGTTAACTCTAAAAT
This sequence comes from Tipula confusa, assembly GCA_963556175.1. Classification (NCBI taxonomy): domain Eukaryota; kingdom Metazoa; phylum Arthropoda; class Insecta; order Diptera; family Tipulidae; genus Tipula; species Tipula confusa. The sequence continues at coordinate 163,245,525 of OY744475.1, read as the reverse complement.
ATTCTATATGTAATAATAAATAATACAATAATAAAAAACACAGTAATATAGCAATATAAAAATATAACCACACAATAATGCAATAGTACGAAAATTTGAAAATAAAAATATAATAATGTAATACAACAACAATGCAACAATAAAACAACAATAAAATAACCCAAGTAACAAGCAAATACATCAAGTATTTGTATGAAAATCTAATTTATATACACTTACACTAAACTTTTGTTTTAAACTATCCAACCCAGCCTTCTACTTCTGTCAGTTGTATATTCTGATAATGGACAATTTACTAATTGCTAAAAATAACTAAAATAATTGCTTAGTAAATATTGGTCTAGAACAAATAAAAACTTCATTAAAATGTTGCAAATTATTTTAGTTTTAGTCAACTCTAACGCCACATAGAGTTGTTCTAAGACAATAATGTCTACAATTACACCAATTTTTAGTACTAAGTTGGGAACATTTTCGACACAAAAAAATTTTATTATCATCCTTTTAAACTATTGGCACACTCTCCACCACAGAACACACGATCAGTGGTCAGTTAATCCCGATACGGAGTTTTATTATAATAAATCTGTATAATTTATTAAATATATGTGTATAATTTTTTACGTATCAAAAAATAAACAAATCACTAATGTCACTTAAAATTGGCAGCAAAATGACAGTTGACAACAACACCAATATACGCAACTGTCTTAATGACAAAAAAAAAAGCATACTAATAAAAACAGACATAAAAAAATTTAAGTTTATTAGACCACGTTTTTCTAGCAAATTACAAGAAATTTTGTTGATTTTTTTTTATCACTAAATTTTGCGTAAATATGGATTAGGCACAAAATTTAATGATAAAAAAATCAACAAAATTTCTTGAATATGCTAGAAAAACGTATGTCTTATAATAAACTTCAATTTTTTTCTCGCATGCTTTTCTTTTTTTGTCATTTAGACAATTGCGTATATGTATAATATGTATATGTATATATTGCGTATATGTAAATATACATATTGTTGTCAATATAGTAAAAAAACTAAGATTTACCTTTTAAATTTATTAAAATTTGATATAAAGATTTATTATAACCCCGTTTTGGGATTAACTGATCGCTGATCGTGTGTTATGAGGTGGAGAATGTGCCAATGGTTTTAAAAGTTTATATTACTAAAACTAAAATAATTTGCAACGTTTTAATGTAGTTTTTAGTTGTTCATGATTATGATTTACTTAGAAATTAGTGAAGTGGTCATTACCAGAATATCCATAGCTAACAGAAGTAGACAACTGCCGGTTGGAAAGTTTAAAACTGGTGGAACCGCATCTACCGTAAAAATTTTTTATTTTTTATAAAAATACATATAACAATAAATAAAATTAAAATCCAGCATAATTTGATATTTGCAATTTATTATATTTTTTATTAATATTTCATGTATGTAAAAAATTGTATGATTTATTGTATGATTGTATGATTTTTTTATCAACTAGTATGGATGATTTAATGGCATCATTAATGTTAAATCCACATGTACATATTTTAATTAGCAAATATTTTTTGAGCAAATAGTCTTGTTTATTTTGTTGCTACAACGACGGGTACACATTACTTTTTGGTTCAAGTTTTCCGTAAAAATAAAATTTTTAAATAAAAAGGATAAGTTGGACGAAAAAACATTCAATCAAAAATGGTTAATGTTAGTCAAAAATTGTCAATCGATTATAAATAAAATTAAATAAACAAATATATAAACAACAATTAAAATAAAAGTTATGATTAATTAAATTACTTATAAATTCAATAATGTAAATTAAATATAAATAAAAAAATAATTAAATGATGGAATACAACTAATTCCAAAGATGTACTGATAAAATAAATTTTGTATGGTGATTTTTTATTGGTATCATGTAAGTTTTCCGTGATTTGTTATGGTATCATGTAACCGTATTGTAGCAGTTTTAATAATTATTTTGAGTTAGTGATTTTTTTTCATTAAAAGTCGTGTCTAATTCCTATCTAGTATAGGAATTAAGCACGACTTTTAGTGATTAAAAAAAATCGATATAATTTCTTGTAATTTGCTAGAAAAACGTATGTCTAAAACTCTCCATTTTTTTAAAAACAAAAAATTGAATATAATATATGTATTTATTATACAAAATTATTTATATTTATCTAAACTATTATTGCAATATATTATATTTATATGTTTGTAACAAATTAGCACAAAAATAATATTTTTTATTAGTCAACATATTCATACAAATATTATCTTACACAATAGAATTATGATTTTATATAAATAATATAAATAAAATTAAATAACAACTAAATTACATACCATATTTGAGTTTTCATCTTTTATTATTAATTATTTAAATTATTTAATTTTTCTAAAATAAATAAATCCTCTCACATAGCCTCACAACAACAAATTTGTTTTACATTATTTGAATATTGTTCGGTTGTACGATATTCCATATTTTTTTATTAATCCTATATTGATTTTTTTATATCGACTTGTATCGATGTACTCATAAAAATAAACTTTCTGTTGTAATTTTTTTTAGTATCATGTAAACGCTCCGTGTTTTGAGTTGGTGTCATGTAACATTATTGTAGCAGTTTTAATTATTATTTTTCGTTAGTGATTTTTTAATCACTAAAAAACGTGCTTAATTCCTATACAGTATAGAAACCAAGCGCAAATTTTAGGGAAGAAATCATTCGATAAAGAAAAATAATTGTTAAATGAAAAATTGAATGAAACCGAAACTGCAATAAAATAATTTGACGCATGAAATCAAAACAAAAAAATTGTTATTTATTGAGAAAGTTTTAGTGGTAGTACTCATAAAATTGAGGTACTCATAAAAAAATCTTATTTAAATTTAAAATAATTTTAAATACATGTATTTATAAAAAATATCTTTTAATTAAAAACTATCTTTAGTGTAAATTTGATGTAAATTTTTATTAAATTTTTATCCTCATAGGATGTCTTTAAATAAAATGCGGTAATTAAAGCTGGACAGCACTCATCTTAACCAATATATATTTTATTTTACAAATTGGTTTTTATAATGGTTTTAAAATATGTATAATAAAAGAGCACAGAATCACAATGAATGAGTTTTGTTTTGTTTTTATAGAAATGTCAATTTGTCAAAATAAACAAAATAAAAACCAAAGCTGACCTTGCGTTTGCTATAAAAAAAATAAAAACATTTTTTAACGTGCGTTTTTCTAGTAAAACTACTGAAAATTATATCGAATGATTTTTTCGCTTAAATTTACGCTTAATTCCTATACAGGTTGCATTGAACTTTTTGTCATGAAATAAACATTATCGTTTAATTTTGTACCCCTCTCTGGTCGAGTACACTGACTTTTTCAATCAAACGAACATGCTTTATGCTGACAGCTTTATGCATGTGTTTGTGTTAAAATATTTATTCTGTCAAAATTTATGACTACCAAAAATTTTAACACAAAATTAAAAAATTAACAATAATTAACAGAAAAATATGAAATTATATTTTAAATTTTCCGCTAAACAAATAACCGTCACTGACAAACTATTTATTGAAAAATAAACATAATATTTGTTGGTGTGAGTAAAGTAGGGGTTACTCGACCAAAAAACCTCGATTAGCGAAACTTACACTATAGCTGTCAGTTTAGCTGTCAGAGCAGTTTTTTTGTGGATCAGGGTAAATCGAGTACTCTTTATGCAGTGCATGTATTATGTTGATTTTTATTGGTTTCTGTCAAAAATATATTTGTTTTGTCATGTTAGTGGTTAATTTTATTTTTAATGACATTTGTCCAAAAGTTATTTTCAGTTTTAATACACAACAAACAAGAAAATTTTGAATACAAATAGCACGGCGTCTATCATAAAAAAACCGAAAATACAAATGGCATGGCGTCTATTATATAAAATCAAGATACAATCCACCACGTCAAGATAAAATTTAGGAATGACATATCAAAAATTCGAGGAAAAATTGTCATAATTGACGTTATATTGAACAAATCTCGTTCATTGTCGAAATCTCTTCATTGTCTTGAACAAATCTCGTAAAAAATCTAGTTTTCATGAAACTGCTCTAGAGTAAAAAAAGCACTTTTTTTCACCAACAAAACTACAAAATCTAGAGTGGAGTAAATCTAGGGTAAAAAAAGAAATCTTTTTGGTCCGGTGAAAATTCACATAAAATTTTCAATCGAAACCGAATTAAGCGTTATTTAACCGGCTGCTAACTTGTATTTTTGTGAAACCGGGCATAAGGGAACTATATTCTTCGTGGTTACGGCAGTTAAACACTGAGAGAAAAAATAGGTAAACTACCGTGTTTTTTACTTGATTTCTAACAATATTTATAGGCTGTTTTGGGACAACAAGATATTCTAGTTATATGTTCTATACTTTAGCAAACAATCTAATATGCAAAGCTTTTATCTAGATAGTTAATGCGTCAGTTCCAACATAGCTAATAAAACAATTGCCGAGGGAATATAAACAATACAGTATTGGTAATTGTGCTTTAAGTTATTGATGTGTCACACCATCTTTATAGGATTTACTTAATAGAAATATAGAAATAAGCTCTGTAATTTTTGAAATAATATCTATACTTCACTGGGTAAACCTTCCTTAAACATTGAGAAAAAACCCATGTATCTGTAAGATTACCTTCACTGTATGTAACTAATAACAATAAAAGTATAGGTTAGATTTCAATAAAATGTGTGACTGCAATAATTAATGGGTATAGGCATCTTCTCTTTGTATGTGGTAATTATTTCAATACTATAGTATAGTAATTTCAATATCATAATGGAATAAATCCCATATTTAGTTACGTTGTTCCTATTTTTTACGGGATTGCTTGGTACATATATAGACCATAGTAACATAATGATAGGACAAGTAAAAATTCATGTTTTATAAATATTTGAAATACTTACCATGGTATTGGGAATGTTAAACAGAGAACTCTGCCTTTATTTAAGGAGTACACTAGTTTAGTGAAATTATAAACTTCTAATTTTCTGTGGTGATATATATCAGAATGTATCAGAATGTAAAACAACATAAAAATATAATTTTCATTTTTTATTGTTACTCATTAAAGCAGTCATTTACAAATAATCCAGTTTTAAAAAAATACTTAAAACCCAGTAACGTAAAACGAAGATTTTTATTTATTTAAAGTGTGCAATGTTAACTTATTTAAATTTAATTCAATTGAGTGTTGGATGTTCGTTTTATCTATAACAAAACTATATAGATGATAATAAAAAAAAATCGTGTTTAACAATTGACAAATGAGAAAACAACTTTCATTAGGAAGTACTGCAAAACTTCGAATCAAAGCGAAACATGGTAAATCATCTTCTATATCATATGCAACAACGATTTCTGATTTGATTTTAACGTTTGAAATTTCAACCCAATTAACAAATTTAATATTATGACTTATACCTTGTAAACTTTCTAATATAGTACCGTCCAAAGTTTCATCATAATTATTTATTTCTTTTCCCACAACTAAGAATTAAATAAAGTTACTGTCTAGTTTATTTTTGAAAAATCCTAACTGAAGCCGTTCAGCAATCGTATGACAAATATTTCTTCTAAATCTTGTAAAATTTGCAATTTCTTTTAGTTGTTTATGTTTTCCTTCATGCCTCATGACCCAAAACTGTTTAATGAGACCAAATTTTCTCATTAAAGATGGATAATGAGTTGATATATGCTCTGAAGCATCAGGAAACTTCGCGTTTAATGCCTAAAAGCTTTTAAAGCAGCTGTCAATAGCATCGAGTGAACTTTTGCATTTAAATAATGTATCATCAATCGCCTAGTACGTCTCGCTTATATTTGCAGTATTTTCAAAAAATAAAGTTGGCTGTAAAGTTTTTTTTCTATACGTAATTGAGTTCTTATTTTATCTAGTTTTTCTAGAACGAAAAAAGTTTCCTGAAAATAAAATAAAAATAAAAATAAAATAAAAAAAATCGCACTTCCTACTACAATCTATTTTAAACTTACTGAGACTAGCGAAATAAACGCATCAGCACTTTCTTGGTTCGAATAACGTCCAATACCACTTAATTAATTATAACTTTTAATTATTTTTCGTGTAAATATTTGATTAAGCTGTATGTAAGATGATCCAGTTGATTTGCTCAATGATGAAAGCGGTGCTGATGAAGGTCGTGCTTCAAGCGCAATAATTTGATTGTTTATTGCAAAATTTTTAAAATGGATGTTTATTATTTCCAAAAGTACTTTTTTAATACATGATATTTACCTCAATGTAACTCGGCTCAGAATTTGCTATCTCAAACTTATGTAATGGGATATCGTTTGCTGGAACTGGATTATCTGTAGGCTTTGTTGGCAAAGAACCCAAGCCACTAAAATGAATTTCTTCAAAATTAAAATCTTCAAAAGGCGTAAAATTCGAAATATAAGAAAGAGTGCTATTAGAATTTCTTGACTGCAGGTTATCAATCTAAAATTATTTTAATCAATATTAAAGCTCAATCAAAAACCATAACAAAGCTGAAATTATACCATATTATAAAATTTAAAATTACAGCAAATCGTTAAATTTCTAATTAAGAAACTAAAACTACTACACAAAAAGTTCTTACCAATAACACATTCTTGCTAAATTCGGTAGAAAAATAATTCCAAAATTTAATTCTTAGCCCAGCTTTTTTACAATTCTACAAACATCGTCGTAGTCTAATATACTAAATGATTCATCATCAATTACTTCAACTACAATATTAAAATATTATAAATATTAATATATAAAATATTAAATAAAGTTAAACAGCTACGTGATAGAACGCTCCTAAAAAAAATATTTTTTACGATAGCCTGCATTAATAAAACTGATATCATATAAGAATTATATACACAGCGCTTTTCACTGATCGACCGCCGAGATTTTAAGTTTTTTGTGGTTCTTATTTAAAAATTATAAAAATTTATTTATACACTAAATTCCCCATTGAAGGTAAAACACCGCGTGCATCATTGCTTTAAATTGATTATCATTTATCTTATGTAATTACAGATTATATTTATATTAAATTTCGACTAAGTATATTAGAAAAAACTTATAACATATATCAGTTTACTCTTAATATAAATAATATTCAAACTTAAAATACAAACCCAAAAAAATCAGTCACATTTATACGGAAAATCGCAACAACATAAGATGCAACATAAATTTATCAGTAAATAAGTATAAGTAAACTAATTTAAAACAGGCTAAAATAAATGCTAACTAAGAATACTGGTTAAATGCAAATTTACCTTCAAAAATTACAATCAAACTGGTTAAATTCCACGCGGTTAATCGATCCTTCCAGATGCTCATGATATATTAATAGGTATTTTAAATAATTATATATATTTCACTTAACACCAATTAAACTCTTCTTTTGTATACTGCACTATTTTTTATAATATTTAATTGTTATTTTTAATTATTATTTTACACTTTAAACACATTTATTTTTATTTTTAACTTTTCAAAATCACATCCGTTCACTCTAATTATCCAAAGTTATTTGTGTATTTATCCACCAAGTTTTTTTCATTAACGGATAACAGAGGGAGTAGGGCTAATATCAATACTTATTAGCGATATCCCTTTCAATAATAAAAAATCACCAAGATGTATAGTACATAGTGTTAAATTTTTGGTTTTGATTTTTAATTATAAAACACAATACATACGCAATACAAATGTTTGTTTTCTTTTGTTATATTTGAATGTGAGTGCATTTTTTATTCATTTTTTTTGTACTAATACACATTTTGAAATGTACCGTTTGTTTTAGTATGGATAACAGAGGGAATAGGACTAATATCAATACATATTAGCGATCTCCCTTTCAATAATAAAGAATCACCATTATGTATTGTTGATTCTACAATAAATATAGTGTTTAGTATTTTGTATCTAAAAATTTCGTATATTTATAGAAAGAGAAAGTAATATGATTTATTTTGAAAAAACCGTATTGTTCATGTTCGAATAAAGTAATGGATTATCCAATAAGAGTGTCCTAACTTTACAATAAGATAAAACAAAAAGTAAATATATCATCATGTACATATGAAAATTTCTTTTTATTTTAGAGGTTTTTTTTTAGCGCATTTTTTCAACCAAATGTTGGACCTTTTTTTCGCTTAAATCCGTACAATAATTTATATCATGAATTAAGCTTTAAAATAAAATAAAAATTTCATATGTTCATATATCATCATAAGCACGGCTTGTATATATGTTGTAGGTTTTGAATTCATACATATAAACGTGGATAGAATGCATTTTTTATTTAACGATCTTTTCTCAAAACACATCGAAACAATTTTTTTTATACCTATTATTTTATATAATAATATATTTAGTTTGTTAACTTAAATTCTATTTAAAATGTAGAATAACTAATATTATTTGGTGGTTCCTTTAAAATAATATAAAGCCAAACTGTTTAAAATATTATAGGATTTTTGCCAATACTGATGATTGGAATTTCTAGTTGTATTGGAAATGTATCTAGAATTTAGTTTTCTATACGTTATCGTCGTACGACCAATACACTTTTTTCTCAGTGAAGCCTTCAAAATTAATATTTTACCACTAACTTCTTTAGACTTGTCAAAAAAAAAATAAAAAATTTTAAGGTACGAGGGTTAGAGGCATTTGCGATTTATAAGTTGATTTGGATAAATTTAAATATATGAAACGTGCCTAGAGTTCTGTATAAACAATCAATTTAAATATAGATTGCGACAAAAAATTTTTAAAAAATAAAAATAAAATGCAAATTCTGATTATTATTTAAAAATAATATTTTTGGTTTATATTTTTTCTTAGCATACATCTAATTAAAATAAACAATTTTCACTGTAATAAAATTTTATAGCAAAAATATTAGAAATTATTATTATAATATTTTTAATAATTTCTGTATTTTTTTAAAAAATTTTCTTAAATATTTGGAATGTTTTCAAGAAAAATATCGCGAATCTCTTTTATGAATATAGTATAAGAGTGCCAATTTACGATCTTAAATTATTATTGTTGATAACATTATTATTGTTTAGGTTACTATTGTTATTATTTAAATTATGATTAGCGTTCTTATTCGGTAAAAATTGATTTAGTAAGTTCATTGCAGATTTGCGATCGAGCGGACATGTTGGATAAAGGAAATCACATTCTCTACCACTTGGATTTTTACCATTTTCAACCGCTTCCTTGATTGCAGTACCATCAATAATGTAATCGACTAGTGAATTACCAGACAGGGCATGGATAACACCTTCCATTTGATCGGCTGTTCCCATCGTTGTATGATATTCTGAAGAACGAACATATGTACAAACAGCTCGTTGCATACAAGCGGCCGAGTCAATATTGTTTTGTCCTAAGAAATCGTCTAATTTCGATAACATTTCGGTGACACCTGATACATCATTATCCGCTGTTCGATAGTAACTCGAGCCACTACTACCACTCAATGAACTTATAAGTTTGGGTAATATCAAAAGGGCACCAATACCGACTAGGGCACCGATTACAACACCACCCAAATCAATTTTTAACGGACTGTAAACTCCGACACCAGACCCTGAATTTGGATATCCTTGTATTCCACTACCATATCCCGTTGAATATCCTAATCTTTGGGTACGATCATTATTACTACTGTCAGCTACCGAATCATTTACTTCTTTGTATGAACGTCTCCAATCCGAATTATCGGCATACGTCGAAAATGGATTACTGCAAAATAATCCGGATTACACAAAATATACACATAAATTATTAATCGAACCTACCTGTTTGCACCGCCTGCTTCATAATTTTTTGGTACACTTTCACAAACTGCTATACATAATCCCAAAAGCACGGCAACAATGAATTTATTTTCCATGATTATAGAAATACTTCGATATTTCTAACAATTTTATAAAAGTAATCCACAAGATACAAGAGTCGAACTGTTTATGGAGTGTTTGCACCCAAGATTTTACTTTATATATCGAATCATGTTGTCATGGAGGAACAGTTTCGAACAATATATAATAGAATTGTACTTAGTTGAAATTCGCTGAATCCGTATGTGTCGCGCGCTTGCATATATAAAAAAAATCATTTTTACCTCTCCAATTATCATTTTATTATTATGGTTATGATTATTATGTTTCTAACAAACACAATATTTTTAACAAATTATGATTTATGTTTTAAAAGAAATCATAAACCATAAAAATATTATAATAATATCCATTAAATGACACATTTCACTTTCGTAATGTTACCATGTGATTTTTTGAAGATGATTATAAATTGTTGTTGTTGTTGTAATAAAAGTAAAACTGATGAAAATTTATAATTTGCAGGTACACACCATAATATATGGTTAAAAGTCAATAACATTAAAACTATAAACGTCTAAGTGGGGACTGCGCCAGCAAAAGATTATGTTCATTGTTACAAATAAATTAGGTGGAATAATTAAATTGGATTTTGGTTAATTTATAAACTCGAACGAAAATTAGGGTAAATAGTTTCCATACATTCGCACTGCTGACAATTTTTATCCGCGATTTTTTCACGGTCATAAAAATGTATTGTTTCTGGGGTAAGTTTGCTTAACATTAACTTAACGTTAATTTACTGTCAACTAATTTTGCGATTTTTCATGGATAGATTTAATTTTGTATGCAGTCCCATTTGTAGCTGTACATTTTTAGGTCGCTTTAGGGGTTTAGATTATAATCTTTATCTAAAAAGTAAAAAATTAGTTTAGTTGATATTATTGACACTTATATTTAGGATGAGATTGTAGCCACTACAAACGTCCATTGCATATTCGTCTTTTTAAATTTTGATATGTCTGGTTTTTTAATCACTAATTTTCTGAGGACATTTTTTACTTTTTTTCACACTCGATGTATATCAATCATCGCAGTCGCATCTGAGTGATTTTTAATGTAAACACATGGTTCCCTCCCTGGAATAACGACTATTTTAAATTTTTGCATACAGACAATAGTGTTCAGGTTCTATTGGGAACATGTCCCTCAACTCCAGTGAATGGGTGAAGCTCAACTCATTCGACAGAAGGCGTTTCAAAAAGGGGCTCAGGGAAGGCAAAACTAGAGAGGAAGCTCTAGCTTTTGCTAAGTCCGAGTACCCTGTCAAAGCACCTCTGAAACCTGTAGCAACTACCCTAGACAGTAAGTCTGGTGGTAAGCGCGAGAGATCTTTCGAGGTTGCTTTGGAATCCTCCAAATCACCTGCAAAAAAAACAAAAAGTGGGCCTTCTCTTAGTATGGATCAAATAGCAAACATACAGGAGTGTGTCATTGACCTTATCATTGAGACGCAAGGTTGAACCCATCAGCTTAAATACCTTGGTTCCTTTCGGAGAACAGGATGGCTTTTCTTCATTTGTTCCGATCTTTCCACAGCGTAATGGATGAGGAATAATTTTGACAGGCTAAGATCAAAATGTGGTCTAAGCATAATTTTGGTGGAAAAGGAAGAATTTCCTCGGCCAAATATAGTTAGAGGGTTTTTTTCACAAAGCCTTAGCTTGTCGAGCGAGAAGATTCTCGCCACCATGGCGGCAAATTCATGGAAAATTCTACAACAGATGACAACTGGAGCACTCGTCCATTTAGTCATGGCCATAGGAAATGCTTCAATGAAGACACTGCTCGAGTCCAAAGGGAATGTGGCTTACCGCTTCGGCCACATTAGACTCATTTTAAAGAGTGATCCCCCCTCCACCACTCTAACTACTGAAGTCAGCTCCAGCAATGAAAATTTTTTATCAGCCTCAGAAGGAGTTACAAACGACGATGGGGCAGCTCAGAGCAGTAGCACTGTAGAGCATTCTGTTCCCGCTGCCTCTTCGTCGGGAGACCGATTATTGGATCTCTCCGTGAGTCCTAATTTGGCACCGGTAAAAACAAATAGGGTGACCATACAAAAGGCTGTCCAGGATAGACTAGCCAAGTCAACCGCATCAACTTTGAGAATTAAGCCTAGAGGTGCTCGAGGGATTACTAGGAAATGTGGCAAAAACACGCCCCTTCCCGCGAAACAGTCGGCTGAGAAGCAGTCAGTGGTTAAGCAGCCAGGAGCGGAGGGCTTCTTACTCTAATAAGTAAGTATGGCTGGTACTATTAGGGTACTACAAGCAAACCTACATCATGCAAAAGGAGCCTTGGATGCCGTTTGCTCAACAACATTTAACCCTTGGCCTCATTCAAGAACCTTGGGTTAGTGTAGGAAAAATTAGGGGCCTCCACCTTAAGTCATGTAAGTACGTTTATGATCGCAGGGAATCACTTCCGCGAACAGCAAGATTGATTCATCTAATATTAACGTGCTTCCAATTCCAGAGTTCATCACTAAGGATTTGGTTGCAGTAATCCTGGAAGTACCGACTGGCAGGGGAGTGCAGGAGATAGTATGTGCCTCTGCGTACTTCCCTGGTGACTCAGTAAGTGTTCCACCTGTAGTTGTACAGGATTTGGTTGATTACTGCAACCTAAAAAACAAACAATTCATCATAGGCTGCGATGCAAATGCGCATCATATCGTTTGAGGTAGCAGCAACACAAATAGTAGAGGTACGTCCCTTTTAAATTATCTTATGAGCAATCACATAGACATTTTAAATAAAGGGCCTAGCCCTACTTTCATTAACATGATTCGGTAAGAGGTTTTGGACTTCACTCTGTCGAGTCAGTCCATTTCCAACTCTGTTGGAAACTGGCATGTATCAAATGAAGCTTCGTTATCGCATCACATGCACATCAGGTTTGATATACCAGGAGTGATCATACAGGTGGCAGAGCGTCGTATCCCTTGTTTTACAGACTGGAAGACCTACAGGGATATTTTATTCATCAAAGCATATCTTCTTACTTAAGCAGCTGTGTGGCGCGTGGAACGAGCATGGTGGAACGAGCAGCTGACTAAACTCCGTAAGAGGGTTAGGAAATTATTTAATATGGCAAAGCATTCTAATGAGTGGAATGAATATAGGCAAGCCCTAACAAATTACAATACTGAATTAAGGCGTTCCAAACGCCTTACGCGGAGGAAAAATAAAGTTCTAGCTAAGGACCAGTCCAACGAGATTGGGCTTCTTTTGAAATATGATGGTAACTATACATCGGATCGCAAAGAGTCACTCAAAACCTTGCTTCAAGTCTACTTTCCGGGCTGCACTGTATGCAACACAAAAACAATAACTAACCCTGTATTTGGTACACATATGGGTGCAAATGTGGGTTGGATTAATAGCTCATCCGTTAAGCTTTTTCTCCGGAAAACATCAAATGGGTCATTAACTCCTTTTAGCCGTTCAAGGCTCCAGGCGAAGATGGAATATTCCCAGCCCTTCTCCAAAAGAGCTTGGATTTGATTACCTCTGCTCTAGTAGCCTTATTTAGAACTAGCATCAATTTGGGTCACATACCACAGGCTTGGAGCCAAGTCAATGTGGTTTTTATCCCAAAGCTTGGCAATCGGCCAATTGAACTCCCTAAGTCCTACCAAACTATCAGTCTTACATCATTTATTCTAAAAAATTTGTAACGACTGGTAGATTTTCATATCAGAGACTGGTTAACTGTAACCAGACCCCTTAATCCTAATCAATTTGCCTACAGAAAAGGCAAATCCACAGAGGGGCACTGCATCTACTTGTTACCAAGGTTGAAGCGGCTTACCGCTCGAAAGAAATTGCGTTGTGGGCTTTTTTGGATCTTGACGGAGCTTTCGACAATACTGGATACGACTCAATTGCTAGGGCAATAACGAGTAAAGGTATTGATGATCCAACTAAACACTGGATTAGCTTCATGTTGGCTAGTAGGAAGATTACATCGAAATTAGGCAATGAATCAGTCACGGTTACGGTAGTAAAGGGATGCCTACAAGGCGGTGTCCTGTCGTGATCGACAAATTACTTGATGAGCTACATCTACTCGGCTATGACGCCATTGGTTATGTGGACGATTTGGTTATCATAATCTCTGGTGGGCGTGAATGTACGATGTCTGACAGCATGCAACAGGCCTTGCTTGTTATTGGTGCACTAGAGAGAGCCTTTCGATAAACCCTAACAAGACAGTCCTGGTACCATTTACCAAAAGACGTAAATTGAACTTTGGTTCAATTAGTTTAAATGGTATTACTATCAGATACTCTAATGAAGTCAAATATCTGGGTGTTGTCCTAGATAAGAAACTGAATTGGAACTCTCATATTAAATCAACTACCAAAAGCGCGGTCAGAGCCGTGTGGATCTGTAAGCGTATGTTCGGCAGGACTTGGGTCCTCAGCTCAAAAATGCATTACTGGATGTATATCATGATAGTGAGGCCAATTGTACACTCAAAAAAATATCGTAGGTCATATTGATTAAACGATTTCGTTGAATTTTGAAGAAATAATTTTAATCAATTTGATAGTAAATTATAGATTTAGTTACGAAAATAACCGATTTGAATAATAAATATTCAAATGATTATAACACAAAAATGTAGAATAAATTTTTTCAAATTGAAGAAATTTTTCTTCAAATTTTGGAAATTTAAAAGTTAGAGATAATTATTAATGATATTCATATGCGTTATATTGAATATTTTTATGAGGTAGTAACTATTTTTGTTGAGTCGATTAAGTTTCTTTGATTTAACTAAATTGTTTTACTACATTTAGTAAAACAAATGGTATATTTGAAGAATTTCTATTAAATTGATGAATTTAATGTTGAAATAGAGCAAATGAAACGAGAACAAATATGTTTGATTCTTTTCATACTTTAATGTTTGGTCTGTGCTTCTGAGTTTAATATACGCGTGCATAGGATTTAAAATAATATTTAATTTTTTTTAATTTGGTTTAAGAAATAACATAAAATTTGTTATTAAAATCGAGTAAAAAAAAAATTAACAGTTTCTAAGGTAAGACTAATTAAAATGTTTAGTGAATATAAACAAGTTAATAATGATTTTTATTTAATGTTTTTAGATAGTGTTGTTAATTTAATGGCAGAATAAAACAAGACGACCAGCGGTATCTTGGGACACCAAATAGATACATCTTCTTTTTAGTTTATATTATTGAGGTGCGTAAATTTTGATTAAAATATTAATTTTTAATGTTAAAACTGTGAGTCATATAGTTCTTATAGTAATTTATCAATCTTTTCTTTATAGGTAAACATCGAATCCCATCAACTTTCCAACAGCCTCCAGCCTAACTATAAGTGTTGAAGCATTTGTTTTAAAAATTATTCTAGTTAAAAAGTAATATTAAGTATATAGAAGTATATATTAATTGATTTTGAGTTTTAAAAATAAAAGTGTTCAAATAAAATTTTGTTTTTTTTACTATAATTACTATATGTAATATGCATATATAAATATGTATATATATATATATATATATATATATATATATATATATATATATATATATATATATATATATATATATATATATATATATATATATGTAATATGCATATATATATATATATATATATATATATATATATATATATATATATATATGTAATATGCATATATATATATATATATATATATATATATATATATATATATATATATATATATATATATATATCAAATCAACGATGTCTCCTTAATTCAACAAATTGCCATTAAATTATTTCATTGATTTAACAAAAGTTATCTTCAAATCAAACAATATTGTTTTCATTTCAACGAAAATTCCATCATTTTAACAAATATCGTTTTGAATTCCTTAATCCTATTGACTAATGGTTGTCAATTTGACAAACACGTTTATTTTTCCATTTTATTTAAATCGAAGATATTTCATTGAATCGATTAACTTAAACATCAATTGTTAATTTGAATAAAATATAATCAAATTAATGACCTACCTTCGTTGACCGTATATTAAACGCTTTTTCTTCGATTCAGATGTAAATTTTGTCAAATTAACTACTTTATTTTTTTGAGTGTAACCTATGGGTCCATAGTTTGGTAGCCGAAAGTACAGCAAAAAGTTATTATGAACCAGCTTACCTCATTGCAGAGGCTAGCATGTCTCGGAATCATGGGTGCTATGAGCACCTGTCCTACGGCGGCAATGGAAGCCCTCATCGGACTCACTCCACTTCATATTTACATCAAAAAATCAGCTGCTACTTATGCAGCTAGATTATAGCTGGTGAATCAATATAGTCATGATAATCATATGGGTCATCGGAACATTTTGAATGACCTCTCTGACTTGGATATGTTCTTTAGAGTCCCGGACATCACGCCCAAGGGCATCACGCCCAAGGAACTCTGCTTTGGCAGGAAAAAAACGTGAAACTTTTTACTAAATTAAAAGAAACAATTTGCAAATAAAGTGAAACCCATAAAATTTTCCTTCAAAATACCTTCTGTTTTAATTTTATAGTTATACCTACATTTACATATTATTCATTTCATCATGTATTCATTGAAACACGTATCATTATGCATAATAAAATTCAAGAATTTCATTGTCATTTGTTTTATGTTCATCAGTCATAATTAAAAGTTTTTAAAATGAATTCATCTGAATCCAATAGTTCATCAGGTAATGTAACATTATACATTATATAAATATCTACTATTATATGTGAAAATATTTTTATTACAATAATAAACCACTTTTAAGAACCTCAACCAAAAAAAAAAACAACCGATAAACCGGAAATTACCAAAAGATATCTCTTGAAAAAAAAAATCTTTTAACAAAACTGTTTGAAGGAGGGGAAACAGTCCAAAATGCGGCAAATATCGCCGGACTAAATATTAACTCTGCTAAAATAGTGTTTCGTCGTTACAGTCAAAATGAGTGCGAATTGTTAATAAAAAAGAAAAGAGTAAATCGACCGAAAAAACTAACCGCAGAAGTATTAACTAAAATTGAACGGATAGTTAGAACTACCCGTGGTTTTACGTTGGCTATTATCAAACAAAAGCTTGCAGAACAAAACTTACCACTGAGCCTCTCAAGCATTCAAAACGGTCTAAGTAAACTTTGGATTACCATGAAATTGGCTGTTCTAGAAATGGAGTCTATGAATTCGCCGAGAAGAATAGCATTGTGGAAAGAATATGCTAATATTAAAAGGTCTTAAAAAAATACATCAGTTCGTATCATTCTCCCTTCAGTAAAGGTAGAAATGTCACGCTTATAGCGGGTTTAACTGATCCGGGTATTATCCATCATAAAATAATATCAAATTCGATATGCAATGGAAGTAAGTTTTGTGGCTTCCTCTCAGAGTTAATTTCAAAATTGGATGGTACCAATTATTATTTTATAATGGATGATGCCCCGATTTATAAAACGTATCTTCCGCCTTACTCCCCGAAGTTAAATCCAATAGAAAAAGCGTTCTCAAAAATTAAATCTTAAGCTCGAGATTTGTTAGTTTCTGTAATAGACCAAAATCTTGTCGATGTGATTACATAGAGCGTAAATTCTATTACAACTCCTGACTACTCCAACTTTATGTGGATATGATGATGACACTCCCATCAGCAGCAGCACGGGAAGTGCTGACTTAAAAAGTTTCACTTAGTTTGCAAATAGTTCCGTTTAATTTGCAAAAGGTTGCACTTAATTTGCAAAAGGTTTCATTTAATCTGAAAACTCTATATATATAACCCTATATATACCTCATAAATTTCTAGACGATAAAAGTAGCTGGATTGTAGAATTTTTACGTATTAGGTGAATTAAGTCAAATTTTTTATATAGTACATGATTGGTGACGTAGGGTACTCCCCAAGGAAGTTTTACTAAGTAGAATAAATATTTTTTATATATTCTGACGATATTAATAAAATTCCAATCGGCGATTGATGAGCTCATAAATACTATGATATTTCTATCAGAAAATTCAAAAACCAGATAATACATGTTGGGCCCATTAAAACAGTTAAATTATGGCATAAATCTAAAACTTTTAAAATACTGTGAAGTTTATGCCGCATAATTTTGGTACCGTGCTGTTTCAGCTACAAGTTGATCAAGATGATTTATTTTAGCAAACGTTTTGGCAGATGCACCTATTACCTCCCGTGGTAGTTGCAACTCTCCTATCAGAAGCACCACAGCAGAAACACCCGCATTTCAGCAGAAAGACAAAAACGGAGAATTAAGAAAGGACAACTAAATAGAGAGGTCCGAAACTCCTTTTACCAGTTATATTAAAACAAATACTTACATCGGTTATAAGAATGACTTTCACACTGATGAAGAGAATCTCGTGAAAGAAACAGATTGGTTACTGAAGAGAAGAAAAAACCTACTAAAAAGCGAAAAACAAAATCCTCGTCTGATGTTACAGATCATCGGCCAGATAGTGTAACTTTAGTAACACTATAATTTAATCAGTAGATGGTAGCGACCAGCAGCAAACACTCGTTGACAAACAATACAAGGTTGAACCGAAACAAAGGCCCAGCGAAGTTAAATCATTGACCAACAAGGAGTATAGTGTAGTGTACACTACAATTATAACAGCAAATTTCGATACATATTAGATTTAGTTACAAAGCTCAATGAGTAAGGTAAGAAATAGTTTTAATACGAAGATAGAAATGAGGCGCAATTAATGTTACGGCTAGAAGTGTTACGGCTAGAAGGCAAAAAATCTGCAAATAGGAAAGGCAGTGAATATTCTAAAACGAGAACTATCAAGTAAAAACTACGGCTCCCAATCTTTATGCTTAAATTTAATAAAGATCTTTAACATCAGAGCTATTCTTAATATATATGAGGCTTAAAATAGAAAAGAACTTTAAAGGGTAAATAATAAAATGTACCAGTTTCTTCAAAACCCTACAGAGTAGGAAAAGTTACTCACAAATTCTAATATTTTTGTTTTTGAAAACCTTCATGAAAAAATGTGTCGAAACCTACAAGCCAGCGACTAGCAAAGCAAGAACGTGTAAAGTTTCAAGAACTTGAAACTTTATTTAATACCTACGAAAAGAAGAAGTCTAGAGAATATTGCTTCGTCTCTCTTAAGCTAAGTAAATGACCAGAACCTTAAAAATTGTAACCTGGAATGCGAATGGACTAGTTTAGATGTTTCAGAATTGGAAATGTTCTAAAGTTACCATCGTTTAATAAATTGGCAGTAATATCCGTTCAAGCTTCTATTAACAAGTGCTTGGCCGAAAGCTTTAAAATTATCGCTTTCTGTGTAACAGGTTCCCCCAGTGCCATCTATGTAAAAGATTTTCTGTTGCCTACTATTGAATTGCGGCCTAAAAACAATCGAAATTGCACATATTTTTATTTAAATATATTAATTAAAACTATTTTCACGAAAAAAACATATCTGATTAGTTTAATTTCCTCAAATCCATTTATAATTTTTATGTTTTTCACGTTAGGGTCATCATGTTGTCTAAACAAATCATTTGTGGGAGTGATATCAAAATGCCTTTGTATTAAAAATAAAAATAAAAAATAAATTCAAAAATGTTCAATCGTTTTTTTCTGTTAGTCCAATGCCTATTATTATAAATACTGACCATGTAATCGAGACAAAAAGAAAATAAAGTTTTAGATTACATTTTATTGTTATCTAGTTATAGCGTAAAACTAATATAACATCAAATAATGAAAGTTTTAATACAGAATATTGAGTTCATACAAGTAGTTCTGTTCTGAGGAAAATAAAACGTGCGTTTCATATTAAATGTTGGATTTTTTTATTTTGAATAATATTAAACGCGTATTTAATTTTCTTCAGAACGGAAATACTTATATAAGAATTCAAAATTCTGTATTAAAACTTTCATTACTTGATGTTATATTAGTTTTATACGCTATAACTAGATAAATTCATATCTAATTAATACTCACATGCAAATAAAAATATGACGGTCAATAAGAAAATGTAATCTGAAATTTATTTTGTAAAGTTCCCATACGAATATGACATTTCTCGTATTGGTTATCCCTAACATACAACTGGGGTTCATTGTAAGAACTAATTGAAAAATGGCCCTATCATATAATTTGTAATCAGTTTATTGGAATATGTTTTTCATAATTTTATTATGCTTCATCATTTCCGTTACATTTTGTCGAAATTACCGTTACATTTTTCTATATAATTTTTTATTTACTCCGGCCGCTAAAGATGTTTTCACATCAAATCTCGTGTTTTTGGAAACCAACCAAGTAACATTTCCAATATTAAAAATCGTCCAAGACAATCATTTCTTCATCAGTGATCTTATATATTTTATCAAAAGAACTTGAAATGATATCAATCTTGTTACAGGTCTCTCTTATTTAAGATAACTTTACATAAGGGTAGATAGAACTGATTCTATTTTAAACAAATTGTTTTTCTTTGATAAAATAGAATCCATTTATGATTTAAGCCCTACAAAAAAATTTTAATGTTTAACTTCTTGCCTAATTTATCTGCAAATTCCACTAATTTCATAAATTAGCTAAATTAGCGAACAACTAAAATTAGTTCTTTGTTCAATATGAATTGATACCAAAGTTATGCAATTTTGCACTGTATATATTATGTCAACGACTATAGACTAGACTATATGTTGTACTTATGCTTAAAAGCATGATTTTGAAATCGAAACTAAGTATATGTGCTAGTTACGTCTATTTGTTGTATTGTTTGTGATGAGCATGACGTATGAACAATTTCTAAATTACTTTAATACATAATCGTGTATGCAATTAGAATTTACAACATTAAATCATAATTAAAGCTGATTGCAATTGTAAAATAAATAAAATGGTTTAATTTTTGATAGTCAATAAGGTGTTAGTTTCATATCGAGTCTGTTTAAAATTTGAACGTAAATCATACAAATAATTTGTATCTTTGCCAAAAATTGAAAATCGAACGAGAGTGAAAACATAAATTTTTATTGATTTTTTTTTTATGTTTTTTAAGTAAATAAATGTTATGTCTTTTTGATGGGTTTTGCACAACAGGTGGTAGATTGAAAATGTGATTTGGGATATCGATGAAAATAGCTTAAAGCTATCGGGATTAAACCGTATGCAAATATGGCTAATTAAAGCAGGATTAAAGTTTGTTGTAAATCACAATTTTATAATTGTATGGCGGTTAACCCTTTTTTGTAACCTTTTTACCGGATGATAGTGACTGCACGCACATTCATTTCATAAATATAAACTTTACTAAACAAAGAGAAAATAACGGAATAGGCTACGTATTTACGTAATAAATTAAAACGCAGGTAACTTTGATTTTTAAAAATAAAATTAGCAAAGTTTGGCTAAATCAACCAAGCTGTAGTGTTATTAAGAAAAATTTCGAAATAATTTTGTGAACGCACTATATCTCAGTAAATACTGAAAATGATTTCAATAAATACTTGAGTTAATGAAAGAATTATGGGAATATTATGGATCGTATATTTAAAAGTAAAGGAATGGTTTTTATTTTAAAATACGTTCTTTCTTCTTTGCTTATTTCACAAAATTGACTTGTGAAATATGAATTCACAAGTCAATCTTGAATGAATCTCGATAAACCAAATTGAAGTTGAATATGTATCGAATCATCTCTTGAAATATTTACCCTCAAGCACAAAACACCATGTATATGGATTAAGTCAAGCTTAAAAAATGAAACGATCAATTTTAACACCACAACAACCAGAACAAATACGAAAAAGGGAATGAATGCAGAGAATTATGAAGAAGGAGGAGATAGCAGTTGCATAATACATATTCAAGATTAATTTAGAATGGTTTATTCAAATTATTTATGAAAAATAAAAAGCATTCTGGTATGAATCACTTAAAAAGAACAGACAATGCTCTCTAAACATTTAATAAAGGTATTGCTTTCATGGGATGTTTAAGAGATTCCTTACAAACACTGTCAGCTATCATCATTATGACGCAGCGTTCATAAATTGAAATAAACAACTAAAATGAGTGTCAGAATTAAAAACTATTAACCGGCTGTACGATTTTCTAAACAATTATTCGATATTGAAGATATAAAATGTCTATTAATTTAACCAGTCAAACATTGAAATGTTTAAATGTTATTTTTATTGTTATGCCTTTACGAGATACTTTAATTAAAAACGTTTTTATAAATATTTAAGGTAACTTCTAAAATCGTCAATAGTTGTGCTGGCTAGCTCCTAAAAATATTAATGTTAATGCCTAATGGCATATACAATAAACAAACCCAAAACTTGCTAGAAATGATAATGATGAACAGTGATAATGAAAATAAAAGCGATAACTTTCTTATTACTTTTTTATATTCTGTAGATTGCTAGATCTTTTTCCTCATACAAACTTTCTACTGTGCTTTGTTTTTGTCACTTGGTCTAAACATTACTGATTTTCTTGAATAATCTAACTTTTCATTGAATGTGTAAATTCACTTAAATCCAGTTTTACAGCGCTATTTTATTAAAGGTAGTATTAAACTCGAGACAAAATCGTGATGAAACTTTGCTTAAACACGAATTTATCGAAAGTATCATACTACTATAGTGATATAAAATGTAGTAATATTTTTTAAAATTTTACTTTGTGTCTGTGCTAATTCTAAATATTTTCGAAAATACATATAAAATAAATTTTTTAGTTCTAATATTATTTTGTCTGTGCTGTTGCCTAATACTATCTCTACAATTTTATTTCTATAAGCAAGCACAATATTATAGTCTTTATAGTATCGGTATTGATAAATTAATAACAGTATGGTTTGTTTCCAAGTAAATTAATCTTATAATTCGGCTATTCACCAATAGATGCCAGCAACAAAATTAAACCGAAATGTTTAGGTAATAAAAACATTTTCATGTTTTTGCCTCTTCCGGAATTGTATCGCTGAACTTGTTGTAACAAATTTAATCAATATTTATTTACCACAAATAAATACACAAAACAAAAATTTTTACTTTAAACACTATATTACGTTCTACACTTATACTTTCTAGCAGTTTTCGAAATTACTATATTTGTGTGTTTAGTCAATGTAAAACCATTTGTTAGTAATGTTATAACTTCAAAAAATGTAAGTGATATTATCGTGCATTTCATATTAAATATTTGTTAAACTAAATGGATTGTGTACTAATATTGTGTCTTTGGTGTACTAGGTGACACTATATCCAGACAGAGATACTTCAACTCCGATAAGCTACTATCTATATAGTTTCATGAAATAATTATAATATTCTATCTATAGGATAGAAAATATGTACTTATAGAAAAAAATAAGTTTTGGTTTGTTTCCATAATATTTTAGCTTGGTTGTGTTTCTAACTAATAGATGATACTATAATATTACTAATACTATGTTTACACCACTACTTTAAAAGTAGCTACCAAAAAAGTACGAATGGTGTAAACGCAAAGTATAATACTTTAATACTTTCGTGCTACTTGAATAAAGTATGTATCAAAAAAGTATTGAGGCAATATTTTGTTGTTGTTTAATTGTCATGCGTTAAGAATTGATTTTCTTTCTTATTTTGTTTATTAATATTTTGGAAAGAATGTAAACAAATTATATTTATAATTATATTAATTGATTATATAATTACATTATGTTATAATATTAGATTAATAATAAATTAATTAAATTAGAATATCATCTATCAAAACAATAAAGTATTATAATAAGGGTTTACACCACAAAATACCAAAATAATATTAGGTGGTGTAAACTGAACGTGAAAAATACTTTAATAATATAATAGTATTATACTATTAAAGTATGTTTTAAAGTACTGGTGTAAACATAGTATAAGCAAGAGAAACACTCATATTTTTTGTTATGAATTAAAGTTTTTTGCTTATCATTTGAAATTTGTCTGTCATCAACACTATCACAAAAGAATACAAATATTAGGGACAGTATCACAATACTGAAAATAAAGTAATTTACAATTTGGTTTTAATTTACAATTCAATAAATTATGTAATAGTATAGAAAAATGGTTGTGTTTACTGTTAGTTGATAGTCTGATACTCTCCATATTTTTTTTGCTAAATAAACAAATTTAAAGCTAAATTCATCTATGACTTCATCTCATAGGCGTTTCACTATTTCTGGTGAGTTGAAGTATATACTACATCGTTATTATGGATTTAAATCATGGCAAGTCACTGTGTATTCTAGGATAGTTAAACCAGCTCAAAAGGTGGGTTCTTTTAAGATTGCAAATAATGTTAATGTTGTTTAAGTGCTGAATTACCTCAAACTCACATTTTGTTGGAGTGTTCCTTCGTGTCTTCTGTTGTTTGCGATTATTTCCTAGTACTTTCTAACAGTTTCTAGCAATTGACCATACGATACAGTTCCCTTTTTTAAATCAAAAGCTTATCCAGTCGAGGTAATCCTTTTAGATTTTTGTTTCGCCTTTTTGGTTCTACTTTCCGCCACTCAGGTTGAACTCCTACCACTTATTCCATCCAATCCACCCAACTAGTTGGAGACCTCTTTTCAAAACTTGCCCCAAATTTGAAAGCTCGCTAATTAGCTGAACTAAAAGAACTTTTAAATTTTTTAGTTTCCGACTGCTGGAACATTGCGGTCGTTGGAGACTTTCAATTCCAAACGGATTAAGCCTTAATTGGAGTTCTACATGGTATATATACTAATCTAACTAGAGAGTTTTCTTTTATGCAAACAACTCTATAGTGGATACTAGGACATTTTTATAAAAACAGATAAATAAAAAATACCAGAAAGAGATAGTATAAATATTGAGAGATGTAATGGAAGGTGACCATTAAATTCCTATAACCTGTAAAATCTTTTTGTATAAATGGATTTATTAAAAATTACGAGTAATGATGATCAATAAAAAGATCAGTCTGAAAACATACTTTGCTGAAGCAGCTTAAACAATTATATAAAATAATTGAAATAAAAATATTAAAAATAAATAGTGCGAGCAAAAATAAAAGTAATTGTGTTGATTTTTATTAGCGGAGGAATTCGCTAATTATTAGTTATAAAAAAAATACATCTGTAATACATGATAGTATTTATTTTTGATAATTGGATCTCAAAAAATTATTGAGCTCAGACCACATGGCAGATTCACCACATTAAAGCTATTATTTCATCTTCGTACTAAGTAAAACGGTACATACGGAAATTGCAGTTACAAATACAACATACACATCTGAAGCAGTTAAAATATATGGTTAAAAGAACAACGTGGTACAACATTTTTACATCTTTACCATAACGGTTAAATTGTATGTTACTACAAGGACGTCAACCTCGTGTATATATGGTAGTTTGGAAATACCGTCTATTCATCTATACCTAATGATACATCAGGATTGGATTTTTTGGAATTAAGGTAAAATTTCTCTATCTAAAAAAAAAAAAAAAAAAAAAAAAAAAAAAAACATACATATCAACAAAATTGTGCGGTACGTTATTAAGTATCTATACAAAAACAAAATATATAGTATTTTACCACCAACCAAAAAAACAAATGCTTATAAATTAAATAAATCATATCATTAAAAAAATAAAAATAAAATAAAAATTAAAATTTCAAGGTCTTAACCTTTGCACATAAAAAAAAATAAATAAAAAATATGTAACATCTATACTTTCATTCATAATTAAACAAACATTTATTCAATATAATTATAAGAATTTATTAATAAAAAAAAAAAAAAAAAAATTTGTCATAATTAGATTTTTGTTTTCAAACTTACTTGTAATTGAAATTTGTAACTTTGGTATGATTGTGAATTCATACTTTGGTATGATTGGTATGATTGGTATGATTGGTATGATTGTGAATGAAGCGTTTATTTGCCATTAGTTAGTGCTAAGACGAAATGATAGATGAATTTAATACAATTTCGGGAAACTTCGAAAAACATTTAAGAAATAGAATAATTTCATCATCTGCATCACCTTCAACAATTCTAAGCCCAACACTGGTCAAAAATAAAAGTCCAACCAATTCCAAACGATCATTTTCCGAAAGTGAAACATAAAATTTGCATACCAATATTACAACTGAATTCGATAAAGTAGTGAAAAACAGTAAAATAAAAGACGAAATGGAGTTGAACATGTCAGCATTTCTAAAGATTATTACTATATTCTCCGGTATAAGCTCTGAATTACATTATTTTTTACAGTGCTGTGATACCTATTATGATAGTTTGGACAATGAAAATCAAGAAAAACAGTTTATGCAGCTTATTCCGACACGTATAAAAGGAATAGCTTATGAAAGGTTATAAAATATAATAAATATGACAAATGGCGTCAAAATCCAGTAAAAAAGCGCCTAGGCGTTATGAGCGAATAGAACGCCTAGTTAGCGCACTATTTGTTTTAAACGCCTAGGCGTAGTATTTGAGGATAATTGACGATTTCCAAACCATAAACATTTTAAGTACCTATTACACTATGAAATGTATTTAAAAAGGTTAAACAAAACAAAAGGTTTAAAAAGGTTTAAAACATTGTAGTTCCTAATGTCTGTAGTGGCCGTATTGTCGTTGTAAACCATACTGGAATGTGGAACTTCGATATCATTAAGCAATACATTCACAGTGTAATAACGAAACGTTCACGAACAAGTTTGTTACCACAACCAGTTTTACTTATTTGTACTCGTTTTCACCACACATAACGGTAGCAAGCTTAAAATATTTTGAAAAACAACGTATTTATCGAAATCATACCACTTAAATGACTGGCTTACTACCAGCCTTTGGATGTCTGTATAAACAAAACATTCCAGGAAACATATAATGACAATTATGATGAATACGTAGCGAAAGATCTTTCAGACTCAAATAGACAGACAAATCTGGGGGCGCTAAAGTGCTTAATACTTTTATAGTGTCATAATGGGCTCGAAAAAACAACGTTGAAGCTGATAAAATAGCCAAGGCTTTTAATTCCTAAAGTTGAATTTAAAATAATTAATTTGCACGAGCCATTTATCTTTAGCGATGATACATTTGCAAATTGCAAAAAAATTGCAAATAGTTTTTTTAATGTATTATGCATTTAAAATGCAGTAGTGTTAAATTCGAAGAATGGGTTGCGTTATAAGGTGCACACATTATTAAATTTTTGGAAGTAAATATGGTTCTTACTGACCATAATCTTATTGATGATAATGATAGGATTATTTTAAAATCAGATGGTTAAGAAGTGGAACATAAATCGTTATCCTCGATAGATTAAAGCGCATAGGCGTTTTATTCAAATGGGCGTTCTATTCGAAAATTTTCACTATTTTTAGAAAATTTTATATTTTGAAGACCACCCGAATATAGTGCCTAGGCGCTTTTTACGGGGGAAGACAGTAGTTTTAAAATCAGCTTTAAAAAGAAACACGCACGGTTGAACAGTTATCTTTAGAATTAGTACACGCACGTCAAATGAGTTCTGAAAGTTCACAAGAATTTGGCGACAGAGTGGAAAAACTATTATATGATTTAATCGATGTAAGTGTAGAACGTGAAGGTGTAGATGCTGCTAAAATTATTAAAAATATGCATACTAAAACCGCACTCCTTGCATTTACTAACGGGTTAGCACCACCAGTAAAAGCTACAGTTAAAGCATTAAGATTTACTGATTTAAAAGATGCTATCAAGTGTGCCGTCGATGAAGAACTTTCAAATAAATTTTTCCTGGATGTCTCTCTTGATACCCCAAATAATTCACAAAGGAGTACTTTCCCACATCGCCAACCTAAATGTCAACTTTGTAGTAAATTGGGCCATACAGCGAGATAGAGCTAAACTAGGTACTCATTTTCAAACCAAAAGCATCATACAACAAATCGAAATAGGTCAAATAAAGGATATTCACTATTTTGCTCCTTTTGTAAAATTCCTGAGCATCAAATTGACGAATGTCACAATAAATCACGTCGACAAAAACCATATTTTAGACGAAAAAATTATAATCAGTTTTATTCTCAAAATAACTCAAACCCAAACGTTAATACAGTTTCGGAAAACTTAGAACAACTCGGGTCGACAGGTACTCGGATTCGAGCAATAGACCTACAGAGTGCCAAGAAATCACAACAGTAAATACAACAAAATGTAAATCTGAAAATAAAATTCAGAAACCTATCAACAAGTTAATCTTATCAATGCCTGTCAAAAACATACTTCAAATAATTCCAAATATTTTGAGTTACATCTAGATTCATTTTCTACCAACCTAAATGAAATACCATTATTCTTAGTAGATACTGGAGCAGATATAAGTCTATTTAAGCTAAAATATCTCGACCAACATACTTTATTATTTCCTAATTTAAAATGTTCTATCTCTGGGATTTCAAACGAGCAATTACACACTCTTGCAGGCTGTAACACCAATATAGTTTTATCAAATAGCATAAAAACATCTCACATTTTTCAAATAGTTACTGACGATTTTCCTATCCCATGTGCAGGCATATTAGGAAACGACTTTATGGAACAAAATAATTGCATTGTTGATTACCAAAACGGAGTTTTAAAAATTCCAGAACAACCAGGTAGCTTAAATAATATTGAAATTCCATTCAGATCAATTACAAATAAAAGCAGTGTTGTAGTTCCACCACGAACTGAAATACTCGCATTCATTAAAGTCAATAATACTTCTAACTTTGCGCGTAACACACAATGTTTATGTCTAGCTCAAGAAGCTTTTCCTGGCATTTATATCTCCAATTGTCTAACAGAACTAAACGATGGATATGCAAAAGTTGGCGTTGTGAACACTACAGACAATTGCATTTATTCGGACCAAATTTCAAAAAAATAAATACCGGCTTAAAAATAAGATTTCTATAAAACTGACAACAACTGCAGAAAAACCATTCGAAAAAATTTTCATGGATATTGTCGGTCCTATTAACCCACCTAGTTACTATGCAAGTAAGTATATTTTAACCATTCAAGATGACTTAACTAAGCACTCTTCAGCTATTCCCCTAAACAATCAAGAAAGTGAAACCATTGCCCGTGCCTTTGTGGAAAATTTTATATGTCTCTATGGTGCACCGGAAACGATATTAACCGACTTGGGATCTAATTTTACAAGCCAACTATTCAAAGATACCTGTAAATTATTAAAAATAAAAAAACTCAATACTACTGCTTATCACCCCGAGTCTAATGGAGCACTAGAACGGAGCCACAGAACCAAAGAAGGTGAATACAAATGGAATGGCCCTTATGAAGTAAAGCAAATTGTTTCGGATGAAAATACCATTATACAAATTGGTCGAAATAAACGCATGGTTCACAACAATCGCTTAAAGAAATTTACTTCTAACAAGTAAATTATTTTATTTATGTAATTAAAAAAAAAAAAATCACGAATGTAAACAACGAAAAGTTGTAAAATAAACATAACACAATTGAGTTTCTTTCTTATTTATTAAAACTTTATATTATTATAATTAAATTTAAAATGAAATATTATTTTATATAACTCAATAGCAATCAATCTAATGAATCAAATGTTAAACATTGTGAACCTTACAATTTATACTATAACCAAAGTTATCATAAAAATAACTTTCGTTTTCTGCATGGAGGTGAAAAGGAAGGTACCAACATTTGACCATTAAATTCCTATAACCTGTAAAATCTTTTTGTATAAATAGATTTATTAAAAATTACGAGTAATGATGATCAATAAAAAGATCAGTCTGAAAACATACTTTGCTGAAGCAGCTTAAACAATTAAATAAAATAATTGAAATAAAAATATTAAAAATAAATAGTGCGAGAGAAAATAAAAGTAATTGTGTTGATTTTTATAAAAAGTGGTCATCGGCTTCACAACAGAGATAGCAAACGGATGCTTACAAATTACATATATCCAATAAAATACTGTATGAGTTGTACCTGTCTCAAAAACTCTTGCGACTTCAGCATAAATATAGTGCTATAAAATATTCATTGAACAATAAACAATTTGGTCGTGAAACAATATCGATGAACCTTCTGGTGGTATCGTATCAAAAAATGATGGAGTTATGATAATATGTCCATATAAGTGTCAAATCAATTTCAAGGATTATCCAGCAATCATTTACGTTTCTAATGAGTCGAAAGCTTTGAGAAAGCTTTAAAAAGAAAGTTAATTCACTTGTATTTCATCAAACACATAATTACTTTGTCTGGGAATTTAAATTTAAACAAAATAAAAAAACAAAACTTTTCGATAACACGTCCTTCACATAAAACCATTCGATAAAAAGACCAAGACAAAATTAATATTATCAGAAAATGGAAAAAAATGTTGACATCAGCACGTGCCTTTGTGGGTATGGTGTGGGGATACAATTTAATATCACCAAAAATGTGTTGAATAAATTTGGACACAATTTTCAATTTCCTTATTTTAATGTCGGATCTTCACAATTTAATTGAATAAACGACGTGAAACTTACTTTTTAGAGACTTTCCATTATTTCAATTTAGGGAGGGAATATTTATTGAATATTTCCATAACCAGAACATGAAGACGTAATATAAAATTTCGTGTAGGAGTGGCGCTGTGCCATTATTTCACTATCTGATCGTTTTGATGCATTTCCCATTTGATGTCAAATGAAAATTATATTTATTGCCAGAGATTTTGTAATATTCGTTTTTCAGACTTATTTTTAAAAAATACACAAAGGTATAGACTGTGACATAACCAACTGTTTTAACGTCAATATCGCCGCTAGAACTGCTTTAGCTTCACTTTGAACAACAAAGTCCACCCTTTACAAATTATTACCGAATTTACAAACATTAAACAATAGATAAAAAATATTGCCTTTTTTTGATTTAACTGTTATTTCTATTGATTATTATATTATTATATTATTATATTATTATATTATTATATTATTATATTATTATATTATTATATTATTATATTATTATATTATTATATTATTATATTATTATATTATTATATTATTATATTATTATATTATTATATTATTATATTATTATATTATTATATTATTATATTATTATATTATTATATTATTATATTATTATATTATTATATTATTATATTATTATATTATTATATTATTATATTATTATATTATTATATTATTATATTATTATATTATTATATTATTATATTATTATATTATTATATTATTATATTATTATATTATTATATTATTATATTATTATATTATTATATTATTATATTATTATATTATTATATTATTATATTATTATATTATTATATTATTATATTATTATATTATTATATTATTATATTATTATATTATTATATTATTATATTATTATATTATTATATTATTATATTATTATATTATTATATTATTATATTATTATATTATTATATTATTATATTATTATATTATTATATTATTATATTATTATATTATTATATTATTATATTATTATATTATTATATTATTATATTATTATATTATTATATTATTATATTATTATATTATTATATTATTATATTATTATATTATTATATTATTATATTATTATATTATTATATTATTATATTATTATATTATTATATTATTATATTATTATATTATTATATTATTATATTATTATATTATTATATTATTATATTATTATATTATTATATTATTATATTATTATATTATTATATTATTATATTATTATATTATTATATTATTATATTATTATATTATTATATTATTATATTATTATATTATTATATTATTATATTATTATATTATTATATTATTATATTATTATATTATTATATTATTATATTATTATATTATTATATTATTATATTATTATATTATTATATTATTATATTATTATATTATTATATTATTATATTATTATATTATTATATTATTATATTATTATATTATTATATTATTATATTATTATATTATTATATTATTATATTATTATATTATTATATTATTATATTATTATATTATTATATTATTATATTATTATATTATTATATTATTATATTATTATATTATTATATTATTATATTATTATATTATTATATTATTATATTATTATATTATTATATTATTATATTATTATATTATTATATTATTATATTATTATATTATTATATTATTATATTATTATATTATTATATTATTATATTATTATATTATTATATTATTATATTATTATATTATTATATTATTATATTATTATATTATTATATTATTATATTATTATATTATTATATTATTATATTATTATATTATTATATTATTATATTATTATATTATTATATTATTATATTATTATATTATTATATTATTATATTATTATATTATTATATTATTATATTATTATATTATTATATTATTATATTATTATATTATTATATTATTATATTATTATATTATTATATTATTATATTATTATATTATTATATTATTATATTATTATATTATTATATTATTATATTATTATATTATTATATTATTATATTATTATATTATTATATTATTATATTATTATATTATTATATTATTATATTATTATATTATTATATTATTATATTATTATATTATTATATTATTATATTATTATATTATTATATTATTATATTATTATATTATTATATTATTATATTATTATATTATTATATTATTATATTATTATATTATTATATTATTATATTATTATATTATTATATTATTATATTATTATATTATTATATTATTATATTATTATATTATTATATTATTATATTATTATATTATTATATTATTATATTATTATATTATTATATTATTATATTATTATATTATTATATTATTATATTATTATATTATTATATTATTATATTATTATATTATTATATTATTATATTATTATATTATTATATTATTATATTATTATATTATTATATTATTATATTATTATATTATTATATTATTATATTATTATATTATTATATTATTATATTATTATATTATTATATTATTATATTATTATATTATTATATTATTATATTATTATATTATTATATTATTATATTATTATATTATTATATTATTATATTATTATATTATTATATTATTATATTATTATATTATTATATTATTATATTATTATATTATTATATTATTATATTATTATATTATTATATTATTATATTATTATATTATTATATTATTATATTATTATATTATTATATTATTATATTATTATATTATTATATTATTATATTATTATATTATTATATTATTATATTATTATATTATTATATTATTATATTATTATATTATTATATTATTATATTATTATATTATTATATTATTATATTATTATATTATTATATTATTATATTATTATATTATTATATTATTATATTATTATATTATTATATTATTATATTATTATATTATTATATTATTATATTATTATATTATTATATTATTATATTATTATATTATTATATTATTATATTATTATATTATTATATTATTATATTATTATATTATTATATTATTATATTATTATATTATTATATTATTATATTATTATATTATTATATTATTATATTATTATATTATTATATTATTATATTATTATATTA
This sequence comes from Tipula confusa, assembly GCA_963556175.1. Classification (NCBI taxonomy): domain Eukaryota; kingdom Metazoa; phylum Arthropoda; class Insecta; order Diptera; family Tipulidae; genus Tipula; species Tipula confusa. The sequence goes on along the minus strand of OY744475.1, from coordinate 163,211,785 downwards.
TTATATTATTATATTATTATATTATTATATTATTATATTATTATATTATTATATTATTATATTATTATATTATTATATTATTATATTATTATATTATTATATTATTATATTATTATATTATTATATTATTATATTATTATATTATTATATTATTATATTATTATATTATTATATTATTATATTATTATATTATTATATTATTATATTATTATATTATTATATTATTATATTATTATATTATTATATTATTATATTATTATATTATTATATTATTATATTATTATATTATTATATTATTATATTATTATATTATTATATTATTATATTATTATATTATTATATTATTATATTATTATATTATTATATTATTATATTATTATATTATTATATTATTATATTATTATATTATTATATTATTATATTATTATATTATTATATTATTATATTATTATATTATTATATTATTATATTATTATATTATTATATTATTATATTATTATATTATTATATTATTATATTATTATATTATTATATTATTATATTATTATATTATTATATTATTATATTATTATATTATTATATTATTATATTATTATATTATTATATTATTATATTATTATATTATTATATTATTATATTATTATATTATTATATTATTATATTATTATATTATTATATTATTATATTATTATATTATTATATTATTATATTATTATATTATTATATTATTATATTATTATATTATTATATTATTATATTATTATATTATTATATTATTATATTATTATATTATTATATTATTATATTATTATATTATTATATTATTATATTATTATATTATTATATTATTATATTATTATATTATTATATTATTATATTATTATATTATTATATTATTATATTATTATATTATTATATTATTATATTATTATATTATTATATTATTATATTATTATATTATTATATTATTATATTATTATATTATTATATTATTATATTATTATATTATTATATTATTATATTATTATATTATTATATTATTATATTATTATATTATTATATTATTATATTATTATATTATTATATTATTATATTATTATATTATTATATTATTATATTATTATATTATTATATTATTATATTATTATATTATTATATTATTATATTATTATATTATTATATTATTATATTATTATATTATTATATTATTATATTATTATATTATTATATTATTATATTATTATATTATTATATTATTATATTATTATATTATTATATTATTATATTATTATATTATTATATTATTATATTATTATATTATTATATTATTATATTATTATATTATTATATTATTATATTATTATATTATTATATTATTATATTATTATATTATTATATTATTATATTATTATATTATTATATTATTATATTATTATATTATTATATTATTATATTATTATATTATTATATTATTATATTATTATATTATTATATTATTATATTATTATATTATTATATTATTATATTATTATATTATTATATTATTATATTATTATATTATTATATTATTATATTATTATATTATTATATTATTATATTATTATATTATTATATTATTATATTATTATATTATTATATTATTATATTATTATATTATTATATTATTATATTATTATATTATTATATTATTATATTATTATATTATTATATTATTATATTATTATATTATTATATTATTATATTATTATATTATTATATTATTATATTATTATATTATTATATTATTATATTATTATATTATTATATTATTATATTATTATATTATTATATTATTATATTATTATATTATTATATTATTATATTATTATATTATTATATTATTATATTATTATATTATTATATTATTATATTATTATATTATTATATTATTATATTATTATATTATTATATTATTATATTATTATATTATTATATTATTATATTATTATATTATTATATTATTATATTATTATATTATTATATTATTATATTATTATATTATTATATTATTATATTATTATATTATTATATTATTATATTATTATATTATTATATTATTATATTATTATATTATTATATTATTATATTATTATATTATTATATTATTATATTATTATATTATTATATTATTATATTATTATATTATTATATTATTATATTATTATATTATTATATTATTATATTATTATATTATTATATTATTATATTATTATATTATTATATTATTATATTATTATATTATTATATTATTATATTATTATATTATTATATTATTATATTATTATATTATTATATTATTATATTATTATATTATTATATTATTATATTATTATATTATTATATTATTATATTATTATATTATTATATTATTATATTATTATATTATTATATTATTATATTATTATATTATTATATTATTATATTATTATATTATTATATTATTATATTATTATATTATTATATTATTATATTATTATATTATTATATTATTATATTATTATATTATTATATTATTATATTATTATATTATTATATTATTATATTATTATATTATTATATTATTATATTATTATATTATTATATTATTATATTATTATATTATTATATTATTATATTATTATATTATTATATTATTATATTATTATATTATTATATTATTATATTATTATATTATTATATTATTATATTATTATATTATTATATTATTATATTATTATATTATTATATTATTATATTATTATATTATTATATTATTATATTATTATATTATTATATTATTATATTATTATATTATTATATTATTATATTATTATATTATTATATTATTATATTATTATATTATTATATTATTATATTATTATATTATTATATTATTATATTATTATATTATTATATTATTATATTATTATATTATTATATTATTATATTATTATATTATTATATTATTATATTATTATATTATTATATTATTATATTATTATATTATTATATTATTATATTATTATATTATTATATTATTATATTATTATATTATTATATTATTATATTATTATATTATTATATTATTATATTATTATATTATTATATTATTATATTATTATATTATTATATTATTATATTATTATATTATTATATTATTATATTATTATATTATTATATTATTATATTATTATATTATTATATTATTATATTATTATATTATTATATTATTATATTATTATATTATTATATTATTATATTATTATATTATTATATTATTATATTATTATATTATTATATTATTATATTATTATATTATTATATTATTATATTATTATATTATTATATTATTATATTATTATATTATTATATTATTATATTATTATATTATTATATTATTATATTATTATATTATTATATTATTATATTATTATATTATTATATTATTATATTATTATATTATTATATTATTATATTATTATATTATTATATTATTATATTATTATATTATTATATTATTATATTATTATATTATTATATTATTATATTATTATATTATTATATTATTATATTATTATATTATTATATTATTATATTATTATATTATTATATTATTATATTATTATATTATTATATTATTATATTATTATATTATTATATTATTATATTATTATATTATTATATTATTATATTATTATATTATTATATTATTATATTATTATATTATTATATTATTATATTATTATATTATTATATTATTATATTATTATATTATTATATTATTATATTATTATATTATTATATTATTATATTATTATATTATTATATTATTATATTATTATATTATTATATTATTATATTATTATATTATTATATTATTATATTATTATATTATTATATTATTATATTATTATATTATTATATTATTATATTATTATATTATTATATTATTATATTATTATATTATTATATTATTATATTATTATATTATTATATTATTATATTATTATATTATTATATTATTATATTATTATATTATTATATTATTATATTATTATATTATTATATTATTATATTATTATATTATTATATTATTATATTATTATATTATTATATTATTATATTATTATATTATTATATTATTATATTATTATATTATTATATTATTATATTATTATATTATTATATTATTATATTATTATATTATTATATTATTATATTATTATATTATTATATTATTATATTATTATATTATTATATTATTATATTATTATATTATTATATTATTATATTATTATATTATTATATTATTATATTATTATATTATTATATTATTATATTATTATATTATTATATTATTATATTATTATATTATTATATTATTATATTATTATATTATTATATTATTATATTATTATATTATTATATTATTATATTATTATATTATTATATTATTATATTATTATATTATTATATTATTATATTATTATATTATTATATTATTATATTATTATATTATTATATTATTATATTATTATATTATTATATTATTATATTATTATATTATTATATTATTATATTATTATATTATTATATTATTATATTATTATATTATTATATTATTATATTATTATATTATTATATTATTATATTATTATATTATTATATTATTATATTATTATATTATTATATTATTATATTATTATATTATTATATTATTATATTATTATATTATTATATTATTATATTATTATATTATTATATTATTATATTATTATATTATTATATTATTATATTATTATATTATTATATTATTATATTATTATATTATTATATTATTATATTATTATATTATTATATTATTATATTATTATATTATTATATTATTATATTATTATATTATTATATTATTATATTAACTTATTGTTTTATTGTGGAACCCTAAGTGGAGTTTGTTAATTGAAGTCTTTGAGGATTTCTTAACTGGTGACCCCGATGTGTTTGTAAACTGGTAATTTACTCGCAATCGAGCAAATCAACAGCGTTACACAAAAAAAAAATTTAAAAATCAGTCTGATTGCAAAGAACAAAGAGATCTACAAAGATATCACGTTGCACACGTGCTCCTATATTTGTCGAGTTATCACTGTACATTTTTACCAACCAATGAGATTCGATATCGAATTTCGGTTGTGTCGATGAAACTGCCCGAATTTTGGATGGACAGTCTGACGGTTTGGTTTGCTCACGCTGAGATCTAATTCCGGAATCAGAAAATTGTCAGCGACATTATCCAGCTTGAATATGTGATCATGTCCTTACCTAGTAGGTGGTGAAGTCAATTATTGATATTATCGAGTCGCCACCTGAAACCGAGAACTTATACCAGATCCTAAAGGACACCCTTATCAAGCGCTTTTCAATTAGCGAACAACAACGATTAGAAGCGTTGTTTTCAAGCGCTGATATGGGAGATATGAAAGCTCCGATTGCTGTTTTTATCCCAAGGCAAGGGGATCCCACGACCCCAGCAAAAAAAATTGTAATCGATACTAGTGCCGATGTCTCGATCATACCGGTTCTTCGGATACATCGCACACATTCAACAACTACAGCTTCCTTAAAGTAGTAAACGGTTCAAGCATTTGAACGTACGGCATGAAATGTTTGAAATTCAGTTTGGGGCTTAAAAGAAATGTCATACATGTCTTCGCCGTTGCCGACGTCAATTGTCCTATTCTGGTAGCAAATTTCTTATCAAAAATAGGCTTGATAGTAGATCTAAAAAAAAACGACTTATCGATGCAGAGATGAATCTTAAAGTTTATGAAATTATAAAAAAGACTGACCCTAAACACAAAATCAAAGATACGACATTCAAGGATAACACAACGTCGTTCATTGTATCCAAATAACCGAAAGATTGCCGTATCGCATCTACGTCATCTTAATTCAGCTCATCTCAGGTAAGAATTCGAGAACATGGTAGAGCTGAGAATTTCTCCCCCTTCTTTTGTATATCCCTTGTATATGGAAGCTACAAATAACAATGAGGTGGCTCTGCGGGGATTACCAGCGTCTAAATGCCGTGATCGTACCCGACCGGTATCTCATACCGCACATACAATCATTTTCAAATCAAGTTCACGGTTGTACAATCTTTTCAAAAATGGGTTTAGTAAGTGCCTACCATCACATACCAGTTGCACAAGAGGATATTTTCAAGACTGCCATCCCGACACCATTGCGCCAGAGTGAATTTGTGAGAGTGCCATTTGGATTGCATAATGTAGCGCAAACCTTCCAAATGTTTATGGACTGGAGTACGTGTTCGTTTATATAGACGATCTCCTAGTTGCTAGTCGTATCGAGAGGATCACTTAAAGTATCTCAAAGAATTATTCCGTCGCCTAACAGAATATGGTGCTTAACATAAATTTATCCATATGTGTTTTTGGAGTGACCCTGCTGGGTTTCTTAAGCCATCAGGTACAACCACAAGGTATCAACCCATCAGAAGATAGATTAAAAGCCATAAAGACTTTTTTAATCCCCACGACCCTTCATCAAATTCAACGATTCAGATAAATGGTTATTATATGATCATCGATTCGTATAACAAAGCTCGCCGAAATACTCGTCCCAACCCATTCGCATTTCACCTCGTTGACTAAGGAGCCAAAAACAAAAATTTTCAAAAGCAAATTTTTTGCAATCAAATAAATTGTAATACCTAATTTTTTTTCTCACTGACAGACAATAGCTTTAATATGTCAAGCTACATCGTGCAAAATATAAAAAAATAAAAAAAAATTGACCCACACACGATTATCGTCCAAACGACAATATTGTCAAAACCCCAAATACTGTAGAAAGGCAATTCAAGTCACAATAGGAAATAAAAAGATATATTTTATGCCTGATAGCATTCCAATAAATTATGCAAAATCAATAAATTGTAATCGAAATGGAAAAATAAATAAAACAGAGGAAAAGTCGAACGGAAAAACCATCAGTACGAGTGTACATCTGGAAGGCAAAACAAAAAAAAATCTATCGTATCTTTAAAAAAAATATGGAACATATTATGTGTGGGCGCCTTCGTATTTACAACCATAGTTAATCTATAATAATATAACTGTCCTATCGTCATTTAAAATATTATAGTATACGTTCGGTTCTGGCCGAAAATATCTTATAGCCAATTACATCTCAAATTGGATGTTTTATTAAGATACTTAATGTCAACAGAATTATTGGTTTATAATCTTTTGATTTGCGTTTATGTATTTTTATCGTGATGCCATTCAATATTAATTTGACATTTTAGCCTTATATTTTATGATTAAAAATATTATGTTAAAAAGTATTAAAAAGTCATCGCTAAATTATCATTCTATCACTATATAGTCAATTATGGAAATTCGTTAAAAAATGATCTGTTGCTATCCATTCTCGATTAGTAAGTAGGTAAGTTAGTATCCTGTTCCGGTCTGCAGTTTTTCCAATAAGAAATCGAAATTTATATTGTGACGTACGCGATTTATTTAACACAACTCAATTTCAAAGTAACTTCATTTATTTCTAACAAATTATTATATTTCTTTTTCTTTTTTGTAACCTTACACTTTATGCACAAAATTTACTTTGATTACATTTGGATCGTCTTCTCTCTCTTCCCTTTGCATGCAAATTCCTCTATTTACTGTTTGGGCGCCAGCCTGCGCGCACAAGCCTAACAAGCATTAGCTCGGTTGGCCGAGACCCTCGGGCTGGGTGTAACAAGGAAAGCTATTCTTCGGAACAAATATGTTACACGCGGATTCAGCAAAAAAAAGGAAAACAATAGTGGCACTCACCTGTGGTTAGCGTGTTTGTCTCATCCTCCTTTTTCAGCAACTCGATCTGGTTGGCGTCCTTCCGCTTTCCACCTTCGTTATACACCTTACGTTTTCTCTATTTTTGCTACCACGCCACCCGGCTGCGACGTGGTGTATTAGACACCGCTCCTCTGTTTCACTTTGGTTTACACGTTTGTTTCCTTTCTGACACACGCCCCTGACCACCGGGTGGGGTTTTTATTTTTTAACAATTTGATTCACCGATCCACGCCACGCCACTAACCACTGTGGCGGAGTCTCTTTTATTCTAAGTTTAGGTATATCCAACCCACGGAACTAACCACCTCGACTTACGAGGTTCTCCGTTCGTTTCCCCAGGGTTTTTACCTTTTCTTCTTGAAGTTTCTTTTTTTTCCGATATCAAACGATTCCTCGACGTTTTTGTCGTATCTTCACTTTTTTTCACAAGCAAAAAACTTCCCTCTCCATAAGGAAAGTCATCGCCTTATATCAGTTTTTTTTGTATCCATCTGGCAACCTAAGTGATCGATATTTATCTTACCGTTTTGCGTCTCGCGTGCCATCTACGGCACATCATTGTGTTGACTCAACATCGAGATAAAACGAGTGTGAACAACCCGTGTCTATTACGTTTTTTTTTGTTTGTTCATATTTGTATACGTCAGTCCGGGTTATACTCTGTTCAGTGTGCAGTGTCAGTATTTTGATTTTGTTTTGTTTTGTATTTTTGTTTTGTGCATTTTGTGTTATTATTTTTGTGTTACGTAAAAGTGTGTAAATCTGAGTATTTATATTAAGTGTGCGTTTGTTTTGTCATTTGTGTTACTTCTTAAATGTTTTTACTTAGTGTATGCAAATATATGTCAAACTATACATATTTGTATGATGGAGTTTTGATTTGTATCGTCATCCTTCTGTTGTTTTTAAATTTTTGTTTTGACGTTTACATTGTGCGCACCAAGCAAGCACCATCGCGGGAGATGGCACAGGATTGAGTTTAAGGATTCTAAAGTCCCCACCAACCAAGCTTCAGGTAATCAATTAATTTTTTAATAATAATATCTTTACCCCTGACGTCCACCACGTAACAATATACAGTCTATAATAGCCTTATATACTTCGTAGTTCTCGAAGAAACTCGATGATCAAAAAGTTCAGATCTTGTATCCCAAGGCTATACTTTGGTTTAGTGGAGATGTACTCGGTAATCTTGGTGTTGGATTTCTTCTCAGGAAGTGGGTTTTGGAGTTTATTGCAATAACTTGAGCTCTTGATATTCGAAGTGATACTTTATGAAACTATATTTTTGACCCTTAATTCCATTTAGAATTTTTGGCGATCGCTCAAAATGTGAAAACAATTGCGGCACAGGTCTCTTGTCATAATAAAGGAGAAAACCACTCTTTGGGTGAATGAATTTGAAGGGCTAGACTACCAAGGAGGATTTTTCGATTATTATTATAAGTTAAACTAGGATTGGTTCAATTTCCAAAATGTACGCCTCTTGATCCGAGACTCGTCAAGAGAGTTCGACATATATGAACTTCAAATTATTCACTTAAAAATCCAACCCGTGTTAGCTGATCGCCTGAAAAAATACTTTCTGCAAGCAAAAAGGCTTGTACTTTACACGTTTTTTTGTAAGCAAATATTATCTGCGTAATATTTGCGTAAACTAGCACTTCTACCGTATTTTGGGCGTGGAAAAATCACACAAAATCAGGAGCAGTGGAAGGCATTTTTCAAAATCATCTTGTTTGTTATTGAGTCCAGCTGGATTGTATATTTTTTAACAGGTGTGAAGTTTGTCCCAATTACCAAAAATAAGCATGTATTAGTAAATTCACTGTTAATATACTTTCTTATAAGAATTTTGAGTGAATTTAGGAAATTTGAACATTTCTATAAACTGAATAAATAAAACTATTTCGAAGTATTTTACAATTATTGAAAAGATTCCACTGAATGGAAATGATAGCCTTATTTTTATTGTATCAAATGAGCTATGTGTCATTTCCAAACGGAGGGGATAAATAAGTTTTTTTTAGTTCGTATAACATAGGTTCATCGATTCTATTTGTTTGAGTAGTTTATTTTTCGGTGAATAAGAAAAATCTTTTCACATTTGTTGCAATTACTCTTTGGAAATGATAACCTTATCTAATAAGCTATGCGCCACAAACCATTTCTGGTTGGTAATTTGTGTGAGATTTCTGGATAATAATGGAATGATGATACAGTTTTATTGGTTATGAGAAATAAAAAAATATATAATAATTCAACTAGACTTCTGCCATTATATTTTTTTTATATTATTATTTTAACGTTTTAGTTTTTCATGTACACTAAAATTGAAGGATTAGTAGAATAGTGCGGTTTTGTTTGACTTATAAATTTTCGGAGGTCATCGTGACATTCCCATACGTCGTTAGGCCTTCTTATGTATGCAGTATAATGTCCTACTTTACCAACAATCGATGGATGCTGATAATTAATAATCCCTTTCAAATACACTGGTTCTTCCAATAAATTGATTTCGGATTGAATATCTTGTAATTTTATTTTGTATTCAGTTGTTTATTCAATGGCTCAACATCATTATTATAATTCCATTTGTTGACTTTAAAGGTTTGTCATTACTACGCTTTCGGTATCCATTGCAGTTCGCATGTGGCAATCGTATTTTATTTTCAATTTGTTTGAAATCATCATCGCAGAATTCAAAATATTCGATTGATAAATATAATATTTCTTTCGAAAATTTATCGCAATTTTCCTTGCAAGAGTATTCTACATAAAGCGTAGGATCCATTAGATTTTTAATGATATCAATGATATTGGAAGCCATTGAAATTGTGATGTTACTATCTTAATTATTTAAAATTAAACTTGGAAATAACTGAATTAGAATTTCCGACCGCGAGATATAAGTTTCTTGTTTGATTCCAACATTTAAAAGTTGTGAGATGAACTTAAAATACACATTTTCATCCTATGACATAAATAAACATTTATAAAATTCTACATCCATTGCCGCCGAATATAAAATTTGAGTCAATGCATCGAACCCGCAAGTTTCAGTAATACTAATTCGTTTTTTGTCTATGGTATGATAAACAAATCCATTCGATAGCAACGACAGCGGTTTATTTTCTAGTATTTTAGATAAATCAGAAGTAGATTTTCTCAATACGAGCTTTTTGGACTTTTCCTTATGTAATCCGGTCGATACTTCTTTAAATTGTTTCGCGACGAATAATCTTTTCAATGAACAATATCTTTTCAATACTCGTTCCCCGATATGCTTAGGGGACCTGTAAGTTTTATGTTTTTTTTTTGCCCCATCTCCTCATGAATAACTTTAGCGTTGTCATTGTATTGTAAGGGACCAGGTGGTGAATCGCTTTCTACCTTGGGAGTTTTTCTTGTACTCAACTTTGGTGTAGATGGCAATATTTGTGAAAATTCAATTCGTTTTAAATTGCTGTTAGTTTTTTCATTCAACAGGCTGACAAACCTGCCTACCTTTAATTTTTTGTTTTCGGTATACTGATTTTTTACTAGATTACACCAATTTTCGACATTGGTGTTAGACAGTCGACCTGTAACGCCTACAATTTTAGAAAAACAAGTACTCCAAAATGGTAAATATGAGAAGTACTTTTTTATGGTAAATGTGACAAATTCAGGAAAATAATATTCATTTTTTTTTTGAAGGACAATTCTTCGGAATTTTTTTAATAATATTGCTATGCAATAGATAATATTTAAAAAAAAAAGGGCTAGATGTATAACCTACGTATTCTTCGTCAATTTGAATATCTTCACTATCTGAAGAAGTAGAATTTAAATGGGAACAAATAGAATCGATGAACCTATGACATACGAACTAAAAAAAACTTATTCATCCCCTCCGTTTGGAAATGAAACATAGCTCATTCAATACAATAAAGACAAGGCTAACATTTTTATATAGTGGCATCTTAGAACAAACTCTAGGATTTGTGATATTAACCGAAGAATAAACTACTCAAACAAATAGAATCGATGAACCTATGACATACGAACTAAAAAAAAACTTATTCATCCTCTCCGTTTGTAAATTACTTATAGCTCATTTGATACAATAAAAATAAGGCTAACATTTTTATATAGTGGCATCTTAGAACAAACTCTAGGATTTGTGGAATTAGCCGAAGAATAAACTACTCAAACAAATAGAATCGATGAACCTATGATATACGAACTAAATAAAACTTATTCATCCCCTTCTTTTGGGAATGACACATAGCTCATTTAATACAATAAAGATAAGGCTAACATTTCTGTATAGTGGCATCTTAGAACAAACTCTAGGATTTGTGGTATTAACCGAAGAATAAACTACTCAAACAAATCCAGTATTTGTTTGATAAACTGATTTTAAAATCATGATGAACTAGATATTATTTTAATGGGCACAAATAATTTTGTATATAATTAAATCAATTGTCTTTTCTCCTAAAATTAAAATTTAAAATTTTTTTTTATTGAATTATAAAGCAAAAATATTTAAAATAACTAAAAAAAAATTATTACTTTCAAAAAGATTTTTATTTATATCTATTTTAAAATAATTTGTACGACGTTACCTTCAAAATTTAGCTTGCACAAATAATTTTGAATAGGACTGTACAGGGTGTCCGCCGGGAAGGTATACTACTTTGTTTGTTTATAATTTTTGATTAAATGAAAGAGAATGGATGTTATATTGATAAATGTTTTATTTAATGTCGGCAATTATGTATGAAATACAATATCAGATAAATGACCGCCTCTGTTAGCCTCAAAAATGCGAGCCCTTTTGAGTACCTTTTTCATTACATTCTCACACATTTCACGCGGTATTTCATTAATTTCATCACGAATATTTTGTTTGAGTTGCTCAAGCGTTTCTGGTTTGTTTGCACAAGCCTTGCTTTTTAGATATCCCTACAAAAAGAAGTCCGGAGCAGTCAAATCAGGCGAACGTGGAGGCCAATCAACATCACCATTTTTTTAAATAACTTGTTGTGGAAAGAGGTCTCGCAGTAATTCCATTGTAATCCTGGCTGTATGCGATGTGGCACCGTCTTGTTGATACCACATGTTAATCAAGTCCAAAGCATGCAGTTGTGGCGTTAAAAAGTTTTCAATCATATCATTAATCGCTCCCCATTCACAGTTATCGTTACGCCGTTTTGATTTTCAAAGAAGTAAGGTCCAATGATTTCTCCTGACCAAATTGCACACCAGACTGTCACTTTTAATGGATGTAACGGTGACTGATGAATAATTTGAGGGTTTTCCATTGCCCAGAACCGACTATTCTGTTTATTCACATATCCATTTAAATGAAAATTTGCCTCGTCACTCATTATGATTTTTTCATGAAAATCGGGGTTGTCATGGGCGAGCTGTAACATCCTATTGGCATATGTACGGCGGCGTAAATGGTCTTGTGGAAGAAGCTCTTGTGTCAACTGAATCTTAAATGGAAACAAATGCAAATCCTTGGGCAAAATTGTGGCCAAACTTGTTCTTTGAAGACCAAGCTGCTTTCTTGAGCAGCAGTAATGTTTTCAGCCGATCTTGCAGTACGTTGTGGCCCATGCTTGGGCCTATCACTTACAGACCCTCTTTCTTCGAAATCATTCACTACACGATAAATAGTGCGTTTTGTTGGCACGTTGTTTCTCTTAAAAATTTTACGTAACTTTCTCATCGTCACAGTAATCGATTATTGATTTTGATAAAATGTTTTAACGATTAAAACACGTTGGTTTATCGAATATTTTTCCATAATAAATTTGCCACGTGTCTAATTCACGACTGCCAAATATGAACTGTCAATACTAACGTTTACCAAAATGGCGGCAAAACAAAGTAGTATACCTTCCCGGCAGACACCCTGTATATTTATCTTAAATGTTATAAATTCAATTTGAAAAAAATAATGGTTTTATTCTGTCTCATTCTAATATCGTATAGCTTTCTGTTTAAAAATTTGATTTTACAGTTTAACTACTAACACACATATGATGTTTGAAAATTCTTATTGGATTTGTATACGTCCATGGTAATTTTTTTTGGGACAAACTTCACACCCGTATTTTTTATGTTTTATTTTATAGTATCATCGCTCGGTACCTCCCAACAAAACGCCGCAACTTGAACCACTGCTCCAATTTTCATCGAAATTTTGTAACTTTTCCTGAATCTTGCATCATAGATCTTAACATATTTATTAATGATCCGATTGAAGTGATTGGTAGTAATTGCGGGAAATGTTGGTTGGACTACTAGTAACACTGGACTTGGATTTTGGAAAAATGGTACAATAGGTTTCAAAAAATGAGATTCATAGATTTTTGAAGAATTAATAATATATTGAAAGTAGAGTAACGGCGTTGTTTAGTAAATTGATCCCACTTATGATAAAATTGATAAAAGATCAATGGTTTAAGGTGTGGCATGACGCGGAAACATACCTCATTTTACAAAATAAATATCGCAACAAATATATGGCAGTACGTTTGTCCCAATATAATAATATCGCACTAATAATTTGCTCACATAATAGCTATTTATTAGAAATTTTATTTTGTTAGAAGGGAAGTTTAGGATTTGACGCGAGTTATATTTGGTAGTTTTTAATAAAAAACCACAGTCGTTTATTTAAAATGTAACAAATTTATTTGTTTTCAATCCAGAACATGTCTGGTCTACTCGACGTTACAATAATATACTCTAATGTAATAATATAATTATTGATTTATGTACTAAAGCGTTCCCTGGTAATAATCAGTGGAATGCTGGATTGTTTATTGAAATTGATAATGTGTTTATATTATGAATTTATTAAACTAAGAAATTATATTTAAAATATGTTTTTTTATGCTGATTTGATGTTTCGAGAATTTTAATACAAATAAGAATTTATGAATTAAAAATATTTATGTTAATAGATAAAGCATTTCTTGGGAAGCAATGAAATGCGTTGTAATTAAATTTTATATTATTTTATGATCTTGGGTGGTTAGGTAAGTATTGTTGTTGGAGTTGGATTACGTAACTCGCGAGACAAGTGTCCCACCCTTTCGAACAAAATAAAATCACGTTTAACACGTATATCATACAATATTTTTTCTACAAACACTGTTAAAAGCCAAATTAAAGGTATAAAAAGATGCCAAATTAGTAGAAAGTTTGCACTTTGCTTATGAATTGGTTTCTATCAGAAAACATTGCGTTGCTTAATCGTTGTTATTTATACAGATAATTGTAATTCGTAAGCCTTTGACATATTTCAAATAGGGCTACTTACAATTTATTACCCAATTTACCAATTTATTTAACTTTTCTAATTGTTCCAATTGTACCATAACATTTAATGTTAAATACATATAAATATATTCTTTCAAATTTTAGTACACTGGACAGTTTTTATTCAAAATAAATCTCTTTTAACACGCGAAATATATAATTCGTGGTTTTTATTTTAAAATAGAAATACAACAAATTATACAATTATATTTAAAGATAATGTTTTATTTATTAATTTAAAACTTTATTTATTTAATTTATTTACTCAACAACTTCGGTTGTTAGAGTGTTGAAATTATATAACTTTAATGCTACTCTTTGGAGTGGCCGTTAATAATAATCTGTCGAATCATTATTACAATTCTTTTTTATAATGATTCCCCTTCCATTTTAATGTTAGGTTTTTTAATTCTATAATTTTAATTCTAAGAAAATGCATTTATGCATTTTATAAACATATTTAATTCTGAGAAAACAATTGGTAAGTGTTTTATTTTAATTCTGATAAACAATTTTAATTCTGATAAAACAATTTTAATTCTGAGAAAACAATTGGTAAGTATTTTATTTTATTTTTTAAAAGTAATCTAAAACAATATTACGTTATGTGGATTATTAGTTATGTCTACATTCTCACAAGTGTTTATATCACAAGTGTTTTGATTTGTGGGATAGAATGTAACTCTCCCTTCGTTAAATTTAGGATTCTCCTGAATTCCTTTAATAATTTTTAATTTTAAATGTTTTTGTTTATAACATAAATATACTACTACAAATACTATTATTACTATAATAATTATAAATAAATTTATTCCAGAGTATATAATTATTTTATGAAACTTTAATTCATTTATTTCATTTATATTTTTCTTAGTTTCTAAAACTATTTCATTGAATGTTAAGGTGTTATTTTCAGATTTATATTCCAAATTTGGAATTATGTATCTATTATTTTCTATTTTAATATTATTACTATAAGTTTGATTATTTAAAATTATGCTACAATTATAAAATTTAATAAAATAATTTCCATTTAAATTAAATTTTCTTTCATCACAATCCGATGTTAGATTTATTTCATTTGCTAATTGAATTAATAGACTACTTTCATCTATATGATATATTTCAGTGTTACAATTTACTATGTTTTGACAATTTTTTGATAAAATACAATGTTTCAAACTATTTAATTGATATAAAGATTTAGTTTCATCATATTCATAATATTTATTATTATGTTCGAAAGATTGTACAATTGGATAATTAATTAAATTACAATTAGTTTCATTTGACAATGGCATAATCAAAGCTTTATTTATATTTATCATTTCATAAGGGATTTTAATTAAAAATATTAATTTATCTGTGTTGGTTCTTGAAAACCCTACTTTTAATCTTTTAATTTTATCTGCATCTATTTTATAATCTAAAATTTCTTTATGAGTTAAAAGAGATGGATGTATAATATTAAGATTAGAAAATATAATATCATCCTGTAACTCACTTACTATTCTGTCTAATTCTTGTATTCTTATTTTGATATTAATTTTTAAGAACTTAATTACTGTTTCATTTCCCTTTTTGTCAATAAAATTTTTAATTTCTGCCCTATCGGTTTTTATTACATTTAATAATGTATTGATTGATTTATTAAAATAATCATTTATTCTAACTTGATTATTTATATGTATCCCTAGGTTATTATCTATAGATTGTATTGTTTCTAATTGTTTATTTATTATTTGTCTGTCCTCATCGTCCATAGTCCCTGATATCCATTTTCCTATTGTCCCTAGTAAATTAATTAAACCTCGTTTTTTTTATTACGTGATGTCCTGATTTTAATGTTGTTAATTTATCTAAAAGTTTTTCTAAATCTTGTAATAATAAGTAACTGTCATTTTTGTCAAACTGTGATACACTTAATATTAATTCTTTTAAAATGTTATCTAATTGTTGTGTGTCAATTATATGTAAAGAATAATTGTATGTCTTTGGTATTAATTGTTCAGTCTCTTGTATAATTGTATATCCTGTCTTAGATTCCACCTTGTCCACTTGTAGTTGAGCTTGAGTTAATGTTAGCGTCGTCATTATTATTATCGCTATCGCCATTATTGTCTGTAAATTTTAATTTTCTTTTAATATTAATTGGATGTATGTTAGTTAAATTATATTTTCTGTATTTAGGTTCCTCTTTATGTCTTAATGATTTGTAGTTTTTTATGTATCCCTGTTTTCTTCTTTCTATATAGTTTTCTCTACCTTTGTTGTATTTTTGTAATCTGTTTTTCTGTGCTATTTTTAAATTATTATAAATTTCTTGTTTGTCTACAACATCTTCCGCTTTAAATGGTGTACATTTGATTGTACTATGGTGTTGGTTATTGTAAGTTTTAATTGCTTCCAACATTTGACTTCGTATTGGAATTAATTGTTCTAAATTTAAAATTCTTAACTTTTCCGTTAAAGAATTATTTAGACGTTCAACATCAGAATTTCCAGTATGACTATTTGGTTTTACTAGATGTAATTCTACTTTTTCCTTTTTCAGAAATTCTTTAATATTAACATGTTTGAATTCGTTATCAGCTATAATTTTAATCGGTTTTTTATGATTAAAATAGATTTTAAGTTTTTCAATTATTTCTACATTAGTTCTATTTTCTAAAGGATATGCCGTTGCAAATTTTGTGAATTTATCTATAAAAACTAAGAATGACTGTTTTCTATTAACATAAGTGTCTACATGAACTATTTGGTTTTTATCTGTGGGTAATTCAGTTTCATGAAATTTAGGTTTAATAGGGTTTCTGTCGTATTTTCCTCTACTGCAAATATCGCAATTATTTATTACTTTGTTTATCATGATTCTAATATTTTTATTGTATATTTTGGTTTTCAAATTTTCGTATAATGCTAAAATACCTGGATGCCCTTGTACTTTATGTTGAACAGATATAATTTTTATTAATTCATCTTCAGATTCCATATCTTGAGCAAAATAATTACATTTGATAAATTTGATAGTAGGAAATTCAGTTGTTAAAACCTGTTGGATTATATAAAAATCATGATCTGATATTTTTGCATATATAGCTACTTTATTTCCAGTTAAAAATTCTTTTAATTTTTCTACTAGTTCTTCTCTATTTATTTTTGGATTTAAATTTATTCTTCTGTTTCCTGATATGTTTTCTATTTCATTATTAAAATTTTCTGTGAAAACTATTTGACTTTTAAACCTATTTACTATTGTTTCTAGATATGTCGTTTTATCATTGTTTTCTTCTGCTTGTGAATGTATAGTTGCTTGTACTGAAGTATTACCTAAATTTTCATTTTCTATTTCTTCAACATTAATTTCGTTTTCGAAAAGTTTCTTTTGTAACGAAGTATTCCTCCCTTCGTTAGATTCAAAATTATTCTCAATTCTGTTAATTTCATGAATATCTGTGTTAATCCTGCTTAAAAAATCTGCGATTTTATTTTCTTTGCCTTGTAAATAGTTTACTTTAATATTGTATTCTCCGAGTGATAAAATCCATCTTTGGAGTCTAGGATTCAGATCTTTTCCTAGATACTTTGTATGAAGCCATTTCAATGCTTGATGATCTGTATTTAGTTCGAATGGTTTTCCGTAAATATAGGGTCTAAAATATTTTACCGACCATACTATTGCTAACAATTCCTTTTCTGTTGTACTATACTTAATTTCATGTTCATTTAAGGTCCTACTAGCAAATGCTATGGGATGTTTTTCTTGGAGTAACACAGCTCCAATTGCAAATTGGCTTGCATCGGTATTTAATGTAAATGGTTTATTGAAATCTGGGTATTTTAAAATTGGATGTGTTGTCAATAGAGTTTTTAGCTGTTCGAATGCGTTTATATATGTGGGATCTAGTTTATTGACTTTTGAATCTTTTTTTAGAAATTTAGTCATTGGTTGAGCTATTTTGGAATAGTCCTTTATAAATTTTCTATAATAACCTGTTATTCCCAAGAATGCTTTTATTTGTTTAGGTGTTTCAGGTAATTTTAATTTTGTAATGTCGTTTATTTTTTTTAAATTTGGTTTCACACCCTGTGTAGTTAATGTATGTCCTAAATAATCTGTTTCCTTACAAAAGAAATTACATTTATCTAATTGAATCTTTAAATTTGCATTTCTTAATTTTTCAAAAATTTTATTTATATTTGTAATGTGTTCTTGTAGTGAGGTACTAAATATTAGTATATCGTCAAGATAAACTACACATATTTTGTTTATATGTTCTCTTAATACCGAATTTATTAATCTTTGGAAAGTAGCAGGGGCATTTTTCAATCCAAAAGGCATTCGTATATATTCGTAATGTCCAAATGGTGTTGAAAAAGCTGTTTTACTTTGATCATTCTTATTCAATAAAATTTGGTGAAATCCTTTCGCTAAATCTAAAGTTGTAAAGTATTGAGCTCTACCTAATTTATCTAATATACTTTCTATATTAGGTATGGGAAATTTATCATTGATAGTGATTTCGTTTAATTTCCGATAATCAATGACAATTCTCCATTTTTTAATGTTTGAATTGTCCATTTTCTTTGGTACAATCCAAAGAGGAGAATTATAAGGGGAATTTGATTCTCTTATAATTCCTTGTTTTAGCATATCCTTAATTTGTGTTTCGATTTCTTGTTCGTGTATTTGTGGATACCTGTACATTTTACAGTATATTGGATTTTGATTTTCCAACTTTATTTCATGAGTTATTTCATGAGTGAAGGTTAAATTGTCGCCTTCCTCATAAAATAAATCTTTGTTCTTTGATAATAATAATTTCAATTTTTCCTTTTCTTCATTGTTTAAATGATTTTTACTTATTTTATTAAAAATTTCATCTTGTGAAACAATCGGTTCCAGGTGATTTACTTCAGTAAGTTCTATGGGATATTTGATTGTTTCAAAGGGAATAATATGTTGGTCAAATATCTTTAGATATTCGTTTTTTATATCGAGCTTAGCTTCGAATGGTATTAAAAAATTCATGCCAATAATTGCATCGTATTTTTTACTTTTTAAGGGAAATATTTTCCAATCTAAAGTACCGGTTTTAATTAGTTCTTTAGGAATTGGTGTGATAACTTTATGAGTAACATAATTGGTTCCTCCTAATGAGTTATATGAGATAGGAGATATTAATTTAAAAGTTTTGTAATCTAAAATGTTCGGTTTTATTAAACTGGTATCCGAACCAGTATCTATTAAACAATTAATAGATTTATTATTAAAAGATAATTTTACTATTGGTAACTGGTTTGTGGTATGTCTTCTATAAAATTTACCTCTTGATTTAATGAACTATTTCTAACGATATTATCAACCTCCATGGGTTCTACTTGTCTATATTTGATGTTATTATCCCTATACTGTGAATTGTCGAATTGTCTTTGATATTGCCCTGGTTTATTTTGGTAGCTATTATTATTTC
Organism: Tipula confusa; assembly: GCA_963556175.1. Lineage (NCBI taxonomy): Eukaryota > Metazoa > Arthropoda > Insecta > Diptera > Tipulidae > Tipula > Tipula confusa. Next base: position 163,191,087 of record OY744475.1, on the reverse strand, counting down.
TATTAAAATTTGGTTGGTTTTGTACATAATTGGGTTTTTTATAACCATTACCATAATTATTGTTATTATAATAATTTCTATTCATATTCATATCTTTATCATTATTTTGTTTGTTAATATTACTATTATTATTACTTCCATTATAAGTTTGTGAATATTCTGGCTTTTTATAATTATTATTATAATTTCTATTGGCTTTTTTAAAATTATCTGATTTTTCTAAATTGTTATTTCTAAAATTTCTGTCTTTATTTAATTTATATTCTACTTTAATTATGTCTTCTGCCAAATAAATTTCTGTTTGACACAGAATATTATCTAACTCAAATAAACTTTTGTTTGAGTCAACTTGTAGCTGTACTATTGGTATAAGTTTTGACTTGAGAATTTGAACAATTTCTTTGTCTATTGAACTATATGTAAATGCATCCTCCTCATCGAAGTCACAGACTTCACTGCATTCACTCTTAATCCTATTTAATTTGTTAAAGCAATCTTTGAGATTACATACCTTCATATCCTTCGCTTTGAATAACATCTGATGAATGGTGCTTTTTGGTCTGAATTTAATTTTTAGCTGCTCCATAACATTTCTCCATGTTCTGAGATGTTCAGGAATTTCCAAGATCACATTGCGAGCATAACCGATTATTTTGTTGTTTACCAGCTTCTTTAAACAATATTGCTTCAACTCTATATTATTTTCTCCACAGAGTTCTTCCAAATCCTCCACCGCTTTCAGGAACGATCTTAACTTGTAAGAGTCCTCTCCCGAAAATGCTTGAACTTCATCAAAATTACGTATAATTTGATTTGGTGTAAGATCAAATCTCGTTGTTTTCATTGTTTGTACTTTTAATTTTTGATCTGCCAATTGTTGATGCAGAAATTGAATTTGATCTTGCAAATGTTTTTGTTGTTGTTGTTGCTGTTGCAACTGTGCTTGAACTTGTTCGTCCATTTTTGTATTTTCTATAGATCTATTACTATCAAAAGATTTTGATCTTTTATCACTTTCACTTTTCTTTCCACCTATTGTTAAATTTTTTTTTTTCACTACCTTTTCACAAACACTTTAACTATTCAGTTTTTTTTTTTTTTTTTTTTTTTTTTTTTTTTTTTTTTTAAATATTGTCACTGTTATTTATTATTATTATTCGTTGTGTTATCTTGTTTTAATTCGTTTCCTTTGATTCTCTTCTTCAGATGAGAATCCTATCAACTGCGCCAAATATATAATTCGTGGTTTTTATTTTAAAATAGAAATACAACAAATTATACAATTATATTTAAAGATAATGTTTTATTTATTAATTTAAAACTTTATTTATTTAATTTATTTACTCAACAACTTCGGTTGTTAGAGTGTTGAAATTATATAACTTTAATGCTACTCTTTGGAGTGGCCGTTAATAATAATCTGTCGAATCATTATTACAATTCTTTTTTATAATGATTCCCCTTCCATTTTAATGTTAGGTTTTTTAATTCTATAATTTTAATTCTAAGAAAATGCATTTATGCATTTTATAAACATATTTAATTCTGAGAAAACAATTGGTAAGTGTTTTATTTTAATTCTGATAAACAATTTTAATTCTGATAAAACAATTTTAATTCTGAGAAAACAATTGGTAAGTATTTTATTTTATTTTTTAAAAGTAATCTAAAACAATATTACGTTATGTGGATTATTAGTTATGTCTACATTCTCACAAGTGTTTATATCACAAGTGTTTTGATTTGTGGGATAGAATGTAACTCGCGTGTGTTATTTTACTTTTAGTAAAATAGACTGGTGCCTTAAAACAACATTGCTCATGTAAACAAAACGTTAAAAGCCTACTTTTTACAGCGTTTGTAGAAAAAAACATTTTAGAAGAAATATTTAGTCATATGTTTTCCGCATGCTACTATCATCGCAAACAAAAAAGCGCACTACACAAATATCGCAAACGAAAAATATTTCGTCACAAAATTTAATTGCTCCCTTTATAAATTTTACAGAAAATCCGTAATAAACATAATGTATAAACGTAAATTTTATTTTAATGAACTTATTATTAATTACTTCTTGTCAGGAACTGTGAAACCATTAAAAAAAGTAGTTTTGGCTATAAAATATAGTTTCGTCTATATTATAAAAATATTGCATATGTCATCAAAAATGCGATGTTTGTGGTTGCAATATTTTTAGCTGCTGAATTAGTTTTTGCGTCTATAATTACAGCGATTTTATTTCCATTTGATGAAAGAGCATTCGACATTTTTTTTATGCGATTATTTTTCCTACCATAATGTATCTGCGAAATTTTAGTTGCAAAATTCACGGAATGTGAATGCAATAATCACGGAATCGAGCGAGAATACCGAGCATTACTCGATTCTGAATTAAAAGCCTCGCTCGCTACCGAGTCATGTGTACAAAAACTTCGCTTGCGACGATTTACCGACCGAATCAATATTACTAGCATCGGAAATACATCAAGTGGCACCTCCCAAGGCACCATAGCAATTCACCAAGAGTTCGAAACCGCACCGATGCAATAATAATAAACGTACTGATCCTTCCGAAAATAGTACCTATACGCTAACTGAGCTGATGTTTTGATGATTTGAAGTAGTTATCCACCGTGCAGTTGGCAGATCAAAGAAAGTGCAAATTTCACACTTTGCGGATGTTCGGAATCCATGGCAGTCCCAGAAGCACACGAAAAGAAACAAATTTAAAAATGTATCTAAACAATAGCGGATCGTCCAAGATAAACGGCATCATATAGTCTATCTGAAAATCAAATAGTATTAGAAATTTGAGCTATCTCAATTGTGACTTCGATGAACTTAATCGTGCTCCCAAATAAGTTAACATGGTGACATATAAATCCAAACCACGGGATTGGCAATACCCAAATTTGAGTGTGAATCAAGTTTTTTCAGATTTGGTTTCTTTGCTATATTTATACTGGGCAAAAGACCTTTTTTAAAAGTTCCTTTTAAAACACGCTCTTCCTTACCACTTAAATTGTAGTAGTCAAAGCTGTTTTTGGGCATCGATTGATTCTCGGCGATTCAAACGTCTAGGTTGTTGTAAACGAATCCTAGTCGCCCAGGTTCCATTTTGTTGATCCCGTGGAACCTAATTATTGCTATAGATGGACTAGTAATGGCCTTTATAGCTATAATATCTATAAAAGCACTAATTTTACTCTTGTGTGTATACGTGAATTATATTACAGTTTCACATTAAAAAAAAAAAGCTTTTCTCTCAAATCTGATGGACGCAAATACTGTAAACTGTGGCAAGAGATGAAACGACCAAGAATTGTAAACTGTAATGATATCGAAAATTAAAACCATTTTAAACAAATAAACAAAAGTTTTTATTTGGAAAACCGCACATAAACAAAGAAACAAAAGAGAAACTGGAAAATCAGAGTTTACATAAAATTTTCTTGGTAAATATAACAATAGTTACATTGAAAATATTGAAAACATTCTTTATCTCAATATGCAAATATTTAATTAAAAATTGATAATTTATTTGTTCGATTCGCAGTTTTGTTGTTGGTTTGTAAAATATAAGATTTCGATTGGGTAGCAAACAGATGTTTGTCTATATAGGGTGTTATTCGTTGAATATGTTTTCTATTCCACTAACTGTTAAAAGCATATTGATTTTTTAATTTGGTAATTTAAGACGCATTTAACCATAAAAAATGTATCTTGGGAACTGACAAAAAACATTTGCAGGTTTCTTACTTTAGCTATTTTAACCTATCAATATTACTTTTCACAGGTATCCGGACACAGGTTAGGTTAGGTTAGGTTAGAGTGGCTGCTAACACATAGACCGGTGACGGTTCTCGAGATCCATAAGGCCGTCAAAACAATGCTGGCCCAGATGTACCTCCTGTTATCTAGCTCCTGGCATGAGCAGAGAGAGTGGCTCACAGTCTCTTCCTCCTCCTCATCCATACAGCTTCTACAGAAGTAATTTACCATTGACACAAGCCTCCTGGCATGCTCCCTAATGAGGTAGTGTTCTGTGAGCACCCCCACGACTATACTTAAGTCAGGCCTACGTAGAGGTAGTAGTGTTTTGGAGCGCTTCAAGTCCAGCTTCAGCCAGACTTGCCGCACTACATTGCATGTTATGGTGTTATTCCACCTCTTCTGTGCCGAGGTTATCGCCTCATTTTTAAGCACCATAAAAAGCGCTATTGGCCTTCCCAGATTTGTCCTTTTCGGTTTCAATTGGAGAGTTGTACGTTTCCTTGCCAGTTCGTCAGACCTGCAGTCCCCCAGAACGTCCGAGTGACCGGGGACCCAGATTATCTGGATATTGAAATGCTTACTAGCATTCCTCAAGCACTTCCTCAATCACTGCAGTGATCAGGAAGACGAACGAATATATTCACATTTAATTTGTCACAATAGACTCCAGCTCCGACTTTGCCGTCTAGCTTGGAACCGTCAGTGTAGAATTGTATACTTCCAGTTTCTGTTGTTGACCTATTTCCCCAAATATTCCCTTGTGCAGATAAGGGTCCGAAAGCCTTTTTCAAAGCATACAATCGGTGTTGTGTAGTCACTAATCGCCAAGTCTTCCTTAAGCGAACTGCCAATCGTCGAGTGACCCGTCTGTAGACATTTCCACTCAAACACAGCAGAGAGTCGTACAGTTGTAGTTGCCACTCTCTGCTTACCAAAGCTGTTGACAGGAAGAAGGTAGAGCATAACCTCCAGAGTACGTGTAGGAGTTGTCCACAGTGCCCCACTTATAAGCAAGCAGGCCGTTCTTTGTACCTTCTCTATCATATTTTTATAAGTTTTCTAGTCTAGTGATGGCCACTACACACTCACCCCATACATCAGAATCGGTCTGACTACAGCGGTGAAGAGCCAGTGTATCAGCTCTGGTTTTAGACGCCATCTCCTACCGGCGGCATTCCTACATGAGTACAGAGCCATGGTAGACTTCTTTACTCTCTCTAAAATATTGGGCTTCCAATTTAAAATACTGTCCAAAATTATGCCCAGAAATCTTGCCTTTTAAGGTAGAAGGGGCGACTACCGGAATTTAATATTTCTTGGTGAAGAGTACAAGCTCTGTTTTGGATGGATTTATACCCAGCCCACATTTGCTGGCCCACTTTGTAATGATTAAGAGCGCGTGTTGCATCACTTCCCTAATCGTGCTTAGGTACCTACTCGAGATCAAGATCGCTACGTCATCTGCATTCGCTATCATTCCTATTCCCTCTCCAGTTCCAAAAGTAATCCATTGAATACTATGTTCCAGAGAAGAGGTGTTAGGACGCCACCTTGCGGAGTTCCTCTAACTACTCTCCTAATGAAGAGGTAGTCCACGTCTAAGAAAGACAGTCCTTCCTGAACTGCCTCCACCCTGACATTGTTAAAGGCCCCTTTATATCGAGGAAGTCTACTATACAGTACTCTTCCGAGTGAATTGATTTCTCAATTGTTCGTACCAAGGAATGCAGAGCCGTGTCCACATATATCCCTTTCCAGTAAGTCTCCCTTGCTGAGAAGTCGCCCAATTTCTGGGTTTTATTTTTGCACATATGTACACATCAATCAGTCTTTTCAATGTTTTCAACAGAAAGGATTATCCGGACACAACATTTGGTTAAATTTTTTTTTCTAACAGTTGTGGAAGTTGTAAAATGGAAGAAGCTTAAAATAAACTACGGAAAACTCGCTCAGTTGGTAAAAGGTTTCAAACATTTCAGATATAGTACAACATTTGCTAGAGATTCAGCTACTCAACTGAGATAAACAACATAATTAACAAAATTTGTGTGATATAAAAATTAAATACCTTTAGCATGGCTTGAAAGATTAGGATAGGTTAGGTCAAGATGGCCATCCTAATGGAGATGGCATAGACACAATTGTTCCGTAGCTCTATCACAACAAATATATTCTCCACTCACTACTTACTGGAACCTATTCGAGCTTCTAAAGAAGCGGTTGATATCCCTGACACTCATCTCAAAAACTTAAGCCTGTATTGGACCAGGCTATAGGACAGGTGCAGAACAGATGTAGGATGTAGTATAGTTTCTTCCTCCTCCTCGTTCCTAAAACTTCAACAGTAATCATGCGAGAGAACGCCCAGTCTACTCGCAGGCTTATCAATGAGACAGTGTCCAGCAATGACACCCTCGATTATACTAATATTGCACCATTGCATGAATATTAGTTGGGTAGACCTGATTAAGTCTAGTGTAGGCCAACAAAACATGAGGCACAATTTGCCCATCTACTGTTTGTGATTTTATAAGCTTCTCCCCTTAGGAGCAGTTTACACATGGCAAACGGTACTTCTGTATCAACGTGGCATGGTAAGATGTGACAGGAGGTACCCTGTCTAGGCTAATATATCGAGCCTAATATGTTATATTGAAATGCCCTGGTCTGGCACCCATATAAGCTGAATGTTTAACTGTTCTGCCATCTCGTTAAGAGATGAGAGACAGTTCTGGGCTACTTTCGACTTGACAAAGCCTGACTGTAGAACTTTAATGGCCGCCTGACTATCCGTAAAAATGCCAATATCTCTAACAGCTATTACATTATACTTCATCCAGTCTATGGCCTCTTTGTTTGCGATGAGCTCCGCCTGAAAAACACTACAGTGATCAGGGGGACGAAAAGAGATGTTTACATTTAGTTCCGTGCAGAACACCCCACATCCAACCTTGCTGTCAATTCTCGATCCATCCGTAAAGAAGTTAATCTTACCAGAAATTTAACTACGAGGTATGATATCGGCGTGTTATAGTCAATTGCTTTGGGGATAACCTTATTCATTAGAATAGATGAGTGTCCCTTATTACTACAGGTCCACAGAGAAATAGATTAAAGCTAATAGCTGTACACGCAGCTTTTTGTTTAGCTAAACTATCAAGAGGGACTTGAGGAAGGAGAATCTCTATTGCCTGAGTTAAAGTGGTGCTGATGTGCATCACTAATACACAGGCAGGTAGTTCTTTGAACTTTCATCAGCAGCTTTTGGTTTACCACTGTATTTAGAGCTGGCCACTAAACTATAACTCCGTACAGTATAACAGGTCTAACTGCGGAGGTGTACAGCCAATGTACGATGCGATGGTTTATACCCCATCCTTTCCCAATGGCATTCTTACAGGAGTATAGCGCTATTGTAACTTTCTTTACCAATCATTCTACGCCAGCCTTTGTTCTCTTAGCGATTTTGAAGAGCTTGTTGCATTTTAGCTGTGTTGCTTGTAGCTCTCTCAATCACAATGGCGGAAGAGATTTGCTTTTAGGCATACTAACGAGCTGAAGATAGCTTCATTGAAAGCATTGGACACCCTGTCGACCAAGGCATCCAATTTCTGATTCTGTTAAAGAGTTACCTAGAAATAATCTGAAGGTTCCTCAGTTAGTCCTTCTTTTATTCCTAAAGATTATGGAGTTTTAGAATATTTCAAATCTAATCCAAATTGTAGTAGCAATGATCAGAAAAGAAGTGTTCTTCGGACACTTTCCAATTAACTAATTTATTCGACATGAAGTTTGAAACAAGGGTAATGTCCAAAACTTCCTGACTATTACTAATTATAAAAGTAGGCTTACAGCCTATATTGTAGATAGAAAGATTAATACATAGAATGTAATCAAGGAGTGACTCACCTCTCTTGTTCGTATCGGTGCTTCCCTAGATCGTGTGGTGTGAATTTACGTCGCATTCGTCGACGATTCCGATCTTACGTATCTGAGCATCCGTAATTAAACAGCGCATATTATCCGAAGGAACGATTTCCCCATCGTGCAGTAAGTACCCTGAGATGAGCAAGAGGTTCTGGTTGTTGACCTCAATGCTAGCTGCTATCACATCCGCAACGCTAAAATTGAAATTAATCTTACCTTCAACCTGCTCACACAGTAATTTATAGTTACCAGCGCTTAGTCCAAGAACCCGATCCTTATTGAATCATGGTTCTTGAACCAAGACGACATCAATGTCATCTTTTATTACTTTGAGCACGAGCGCAGTTGACGCTGCTTTTCAGTGATGTAGATTGACTTGTATTAGCTTTAGCATTATAAGCTATAGGATCCTTCTGAATCCGAGTTCATGGAAAGATTGCAGAGTTCATCCAAAGATCCGGATAGCTCGTTAATCAGATTTGACTCCTTTGCTTCTTTCCTTTCTACAGTTGGAGACTGTTCGTCTAAAGAAGACACATCCTTAGATGAGGTTCCGTTCAAAGCGGAAGCATCTTTCTTATAAATTGTCAGCACCAAAACCATAGCTAATTACGCCACCTGTCATAGCAGGCACTACCAGTGATTTGTTGTTAATTATGATTATAGCCGACCTATAATCATTTTTAGCCTCCTTCACCCTGGCTATCTTCCAGATGATCGTCTTTAGCTCCAGACCAAACTTCTCCTAGGCGACTGATCGCCTTTTTGTATAGGTACAGAGACCTTTGGTTGGCACAAGCTGTCAAAATGATATGGTACAGACATGTAGGAGTACCTCCAGGGTTTTCTCGCATTATTTTTAGGAAGAAGGAGGCAAGAGCCCTTTCCACCTTCCTCCAATAAGCGCTACAACCAGCGGATTTTTGAGAACCTCGCTAAAAAACCTGCAACTTTGACTTTTTAGCAGCTTTTGGAGATTCATCCGAAGATCTCTGTCTTTTAGACATGGGGCTCCCGGATGAACTTCCAGGCTTTGGTTCTACTATTTTAGTAGCCCTTCTTATCCGTCCTTTCCACCAACGGAATTGTTTCTAGCCTTTTTAGGGCTTTCCATTTAGCCTACCTATTCCTTTTAGGTTGATATGAAGGAACCTCTATTAACGGTTCATGTGTCCCCATTCCTAACTTTGGTGATAGAAGGCCTACAGACCTGATTCTCTACTTTTGGAGTTTTCGGCATTTTATAAGTGCTGGCCTCTATATTATTATTTTTAACTTCCATTTAAGTCGTACGAGTAGCGGAGAAAAGATTAATCAGCACGAAGTTGCATGACACCTTAAATCGGCCCTTAATTTATAGTGCTAACACTCGTATCTAATATTTAGCCAACCTTAGTTGACCTTAGTCGTTGTCCGGATGGTACCACTTGGATGTAGTCGATATCTGAAAGAAGGGCCATCATTTGGCAGGCGCAATGGTTGCTTTTGGTGACGAAGGCTCTTTGGGGTAGAGAACGACTTGTCTTCTTCGGGTTGTCTAGAACAATACGAAGAACAAGCTCGGGATCGAATCCAATGGAGCCATACTGTTGACTCGGTACGGGCCAGTAATAGCCTTTAAAACCCGTTTTATTATGATTAAATTGGGTCCAAGTCACTAGTTAGCGACTCAAATGATTACAGTTCCTCAATCAGGGTAAAAGGATTTTCAGTAGCGACTATTTTACGGTCGCTGTTTTCAGTCATGATAGGCAATCCTGAACTATGGGTAGAGCAAATAGTCGAGAGATCTTGAGTAAATTGTAAACTTGCGAACCGTATTCGAAACAAATTATTCTCATAATGCAACAAAAGTACTTTTATTCGGAGTAAAATGACTCCGGTTTGCATGACATCGCAATAAATATTAATTTTTAAATTCCTTAGGTTTGAGATGGCGGATGGCAATTTTTTAAAAACAATTTTTTGTAATTTTATGTACCTGTTATCTGTTTTCTATACCTAGCTTATTGATATATTTTCCATATTGTATTGTGACATGCTTTGTATGATGGTCTATCGTTTCATCGAGGGTGTATGGCTTTTTATGTCATCGTTTTGAATAGGGTGATTACGTATGCCTATTTTAAGTAAATCTTCAATTACAAAGTATTTGAGAAAAAAAACGAAATTATTTCGTATAGCAGAGATAATAATGACCAATCAGGTCATCGTGTGATTTGAAACTTCTAGGTTTTTTGCTTAATGAAGCTATTTTAAAGAAAATGTATTATAATATCGAACAAAAGTCACATGTCTTTTTATTTATAAGCCTAGTTATTTCCTCACAAAGTTAAAAATAATTTCTAAATTAAACTTTTTTAAGTATTGACCTGTTAGTGTGATATGGGAAACAACCATTAGCTCTGTGTCTGTTCAAATTTTTTTTACTTAAATGCCATTTCACACCAACAACTTTTAAAATTATCTTGTCAAATATTTATTTCTTAAGAACGTAAACCACTAAGCACATAAAGATATAGAAGTCTGTCAAAGTTTCCTACATACAGTGAAATATTCCCACAGCAGTAACAGAACAGTATAATGATATATGATTGTCAAACAAGGTTCAGCCGTATAACCAATTTATCATTCACAAAAACAATTTATGAAAATCAATAAAAAGTTTATCAAATATGAATTAAAGTTTTATGAATGAAAATTTAAAAAAAAAAAAAAAAAAAAGCATAATGGCATTTTCCCTTAATATTATTGAAATAAAAGGAGAAATGAGGAGAAAATTAAAAAAAATATATAGAGGAGAAACGCTGGGGAAATATAAGTAAAAATTTAGGGGTATAGAAAATGCACTGAGAGAAATTTCTAAATATCAATGTACGAGTAAATAGAGAATATTGGCAAAGTAAAGCAAATGAAATAAGAAAAAGGAAAATAGAAAATACTAAACGAAAACTTAAAAATAGAAACCGACAAAAAAAAAAAAGAAAAATGATAATACTCGATAGAACTAGATAATTTATGTTTACAATTTCCATTTACCGGTATACATCAGTGGCTGTCAATCAAACCGCAAACAAGCCATATGTTAAATTAAAAATAAAACAAAAAAGTTTTTGATGATTTCTTTTTCTATTTTGCGTGACTCGAAAAAAAGTTCGGAATTTATTTCCTTTTTGTGTATTAGCAAAAAATGTTGTTAGTGGTTTATTTGTATGTGTAGATATTTTTTTTTTATTAATATGTAGCAAAATTGCCAACGAATGATAAAACTAACTCGATTATAAAATTTCTGGCTATAGGGATTTTCCGCACATTATGCAGTTGTTAAAATGCTATTTGGTTGCAAAATAGATATTTATTATTTTAAAGCATGCCTTTGCATTATATTTTCATATATATGGTATACGTGTACCATTCCAGAATAATATTTTTTACAAATTTAAACAGAATACAGGGTGACTGAAATGGCACAGATCCTGAAAACAGGGTACAATTTTCAAATTGCATTTTCGTCATGTGATCTATCAAATTACAGATGTTTTTACTTACAAAAACAATGGTGAACCTAATTCTGTTATTCTGTTTTAATTTTCTTCTAAATTATTGGTAGGAGACCAAGGATAGGTTTTATAGCTTATTATTATATGTACGTCTCTATCTAATCGACAACACAACTTTGATTAAATTGATTATTAGGTCGGTAATTGACGACAAACATTTTTGAGTCTAAATAAAAAGTTGATCCGTGCTGTACATAGGATAATCTTCAATGCCAAGAAAGCCAACGACTTCCTTATTTAAGCTCCTATTCTCTTAGTCGCATCACCTGTAACTTTATGGGACAGCCAAATTTTAGTATTCTCTTAGTCGATTGAAACGACTTGAAGTGACAGAAATGGTATTCTCTAAGTCGTTTGAAAAGTTTATCGTCGTGATGACATTACGATGAACATCGTCGCGATCAAAAAGGCCTTTTTCGGTACTTAATAATTGGAAGTGACAGCCTCAAAAATCTCATAAATTTTATATATTTTATAAAATGTATTTTATAATAAAAGACATTTGTCTTGGTAAATCACTTCGATCGACTAAGTGAAGATCGATTTTCACTTGAAATGATGTGACAGTTGTCACTTAGACTATGTCCGAAACCTATGATAAATATTTGTGAATACAAACTTTTGACATTTATTTAGGCCCAAATTATCACGGTCAATTGATAATTTTTGACAAAAAACCAAACTTTCTATAATAAAACTAAACTTATCGCGTAGCACTCTCAGACAGGGTGTCCCAGAAAGAATGGATAAGCCTGAAACAGCTACTAGTAGAACTTTTGGGTGCACAAAAAAATGTTTCCCGGGAGTACCTGAAATATGTCATTTTTTTAAATTACACTGTTAAATTACAGTGTGATATTTTTACACTGTTTTTTCCGACATCGCATTTGCTTCATTTCGGTATTTGGACTATTTATTTTGCATACTGATTCGGAGTTTGTTTGTCAAAATGCCACGTTTACATTATACGTCACAGTAATATGCAAATATGCATTTTATTTACGGTGACTGCAGAGGAAATGCAATTATATCTGCAATCCTTTGTAGGGAAAGATACCCTAACGTGCGTCACCTAGATTACCGCGTATTCATCAGAGTCCACAGATGTTACTAGGAAGGTAGGATAACCGGTAGCGGTGTTAGCGTTACCATCAGTGAAAGGCCTGCTAATATACTGACACCGAAGACACGGTGCTTGAGAAACCAACACCGTGTATTGAAACAAAATAAGTTCCTCCCCTACCATGTTACACGCGTACAAACTCTGCAACCGAAAAACTATTACGCAAGAATGTTTTTCTGACAACAGATGCTTCCAAAAATAAAAGAACCATAATTCTTTAATATGTGATTAATAAAAACTGAAGAGAGATGGATTCTTCATCATGCACAATCTGCACAGTTTGCTACTTTCGAATCCACATTTACTGCGAGAAAACAGATCCCAGTATAAGTTCAAAATAAATTATTGGACTGGCATATTGAACGGAATGGCAACTGACCCATTTGAACTGCCTTAATACTTATCTGGTCAAAGCTATTTGAACTTTCTTCGAAATGATCTGTCAAATTTATTGGAATATGTGCCCTTTTAATTGTTTAAATACAATTAAAAAGTACATTGTACCAATGAAAAAATCATCAAAACTGGTCCGTTGAATTAGTTTATTGGCTCAATGAATAAATCTTCATTACCTGATAAACAAAGTTATTAGTTAATTAATTTTTTATTAATACTACGAACAACTTAATCAATTCTATTAAAACATTTTTTTAATTGTATTAATAATGGTATTAATTGACCCAATGATTTTTAATCAATGTTAATAAACGTAATAATTGATTCAACGAAACTTTTAATCAATATTAACAAACGCAGTAATTGATTTAATAAAACTATTAATCAAGTTTAATAAATATATTTAATTGATTCAATGAAATCTTTTATCAGTTTTAATTAATTTATTTTATTGATCTAATGAATTTATTTAAACAATTATTATAATTTTATTTTTTATTATAATTTATAGATATGAAAATATTACAAAAACTTAAGAATATTATAAAATATTCCATTAAAAAAAAATCTAGCAATATCCATTTCTATGATTTTAATATTAATATAATAAAACTTCACATAATGTTTCCACAGAAGTGCGACACATCCATGTCCTCTTCCTGTAATAAAAAACTTTATAAAAAATAAATAAAAATATAGAATAATTTGTATTTAAATGTATACCTAACGCAATTACGAAATATGTTAGGATTTCAAATATGGCCCTTTTGGAATATCCTTTGTAGTGTCTCATTTAGATACCCATATCAAAATAACACCTTATAGTGGTAGGACCAAACATCTTAAATTGAGGCAGTATTTTCCAAAATATCGGCGAAATACACTTTAATCTAATAAATCTAGAGATGGAATTTTTTTTTGTGTGAATTATAACTTCTAAAAAATCTTAGACTTATATTAATATGACAAAAAAATGACACTTACCGAATAAGTACTGGCAGCATCTTTAACGTCTAATCGTTAATAAAAATTAATTAATCCAATATAATGTATATCTATAGATATATATTTTGTTACCCCCCAAACGGAATAATGCACAGGTAACTATGTTTAATTTTCACAATGACAATAGTTGACGATACCAAACTAGACGAGCAGAAGAAAAGAAATGAAGTGCGATATTCACATGCAATAAAACAAAAAAACAAATTCAATTAAAAAATTTATTAAATAATGTAAAACATTATTCAAATTTTTGTTGAAGAAGTTCATTGTCTCAATTAAAAAACCTTTATAAAACTAATTAAAAGTATTAGTAAACTATTTATTGAGAAAATAAAATTTGTGCATTCAAATCAATTAAAAAGTTTATTGACACAATTAATCTTACATTAAAATCAATTAAATTAAAATACCTTAATAAACGCTGTTAATTGATATTACGAACAATTTTTCTGTGATGTAAGAGAATATTGTTGGTTACAGAATGATAACCTATCCTGCGCACCATGGAGTAAACGTACTTGCTTACTTGAATTATACATACCCAAATAAATAAATTGGCCGTCTAGGCCCATTTTGTGGCCTTCACTTTCCTCGGAGCTAAATTCGTTGAATTTTTTTATTGGAGTTGCCTAAAAGAAAAGATCTACTCTAAGCCGGTCAAACATTTACAAGAGTTACATACCCATGTTCAGGAAGCCCTTCAAAAATTACACAACGACTTTATGCGTAACTTCTCAAAATATCTTTCATTCGTACGACCTGGAAACATTTGTTTTTTGTATTTTTTTTTGGTGTACTCAAAAGTTCTACTATGAGGTGTTTCCGGCTTATCCATTCTTTCTGGGACACCCTGTATACAATAAAACATATAAAATTCACTACTTGGATTTGTAATAGTACCATACAAAAATCCATATAAGAAAAATTTGAACTTTTTCGTTGCTATGACAATTTCAATGAATAATGCACACAATAATTATAAATGTACGTAATTTTTCTTCATAGTTTTTATAACTTACAAAAAGTTATTTCTATTTAAGTGAATATACATAGAAGCTCACTTAATAACTCACTTAATTTTAGCAGCATGGAGTTGAAATATTCAATTTGTAAATTGCCGTCGAAAACTAATGCTTTTTATTACAGGGTACGGTTAAGAGTAATGGGTTCATTAAATGGAGTTGTTGGATTGTTGTATAAAATACAACAGTCCAACAACTCCATTTAATGAACGTATTATTATATTTCTTAAATTTTATTTGTTGATATTCTTATATTAATATATTGTTATGTAACAAATTAATAAGTTTTTACTTGCAGGAGAAAACTAATCCAGTTTATTTCAGCCTACGGTTTGCAGAAATCATATTATTATATTAATTATATTATTATATTTTGAATTAATTAATTTATAATGGCAGATGATAGTTAATTCAATTTATTACAGCCTACGGCTAAGAGCAATTAGTTAATTAATATATTCTGTTTTCAGAGAATCTTTGCAGATAACAGATGAATGGTGGCACACTAGAGTTGCTGTCAAGAGATGTGCAAATGCAGAGCAGTTCAGTAAAATTGTGATTGTCTTATGTTAACAGTAGTTTGAATATTGGCTACTGGGAAACCGGTCCAAATCTGTCATTACTGACATACCTTTCCTTTCCCTACCCCAACAAAAATTGACTAACTATTAATAACTTGACCGCCATGGTGTCTGTAACCGGGTCGATCTCAAAAATTTAACTAATATCCTGCCTTATCCTTCCAAGTTTATGTAAAACGGGTGTACGGTGGGCCCGGCCAAATAGCCGGGAGATCTTGGTTAGTCCTTGGTCGTACATTCTAAATCAATCAATCAATTAAAAAAATTGTTTTTATAACTCACAAAAAGTGAATTAAAAACATATTAGGGGGAGAAATATTTCAATCAATTATTATACTTCTCGGATAGCGTAATAAATAATTGGAAATGTAGGGGAGTATTTTTCCCACAAAAATTTGTTTTCTCAAAAATTTATCATGGGTTTCGGACACAGTCTTAAAATGAAGTGATGCGACAAAACGAATTAGAGTTTACACCTTTTACAATAAATGGCCAAAAGTTGATTTTTGTATACTCCACGGATCGGTACTGTTGCTTTGGGTAGTAATTCTTATAAAATGTTTATTCTGTTAGTCATTTATTAGAATGAGTGTAGAATTTCACAAGATAGTTACTTTGTGTTTATTTGTGTTATAAATATTATATAAAAATTCTAACTATATAAATCTATATAAAAATGTATTTCAATGAAATTTGTCTGTTCTACATGGATTAGCCTCTTAATTTTGCAATACATACTCTTGCAATACAAAATCTTGTATTACAAAATCATGCATTACATAATCTTTCTTTACAAAATCTTGCATATAAGACTTTCCTTTGCATTTATAGAATCGCACGCACCGTAAAATCTTATATGCAAGATAACAAATCTACACTGTAATAAGATTATTGGAATCGATAACCGCGTTTGACATTTCACATTACAATATAATTTAATCAAAGTAATATTTTGTTCGTCATATACATATATAAAAACTTACTACCTGATTTCAATTTTAGTTTTTGTTTTCGTATATATTCTTTGTGAAAAAACTAAATGTTTTGTATTTTTTTTTTTTGCTTTCTTTATGAAATATACAGTAATCCCTTGCAAAGCATGATTGGTTTCTATTGGCGAATTCTTTAAACAAAAACTACGATTTTTGTTCAATTGGAAAATAATTGTACATACATTATGGCTGCGGACGAATAGTCAGGTAAATGCTTGTTTTAACTTTTTTTAACATT
Source organism: Tipula confusa (assembly GCA_963556175.1). Lineage (NCBI taxonomy): Eukaryota > Metazoa > Arthropoda > Insecta > Diptera > Tipulidae > Tipula > Tipula confusa. The sequence goes on along the minus strand of OY744475.1, from coordinate 163,174,469 downwards.
GTAGACGGTAAATACAAATACTGTACTAAAAATTTAAGTAAAATTAAAACAAAAAATTGTAAATTGATTGTTTATGCCGATTTTGACATATATGTTTCTGATACGTGCAACCGCTTGATAAATTTGTTTTATTTCAAATATATAAATATATATTTGTTTTTATATTTAAGTAAATAGAAAATAAATATATTTTTACAAAAATTAAAAATAAATAATTTGTTTGTTAATATATAAGGAAATTTTATAAAATATGGATGGAAATAAATCAAATTCGGAAAGATGTAAGTAATGTGGCTTAATTTTTTTATGTTATAAAATTTTTAATTTGTGTCATTTGGCACAAAAAAATTGTTTTCACACGATTTGAGCACCAAAAAATTATTCGATTAATTTTTTACCTAAAAAGGAATGACTTCTGTGATATTTATTAATGGCTTTTTTTATTATTAAATAGTAATGAATGCTGTGATTTAGTTATTTATATTAATTTAGTTAAATTAAATATTTTATTTCATTATTTATTTATTAATTTAGCATCTTAAAAATCCCTTGTTCGTGTAGCTTTCATTGGATTCTACTCGCTGAAAGTCGCTAAAATCATCCATTGTCAAACACGAACTGGCCTAGTTTGTTTACTATATAAACAAACAAATTCTACCTTTGTATGCCGTAATTATAACTATTGGATTCATCATGCATTTATAGCCAGCATCACCCAATACAAAGTATCCTTCTGGAGGAAACTTTGTCGATCTGTACAAATTGCTATTGGTCAGCACACGCTGATTGTGTACAGATCCAGGATACCCAAGACACATATTTATTATTTTATAATGTAGATCACACACAGCAGCCTGTAACTGAATTGATTAGTCCAATTTTCGGTTAATGTGTTGGTTCTTCTGATTTGGTGGAAATTTAAATTTTATGTGGCACCCAACTGCAGCACCTACCGCTTTACTAAAACTGTGAGATGTTTTGGAGATACACAGTAACTCGTTCCGCAACCCAACCAGAACAAAAATACAATTATTTCTATTTTCCGTACTCAAGCCATGCTTCTTCTCGAGAATCAATTCCACAAGCTTTTTGAATGACTCTGTGGTTATTTGAATATTAGTCTGTGTTTTTTCGTGATCTCCGTTATGTATTTTACTTATTACTGGCGGTGTTTGGTACAAACAATACTGCATTCTTGTCTAAAAATCAAGTTTAAGTTAGTAGTACAATTTTAGTAATACATATATACAAAATAAAAATTTACCTTGCGTAATCCATAAATATCTTTAATTACCACTTTTTGTAAAGCAACATATTGCTTTAATAATTTGGCAAATTCACCACACATCAAAATAATTAAAGCAAATCGGTCCTCAGTACTTTCATTGTCATATTCTTCCATTTGCTTTCAACAAAAAAACTTGTAACGTTTATTACATTAATTGTTATTTTCGTTCTTAAAACACATTGATTTCAACCCTTAAAACAATAATGATATACCCTATATACATTTTTTGATAATTATAGTAAACGATTTATCCAACTATTCGCCCGCAACCTTAAGGTGAGTTCCCAACATAGGAAGATAGGAAGGAAGTATGGATATAGTACCATAGTAATAACTAAAGAAGTTTTTGCTCAAAATAATTTAATGTCGTTATATTTGTCAAATCGTTAATATTTTTTATTTGCTGCGATAGTGTGATTCAAGTGAGTTTATTATTGTGTTCTGAACTTTGTGTCATTTTAACTAAATCTTGTAATTTCTATCAAATTTAATTTGTGTTTCTGTTTTTACTGTGGTTTAATTAATAATTCATTCAATTTTTTAATTATAATAGTTTTAATATGTGCGTGATACGTAATTCCTACATTATATCTTATTTGTGTTTAATTTTATTTCGTGGTAAATGCAAATTTATAAAATTTATTAAAATTATCACTAAACTCAAAAAATATATGTTTTAATCACAACAAAACATATATATTTAAAAACAAAAATTATTTAATATGGCGCACATTCAAAATTTGTAGCTGACCAAAATAGAAATTATTTGAAAATGAGCAAAGCTGTTGCTAATAATAAATATTTTCATTTCTTTTAGTTGGTAATTCTGTGAAATTATTTGCTCTTTATTGAATTTATTTCAACTCGAGTATGGAACTAAAAGGAGGGGCTTATTCATTTACAATGATTTGGTTGGTAGAGAGTTCGAGTGCAATACTATGGAAGTTTCCTATGTTGGGAACTCACTTTTAGTGAAAAACACTCAGTTTTTAACCGCGCAATGCGAGGGATTCCTGTAAATGATAAGAATTACGAAATATCATCCAACATCGTAGGTCCAACAAAAATCAATTGAGTGTGTATTTAAATTTATAATTGAAAATTTATAAACATTTAGGAAAAACAAGATTATGTTGATGTTAATAATAAAACCGCAAGATTTTGTAAAGCAAGATTTTGTAATGCAAGATTTTGAATTTGCAAGATTCTTGTAATGCAAGATTTAGTGGCGCTCTTGTTTTACATCCTTATATTGTCGACAACGACGTCCAAGGAAAGGTTCTGTAAGTCGGTATATTACAAAAATAGCTAAGTTTATCTGTTTCCAAGTCAAGCACAAGTTATTTGTTTATATGGTAATGAGTATATTAATGGTTCTGGGCAAAGAACCAGTAATACAGTAATACTATTGATCATTTACCTATTTTTGTCTGTAGTTTTATAATGTTTTCTGGGCGTTGCATGTTATTGTTTGAACAACCAATTATAGGCCTGAGATAAACTAGTTTGGTATAATTTTTTCAGTTTGTTAAAGAATATTGTTCAAAATTATTCATATATCAAAACACTAAATGAGAAAGAATGAGGTTTACATTATTCCAAATTCTTTTCCAACATTTAAAATGTTGTAAAAGACATCGTTTACTTTCAAGTTTCGATGTGACAAATTTTCTATTTGTCGAATTTTAGTTTGGTAGATTTTTTCACAGTTGACACTGCATACAAAAGAAACAATAATTTTGCGGAAATAAGTTATGGGTTGGTTCTATAATTAGTAGCGGCCTTAATATCTATAGTTCGTCAAATCCACTATACTATAGTCATAAAACTAATTAATTTTTCAAAATCATTATGTTATTCTACTATTTGCTAGACATTTGTGGTTATGTTTTTTATTCAGCACATTGACTTTTTCGCTGTCTTTATTAGCCACCGCATTTCCCGATAGATAACACGCAGTCAGACTACCATGAAAAATTATTTTTTTATAATTTAAATTTTTAAATAATTTTACTTCTAGCAAATTGAATACGTTTGTGTTGCTGAAAGGGATTTACCACCTGGTGAATCAATTAAAATATAATTTCCCGATAGGAAACGAAAACAGATTTAATTTTTCAATGGTATTTTCTGTATTGAAATGAAATAATAATAAACAATTTTTACAGGCCATTGCTGGCCCATACCGTATCAACAACATATAGTTTCATCGGTCCTAAAACAGCTCTTTTAGACAACCAGAAGGAGCTATATTATATTTAACTTTATGGACGGTATTATAAATTTTGATAGTCACAAGTAGATCATCTCTAACTGATCGTCCTTTATATCTAAGATAAGACTATATTAGTCAAACAAAAAATACTATGTGGAGGATTCTAATGAGATATTATGCTCGTTTATTTGCAGGTTCCAAGATATGCGAGTGTCCCCCGACCACAGAGTTCACTGAAATTAAAAAATCGACTGGAAAATATACTAGAATAGCACAGGAGATTATTAAATATACAGTTTATGTACCTCGAGTTTATTTTTTGTGGATATTTAAATTCGTGGAATATTAATTTTTATGATTCTCAATTTATAATAATTTTCCTTTTGCTTCGTTACTTTGCAATTTAATAGGAGCAGGTGTAAATTCTAATATTATGATTGTCGAAAATTGTGGGTATTGAACATTTAAAGAAAATCGCATTTATATTGAAAGTCATTCAAATGTGTATAAGTCGTAGTTTTATGAAGTAACATGATTTAAATTTTGTTCGGAGGTAGCAAATGAAAGTATATTACATTATCGACATAATAAATCATAAAACCGTAATAATGCAAATAAAGTGTCAGTGAGATTGTGATTTTTAAAACTGCGCCACTAGAGCTGCAAAATAATGACCTGGTCGCAATTCCAAGCAGATTTCATGTAAACTAAACAAATTAAATATAAAAACTTTGCAATTTTAGAAATTTCAAAATAATTATACCTCAACTATTGACTAAGCAATCGAAAATGAGTACTTTCAAATACATACAATTTGCTCAGCGATCCTTATGAAAAAGAGCCAAATAATAAAGCAAGCATCATTTTGAACCATGAATACAAATTATACAGATTAGCCCAAAAGTGGAAGATATTATAATGTAAATGTTTTTTAAACGAAGCCAACCATTGTCAACCGAATGTTAAAAAATCAAAATATATAGCTAACGACGACCATGAGGCCCGTTGTACATTTCAGCTAAGCTAAGCGATGAAAATATTTCAGCATAGCTTAGTATAGTTCGCTTAGTACATTACGTTGCACATTTCAACTATAACATCGCTGACGCACATACATAGATTTAATTGACGTACATTCAATATTAAAAACAAAATTATATAGTATTTTAACATAGTATGTTTTGATTTTATGAAAACATTTCAATGCACGTGTGAGCGATATCGCTGACATTAGTTAAGGAAATATAACTCGAGTTAAGTTACTTTTCATCGCTCGAAACAAAAAATATAATCGCATAGCTTAGCTCAAGAGTGTAACGATCTATCTATTTAAATATGTGATATACAAACTATTTGCGACATATTTCACAATCGCTTAGTTGAAATGTATAACGGGCCTATGATCATTCAAACAGAATAAAAAAACTACAGAATAATTTAAAACCTTTACATAACTATCTACATAATATTACAATTTGAAACACTGACGGTCGTCAAAGGTCCTAATTGATTTGCAATTTTAAAAAAAATTGATCCGTTCTCTTCAAGTATGGTTGTTTAAAAAGTTAGTTGCCAGCATCCATGTGAGAATAATGAATCCTTTGGCAGAAGTCTCGGATGTTTTGCAGTGAATGGTAGCGGAAAGTTTCGACGTCGTCCACGGACTCTGTGTCAGCCTTTGGAATCAATAATTGGGTCTAATGATGATAAATAATGTTTCACTGATAGATAAGAACCCTTGCTGATACCTGATATTTCTTGTCCAAATGTCGTTTTCTGAATATTTCGCGGTAACAAACAGTTTGTTATTATAGTTGTGTGAGTGCGTCTGCAGGAGTTGTCTCTAAAAACACATTCACAAATTTTTCTCGTTCTTCCAAGGTGCCTTCATGTATAGTTAGCCATTGCGAACTTTGCCACCAGTGAACTAAATTTGACATTAATTGTGGTTTTACCCCTCGTGTGATATGATCGGTCGGGTTTTGTTTTAACGCAATGTGAGGCCAATTTCTTCTAAAAAATACTGTTTAAAATTTTTAAAGTGTGGTTGCCGTTGACACTTTTTCATCTCGTGGGCACATCAGACAGCCAATGTAAGACAAACATGTAGTCTGTTCATGTGTATATCGATATTCCTTCGTAAGATAATGATTGTACACAAAAGTTGCCTAAATGACACATAACAAGGCTGTCCTACAAAGCTCTAATCTTATAGGTAGTGAAATATGCTTTATTGGAGCCACTCTTCCATATCCTGCTTCTGAAGCATCACATAATGCGAGTAGTTGGCAAGCTGCTCAATTTTGGATATGTGTTAAACATCTGGGAATTTTAATGTTCTCTAGATGCGTGATATTGTCGTAGATGTTTTCCCATATCTGAATGATGTCATCTGATAGTTTGGCATCCCACTTAAAATTAAGTTTTGAAGAATAATTTTAAATAGAATTATTGCTGGTGTCAGCCATCCCAGTGTATATATACTTTGGATGCGGTAGAAAGCATACTCCTTTTTGTCCAAGTCTTGCAGTTAGGTTGTTAAACCTGGAAAGAGAATGTATCCGATTCTGCATGCCAGATAATTTCCAAAGTCTTTATAGATGTCTTTTAGTTACATTTTTGCTATGTCAGCAAAAAAACAAACCAGTGCGATGATATGCCTCCGAAATTGCAGAACAATCAATGATAAATCACGTTGAATATTTGGCCGAACTTGTCGGCCTTCCTTGTTGGAAATATCGTTCAGTGACACTGATGTAGTAGTTTTGCAGGAAGCATCGAACACTACTCTGAGTTTGATGGTGCTACTGCTTGATTTCATTACTGAATGGTGTAAACTATTTTGCATCATCGTCTTCTGAAAGAGAGGTAACCAATCTTGAGCGATTTGAAATCAGTTGCTTAACTGTTGTCTTGGTTGTTTAAATAAAATTCCAAAATCGTTTCAGTGTCTCGTTGATGTCGTCATCTTGTAATGATTCATAGCCTCATTAAAACTTTCCGGTTCGGAAAGCGGTCAACCAAATGTGTACTAACCTCGCACATGGTTGCTTGACGTTGTTCATGAATGGTGTAACGTCTCTTCTGTCTCGTCTACTCACCCTATTTGATTACTTCCGCAAATTTTAATGTCGTTATAATTTGCATAACTGCGCAGTCACGTAAACTGACATATTATTTCCCATGGTCCGCATGGCATGGTTGCACCATTATACCGTTAACCGATTATCAATGGATTTGAAGCCATATAAAATCAATTGAAAATAAATTATTTTCACTCATATTTTCAAAATATGCCAGGCTATAGACTATCAAAATTTTATTAATTTTTTTAAACGTTCGTGACAAGATTCCTCTAATAGCTCAAAATCTATTAAAATGGAATTGCTTCAACTCTTGAGTAATCAGGTATAGATCATTTGGTGTTCAAAATGCCATGTTATCTTCAATTTGCCGAAGTTTTAACATGTAATGTTTCCATGTTATTTATTATCGTACTTTACTCGACAAAATCACCGAAATTATTATAAATAAAACTTTATTTAAGTAATTAAACATTCAAATTCCATCGAATTCACCGTTTTATACCAAATACACCAAATCATCGCTTGTTCGGAAACATGTACAAAAACTCACATTAAAGTCCAAAATATGCGTACATCTGCACTGTAATTCATCAACCATATTCTTAAAAAAGCTTTTGAATATTTGCATTGGAACATGACCAGTTCATCCTGACACAAAAAATGTTTCATTTCTATTGAACTTTTCTGTCATTGCTTCTGCGATCTAAAAAATAATTCTGAAAGTTTTTCCACAAATTGCCACCAATTATAAAAATAACCAATGACTTTGTGAACATTCAAACAATACTGAAGTCAATCGGCGAGTTTGCTATCGACAAATTGAAAAACAGTGTCATGAATGCGGATGAGATTTTTCCAGGTTCGTTGACAAGAAAGTGATGGTAGCGACAATTTTGATTGTCAAGTCAAAAAGAGAATATATATGCTGATTTTACGAATTTCCACCATTTCCACTAGTATGTCATTTGGCTTTATCGACTGCAGTTTCCCGTTCGCGTTGAATTCTAAATGATCGCATCAACAAGGCACAATACCAATCGCTTTAAGTGTGTGGGTTAAATCTAGAAAATCCGTGATTTCATCGGACTGCAAAGAGTTTTAGCTCCATTTATTATAGGTTAAGGATCGTTTTTATTATTCATTCTGCAGTTTAGACAAATCCAGCGATCATATTTATTTTTAAAAAATTTGTAATATTTTGAACCTAATATATGAACCTAATGTTATGGATATTTTGTAAGCAAAGAAGTTCGAACAATAAAGCCAAACCTTTCGAAAATTAAAATCTGTGCATTAGTACTTGCATGCACTTAAACATGTTTAAATGTCATTTATAGAATTATAATGTGATCTACCTATATTTTTATTAGTATAGAATCTATGTTCAATGATTACCTGCTTGAAAAGCGCTAATTAAGTGATCGTTTTGAATGCTTGATTTTTAAGTGAATAATAGTGATACTAATTCAACCTAGTTATTTAATTAACTATTAATTAAAATTATAACAATATTTGAGGTTATAAACAAAGCCAGCATTTCAACTTTTTAATATGGGAAAATAAATTTTGTTATCTGATTAAAAGTTCCGACACTTTTTGACCACTCAGTATAATCAAATAAAAAAATAACCATGAAAATATGTTTATCAATCCAAAATTGAATTACATATTCGATTGGATGAATCATAATTGTTTGCATGAAAATGTGAAAATTTTTTTTAGAATCATATGTGATTACGAAATGGGTATGAAAATGAAATTGAAATTCCATTATAAATAATATAGCTTTACTGTTAATTTCAATGTCACCATTGGTTATATCACAGATATTTAAATTTTTTTATATTTACATAAATTTTGAATTTATCTGTATGTACTTTAAACTTAAATCAACATGTTTATGTTATTTTTTTAACATTTTCTTGTTTTACCACTCGTACTTGCATATATTATCAGACCTTCGCCCTGACTTTATGTCACGATCGATCATACATTTATTCAGAAAATGTTAATGTATTAATTCATAATTATTTTTTGTAAAATTGCAATATGTATAAAAATCGGTTAATATATATTTCGGACGATGGTACAGTATTTTGTGTTTATTATGCATTTTAATGATGATAATTATGCTTTGCAATGCAAATTTTAGTTTCATAAACAAAGCCTGTTCAATTGTTAGAAAATATTATTACTATTAATAATTTCCAAATATTATTTTAAATTTATAGTTAGGTACATTTACCAGGTAAACATAATAATTTTCAATATTTTGGGTATATTTTAGAATTTAATGTTACATTTTGTACAGCATTTATCATACTATAACATAATTAGCATAATTTTTAATTCAATAAAATTCATTAAAATTGTACATAATTTTAAATAAAATTGCATGTTTTTTTTATTTGTATCAGAAGAATTATTCAAATATTACCAATACATGAAATATATTCATTCAAATATTACCATTACATAAGTTTGGTATTCAATCGGGGAAAAATGGTAAAAAAAATCTGGGGCGGTATGTTGTATGTTCGAATTTTTCAATTCGAAGACAAGTTGAATGTAAGTATGGTGTGTCATTTTCGACTGTCGAAAAAATTGTTCCTCAACTAATTTTTAACAACTTACTATAACAAAATGAATTTTTAAATAAAATAACAATAAATTAAATCGAATCTAATCGATTTATTTATTTATGATTTATTTATTTATTGCAATACCATTTCATATCGGAGTGACATAACCAATAATATTTTATTAGTACGTTTTGTTTAGTGTTAAGTTTTAAATATTAAAATAATGTTTTTACTTTTTTTGAAGGCAAACAAAATTTCCGAACGGGAAGCAGTTTGAGGTGATGTTGAGTTATTTAGAAGACCATAAGGAAATGGTAACCTTTAACTCGTCGAACACCAAAATATCACTACAAAAAAGTTGGCATGATCCTGGTTTAAAATTAAACAGTGAAGGGCCTCCTGTAAGGGATGATGAATCGTGGAAAAAGGTGGGTGTCTTAAATGCTATTTAAAATTCATCTAAGATTTATTTATGAAATGCTTTGCTTCAATTCAACTCAACTGAGCCATAGACTGGATATCGAATAATTATCTTCGGATTATCCTTTCAATCTTCAATATCCTCGGGAATTGCATTTGGAAATCACGTCCCACTTAGTAATCTTATTTTAATTACAAAAATAATTGTGTTATTTATCTTAGGTATGGGCGGATTACAAATATAAAATAAAAATAAAACTTCGCAAGACGCACCAAGATATAAATCAAACTGGTGGCGGGACACGAACAGTAGTTTTTAGTCGCATTGGAGGAACGCTTTGTTTAACTAACAGGTATGGTCGAGGCTGCACTTGGAAACCCAGCTTTAGATATGGGTCATGTTGTAACGAAGCTACCACATGGTTCTTGTGAACCTAGCAATAACCCCGTTAGCAGACTCTTTGGTGGATATTCCTTGCAGCATTTTTCAGCCGGCTAGCGGTCAGTGGTGTGGGGAGGTCCTTTTATGGGCAACCAAAGAGCTTGAAGTTGCTGTGGTTAAGATTGGACTAACACGTTTCTTATTTATCCTTATATCACAATTTTCTCATTACCACACCGAGAACACATTCTCCACAGGACGTGATTAACGCTCACGCAACCATTTCACTTGATATTAACAACACAGAACTAAAGAAAATTTATTATAATAATGAATAATATGTAAATAATATGTATAATGAATAATATGAATTTATGTATATATTATAATAATGTATATAAAAAAAAAACCACCCGAAAAAAAAATTAACAAAAAATTAATTATAAGACAAAAACTAACACTTAACTAATACTCGTATGAAGTAAAAAAAATGTATACAAAGTATAACTTAAAAATAACTTAATTACCCCCTATCGTAGCGCTACGAATCCAGTTCATCCCGGACGCCTCTACCTTGGTAATTTTGTGTGTTTTTTTTTATTTTATTACCACCATAAATTTGACCAAATTTTCCAAAAGTCTCTCTCTTGTAATCCAAATTTTTGTGTTTTGTTTTTAAAAAATGATTATTATTAAATTATTATTTATTATTAGTTTTTTTTTTTTTTTTTTTTTTTTTTATTAATTATTTGTATTATAGTATTATACAATTTTTCAATTTAAATATATACAATATAAATATCTCGATGGTTATCAAAAAAAAAAAAATATTTATTTTGCCGAATATAAAAAAAAAACCATCAATTGGCATCGATACTTGGTCAAGAGTCCGTTCACCAAAAAAAAATTACAAAGATGAAAAAAACTTGTCTAGTGTTTTTTTTTCTGTTTTTTTTTTGGCTATTATGACGACATCCGGCATCCTCAGTTCAATTTCTTTATTATATTTTAAATTTTATTACAATATACTAATTCTATTACAATTCATGGATTTATTTACAAGTTTTATATATACATATCGACAATCTTAAAATACAGTACGTATCAAACATAAATTTTGAATTTAAATATGGCCATATGAATTATTATATATTATAATAAATTTTCATTTAAACAATTTAAAACAATTACAAGAAAAAAATAGCTCATTGGTCACAATGTAATTATTAATGGTGACAGTGCAGATGAAAATGCAAATCAGACAATTATTAAAAACCCGGGACTAATATAGAATCCGTCTTACCAGGACCTAAAAGTCAACGAACGCGTGTTACATTAATTTCAAAATTGCTTGATGAGCTCAAGGCACAGGGCAAAAAAAAAAGAATTCTATTGGAAAATGGGATTTCTGAAACAAGAACAGCTGGTTTTACTTAGAGAGGCCAACCAGCTAAGGGAAAGGCAGGTAAAGGTAGATGAAGAGCGGTTTAGGTTACATTTAGAAAATAAATTGAGAAAAAATAATTGAGATAATCTTTAAATTAAATTTATTTAAATGTGATAATGAAATGAAAAAATAACTGATTTTTTTTTAAATAATAATAAAATGTATATATGATTTGAAATATTATTTTATTTATACTAATTATTCATTTTTTTTTAATTTAAAATCAGTTTAAAATACCGTTCCGTATTGCTACTGCAGGTTCGTATTCCCCCATATCTTTGAACTGAAATTCATGTTCGTGAATTACACCTTCATTAGGCAGTGACAATCCAATCATTTCTAGCTTATTTTCTAGACAAATGTTGTACAATGCAGCACAAACATTTATAATTTTTATTACTTTTAAAGGTTCATACCGTAGTACACGTTCTCCTAACAGGTATCGAAAGGTATTTTTTTAAAACACCTATGCATCGCTCTATAGGATTCCGGGATATTGTATGTAAAGTGTTGTACATCGTTTGACGTGTGTTGGTGCATGGCGATACGGTGTCATTAAATATGGCTCGAGGGGATAGCCGGAATCACCATGCAGCCAAGTAATTCGCTCCCCATTTTCGTATGCTGCTTGCAGTTTCTGTTTGTCTTTCGATATTTCCCATATTGCTGCATCGTGGGTAGCTCCACTGATTGATCCTTAGGATGTAACATCACCCACCGTTCTTTGATAACTGCCTGTTGCATAAAAATTCAACACCGCTGCTAAACGCGTTTGCAATGGAATTTTTGTGATAAAATTTCACTTTATTAGAACCATACGCAAAAAACCGAGGATATATCGGTTACCACGCGCCGATATATAAACATCAATGTAAATATCGTTAGGGAGAACATTAGATTCCATGAAGATTTAAAGATAAAAGAAAAATCAATGCAACTAACTACAGTAAAATCACCACTGGATTACTACAAAACTTGTCTGGTCATCTTATTATGACGATTAGTGAAACAGTAATTGATAGAAGGAATTCACCACAAATCACAAAATATAAACTGGTTACTATTTAAGCAAATAGTGGTAGAAAATATTGAACTGTAGATGCCATTCAAAAGCAAAAATGAAATAGAGTGGATATAGACTTCTAGATATAATACAAATGGCAGCTTGGGAAAGCAGCACAAGAATAGTAAATCCAGGAAACAAAAATCACCAATATAGCCAATATTACAAAGAAGTAAGAGATCTATTGCAGCAAAAAGGAAAACCACGGAAAATATGGCAAATCATGAGTTATGCCCACAATCAAAACGCACTATTTATCGTGTAGTGAAAGATTTCGAAGAAAGAGGGTCTGTAAGTGATAGGCCCAAGCATGGGCCACAACGTATTGCAAGATCGGCTGAAAACATTACTGCTGCTCAAGAAAGTGTTCAAAACAATCCATCAACCTCAATTCGACGCCGTGTTCAGGAGCTTGGTCTTCAAAGAACAAGTTTGTCTACAATTTTGCACAAGGAGTTGCATTTCTTTCCATTTAAGATTCATTTGACACAAGAGCTTCTTCCACAACGCCATTTACGCCGCCGTACATATGCCAATAGGATGCTACAGCTCGCCCATGACAACCCCGATTTTCATGAAAAAATCATAATGAGGCACATTTTCATTTAAATGGATATGTGAATAAACAGAACATTATTCATCAGTCACCTTTACATCCATTAAAAGTGACAGTCTGGTGTGCAATTTGGTCAGGAGGAATCATTGGACCTAACTTCTTTGAAAATCAAAACGGCGTAACGGTAACTGATAAGATTGAAAACTTTTTAACGCCACAACTGCATGCTTTGGGCTTGATTAACATGTGGTATCAACAAGACGGTGCCGCCTCGCATACATCCAGGATTACAATGGAATTACTGCGGGACCTCTTTCCACAACAAGTTATTTCAAAAAATGGTGATGTTGATTGGCCTCCACGGTTGCCTGATTTGACTGCTCCGGTCTTATTTTTGTGGGGATATCTAAAAAGCAAGGCTTATGCAAACAAACCAGAAACGCTTGAACAACTCAAACAAAATATTCGTGGTGAAATTAATGAAATACCGCGTGAAATGTGTGAGAATGTTATGAAAAATGTGCTCAAAAGGGCTCGCATTTGTGAGGCTAACAGAGGCGAACATTTATCTGATATTGTATTCCATACATAATTGCCGACATTAAATAAAACATTTATCAATATAAGATCCATTCTCTTTCATTTAATCAAAAATTATAAACAAACAAAGTAGTATACCTTCCCGGCGGACACCCTGTATTTCAAGTTTACCAAATACCAATATACCAGTGAAATTAACCTTTTATACCAATATATTTTACCCTACCAGCCGATTTTGACCAATTTTATTAACCAAAAAATTCGGACCCTTCTGGAGATAAATGTGTACTAAAATTTCAAATTACTGTACTAAACAATTTACTCGACTATTCGGCTGCAGCCAATGTCTTTCCAATAATATTTGACTTAGATGATTATTTCTTTTCTTTCTACATCTGTCAATTCTATATTTTTAACTTATTCAATTTTAATTGACATTCTATAAATTTATTCTATCAATACAAAAAAAATAAAATATATATAATACTGTAACTGATATTCATTTCGTTTTGAAGAAAAATTAGTTGGAAAAAGGAATTTTTTTCCTTATTTATGTAAGAAAATGTTAATTATAGCAACTTATTTGCAAATAAAATAAAATAATATAATAATTTGTGTATTGTTATCATAGAAGTGGCAGCCAATTATTATTCAAAATTCTATGGAAATGAAATTAATTATTTTCGAAGTTTACACATAGCCAATAGCATAGTTTACACAATCATGTTTCTTCGATCGTTAGTATAGTGTCTAGACAAAACCATTTAATTAAATTATTATAATCAACGATAATTTGGCTTTGTTATGTTTATTACAAAAAAAACATTTTTTATAATTAGTTTAACCTATTACTTGGAATTAATTTATCACAATAAATAAAAAAAAATAAGATCAACTTTGTCTTGTTTGATATTGTCGCAGTGATAATAATTACTTTAATTTTCAGACCTGTTTTTTTTAATAAGATGATTAAAAAATATATCAAAGTAATTTGACTGGACAAATTGATTTATTTAATAAATTTTACACGACAATAAATCCCTTGTTATGTACAACACTAAGAACTCGATGCATTTAAGACAGGTTCTGAAAGGTTTAAATTTTCATGGCTATACCAATGATTAAAAATTAGTCACGTTGACGCTAAAAAGGTTTAAACTTAACACTTTCGATTATATAGGTTTGGTAGCGTCATTTAAAAAGAGTGCCAATATAGAAGGTCATCACTTGATTTCAATCAGTGATGTGTGATGACATTAATCTTAACGCTTATACGAGATAAATCGGCAACGCAATTTTATGCCTTCTTGACTTACCTTTGCAAAAGTGTTGAAAGTGTTTTGATCTTAAAACAAATGACAGAATAAACCAAGATTATATGTAGGTGAGATTAATTATCTAGATATTTGTCAAAACTACAATTTAAAAAATTTACAAAATACAGATCGACTTATTTATTACGTCTAAATGGTAAAACCGATGAAGTGCAGATAAAATATGATGGTAAGCATATAAACGCTATGAAATTTAAGCCACAAAAACCTCAAACTATTTGATAAAAATGAAAACACCCAAATTATCACACGTCAGTTGCTATGATAATTTTTGAAAAATACCGAAACATTGGTATCTCATCACGTAGCATACTCGGATATAAAAATACAATAAAACATATCAAAAACCATATAAGAAAAAATTGAACTTTTGCGTTGCTATGACAATTTCAATAAACCTTTCTTAAGGAGATCTGTGATTGGAGTAGCCATTGTAACAAAATTTTGTGTAATCCACAAAGTTCCAAAAATCTTCGAATTTGTTTAGGTGTTTTTGTTGCCGGATAGTCAAATATATGGCTACCACCTGTTCGGTGTTTACTTGTAAGGTTCTTTCTCCAACAATATATCACAGACATATCACCTCGTTTACCAAAAAAAGACTTTTCTTCACATTAATTGTAAGGCCTGCTTTGATTAATCCGGTTGCAACTTGGTCTAGTAAACTAAAGTGCTGCTCCATAGTGGCTGATGTAATGACGTAAACTTCGTATGTGAAGTTAGCCCGAAATCCAGCCCTAAAAAATGTTGTACAACTAAAATATATATGTGTCTTGACTAAATAAGAAAAAATTATACTCAGCCCGAAAAAGAATATAAAATAAAGTCTTTTCTATTAAATCATCCCGACATTTTATTCATATTATAAAAATTGTATTTATAAATTCATATAATATTATTAGTTACGAGTATTTAGTACGATTGCGTACTTCTCAAAGAGATTGCTAGATACATCGGAATATGCCATTTGCCTGATATTAGCTGATAGCTTATAAAGTGTCCAGATTTTGAACCTTTAGGGAGACCAAGTTTTTCGAAACTGACTATTGCTGATAAATTATAAGGAATACTAAACAAAGTAATAGTCGATTCTATTTGGTCAATCGTGACTTTTGGATGGGTTTCAATGATATACTTTCAGTATAAATAGAAACAATCTCATTAGGTTGTTTGTATCCCGAAATCATTTGATTAGAGCAGGCTGGACAACTTTGGGCTGGAATCTTTTCTATACATTGAGATAATTTATTAAATCCAAGTTTCATAAATGATATTATAAATGATGATGTTTCATAAATGATTTAAAAATATAAAATTTCGCTCTTCTTGCACGACTGTTGCACACTGATTGTATTTAAAAGTAGCTGCTAAAATGGGGAGACTTTTGAGCACATACTCTGATATGTCTTGAATATTACAATTGCAGTTGTCTTGCATTTAAAAGATTTCAATAAGCATCTCTTCCAAACCACATACTCATTTTTCAAATTATTTTTAATAATTAATTTTACTTGTCCACGCTATAGATGCTTATGCCCAAATCATTTACTGCGGCAAGATTTAATTTAAGAGAATTGATTGCGCTTTCCGACTGCGATTGTGTTTTGATTTCTCTCATTTTATTCAAATTGAAGGAAGATGAGTTGCTTTTGGGAGGTACCCATTGTTTATTTTTAAGCTTCCACAGGGATTGGTATAGTTGCGTATCATTAATAGATGCTTCGTTTGTGTTCAGTTGGGTATATATTTTTGGTATTTTGGTTGTATTATCTTGAAGTAACCTTTTTGGAATACCTTTAGCTATTTGTTTGTGAACTGCCAAATTTCGATCATGTATATTTCGAATAAAACGACCAATTTTTGGTAGCTTACCAATACTAATGGAAGTCTTAAGCTTACTTTTAATTGTGGCAAAATAGTTGTTACTGTTGCTTTGCCTAACCCTACCATAATATTATTACCCATCAGTAATTATGACAATATCATACTTCATAAAATTTATGAATGTTGGGAATATTGGCCTAAAAATTACCGTAATCCCCATCGTATGGTTATATGGTGCAAACAACATATTCCGATATATCTAGCAATCTCTGTAACAAGTACGTAATCGTACTAAATACTCGTAACTAACAATATTATGCCAACCTATTCTGTTTTGATTTTAAATGTTGGTAGTGTATTTTAAATTGATACTATTTTTTTTAAGTTTAACTCAATTTTAAATTAAATAGTAAAAGTTATTGAAGTTATTAAAAGTTATTAGAGTTATAAAAGTTATTAAGTGCGATGCTTTGGCAAAAACAAAATTTTGTGGATTTAACAAATTTAAATTTACCAAAGCAACAGATCGAAAATTTAGTCTTTCATGATGGTACCAACTGCTTCATTTTTACTTTGAAATATAATTACTTCATTTTTTGTTTTGATCGAAAAAGAAAATACGCCATGTCGAATAAAACAAAAATTTCAAGTATAGTAAATTATTTCATTGTTAGTGTTTACATTTATAATAAATATTATAATTTTTCATTGTTAGTTCTCAACGAAGACCTGGCACGCGTACTAAAACCCGGACTCTAATAGTTTTCGCTACCCGTCGAAAAAAATGAGATCGACCATATACATAAAAAAAGATATGTAAATAAAAATTTGGTATAATTATTATATTAATTAAAAAGTTCGAGTAAATGGATTATTAATTTATTTTAGGATGTGCCATTTACAGAACATCAAATAAAAATAAAACTAGCCAATTTAAAAATGACATACAGGCAATGTGTTGATAATAATACTAGAATTGGTGCTGGATATGGAGCCATTTAAGGATTTATTATCACATTAAAGAAAGTTTTACTTCTTTTCTGAAATAATTTTTATTTTTATATATAAAACAAGAAGTATTGAATTCTTTGTTTTTATTAAAACAAGGTTCCTTATTTCGTTTTTATATAATTAAAAAAAGAATAATTGTGTTATATATCTTTATAATAAGTAATTCATTAGCTGTTGTCGGCGATCCAATATATGATCTTGTACACATTCATTATTTGTGAAAGGACTGGAAGATTCTTCTGCGTCATTAATAAACCACGACTCGTTACTATTCACGCAGATATTGTGTAACACGCAGCATGCAACAACAATATTGTTTATTGTCCCCAAATCCAGATGCTCAGTAAAATGAAGTAGCCTACGGAACCGGCTATACATCAAACCAAATTCGTTTTCTACTACAATTCTTGTAGAAGAATTTTTTATATTAAATGGTTTTTGTTCTTCCCTCAAATTACCAGTGTCCTTAAATGAAGGAACGAGCTACGAATTTAATGGGTGTACCGAATCCACCAACAAAAAAGTGCCATGAGGAAAACTTTAATTTTCCAAAGAATGGCGAAAATAATGCTGACCGCCTCAATACCCGAAGAACCGGGTTCGCCGCAATATACATCGATAAATTGTTTTAATGAATCTACCACTGCTTGGGGCACTATACTGTAGTATCATTTTCGGTTATAATAGCTGGCTACCGGGTTTTCAGTAGGCCGTTTTATTTTTAAATGTCTACCGTCTATGGCGCCAACTACCACAGGTATGCCCAATATGGTTTGTAATGCTGTAGTTGTCTTATTCATCCTTTGCTGTGGTCGAGGCCAAATAATTTAAATACTTGATATATTAACAAACCATGCCGCCACTTTATTCACCACTTTCCAAGTCGTGGTATTGTTTATTCCAAATAAATTGTCATTTGTCGGTAAGTAAGGGTATTTGCAACAATATCAATGTGGCGGTCACATGGCTGAAATCATATTTATACATTAATGTCATAAAATTTTATATCCCTTAAAGCCAGTTTTATTGATATTAAAAATATATTTCTTTGTTTTATTATGATTTAAACTTGTGTAAATCTATAAAAAACGGGTATCAGTCGAAACTGGATATTTTACAACTGGAATTGACAAAACAGGATAATTCAAAACTGGATATTTTAAAACGAGATAAGGTACAAAACGAGATATGGTACAAAACTGGATATTTCAAAACAGGATATATCGTCATGTGATTTAAATTTAAAATGGTTTGTTAGGAAAGTTTCCAAAAAATCATTTTAAAATCCCATTATCATCCTACATATAGAATTTCATGATAATCGGTTAAGAACTCACCGAGTTCCTTCCTAATTTGCCATATTTCATAACTTACCCAAAAAATCATTTTAAAATCGCATTCTCATCCTACATATAGAATTTCATCATAATCGGTTAAGAACTCATCGAGTTCTTCCCTAATTGGCCATATTCCAGAATTTACCCAACAAATCATTTTAACATCCCATTTTCATCCTTCATATCGAATTTCATCATAATCGCTTAAGAACTCGCCGAGTTCCTTCCGAATTGGCCATATTCCAGAACTTTCCTAAAAAATCATTTTAAGTTTAGATCACATGTCGAAATATCCTGTTTTGAAATATACAGTTTTGTATCATATCTTGTTTTGTACCTTATCTCGTTTTGTCAAATCATATTTTGAAATATCAAAATATTAAAATGTCCATTTCTGAGCGGTTCTCATAAAAACACCCTTTATATAAATTATGAGTGCTTTTAATGGCTTTGTTTGCACATAATTGCAAACATTTAAATATGTTATCTTTTTAATCTATGCCATCTATTTTCGGGCCGAAGCACACACAACTCTTTCGCAGTATAACATTTATAATCTAGAATTATAAATATATTTACCTGGATAATTATTTGTTTCTCAGCAGATTCCATTATAGAACAATTTCATTGTAACAATTTCACAAAAAAAAACAAACGAAATTATTTTGAAAACAACCTTTGAAAAAAAAAATTAAAAAATCGACACCAAGTGGGAATTCCGTTAATCAAAAATACAATTTAATTTAGGTAAATTTAAATTTTTTTTTCAATTTAGCTAAATTTTTTTAAATTTTTTTCTATGCAATTGTTGTATTAATTTGAAATAAATTTACTAAAGCAATACACTTATTAAAAGTTATTTAAATATGAGATTTGACAACATTTAGAACAAAAATTATTAATTATGTGACATCTAGGAATGAACACTCAAACTAAAAATTGTAATTGGATTTCAATACCACCAAATTATTTGGAATTGGGTGAATTCCAGATTGGAATTGGATATATAGCATTGTAAGTCTAATTTGGCAAATAAAAGCTGTGTTGCTTTCACAAAGATAAAATTCTTAGCTTAGCCATCTGAAAGCAACAACTTTTTGGCTTTAATTTTTTTATGTATTTTAATTTTTATGTGTTGGCAATAACAAAATTTCTTTCAAATTATATACCGATCTAAGTAAACGATACATATGACATTTCTTTATGGTCGTAGCATTTCTTCATTCATTATTTTTTTGTAATATTTAAAAAGAAAGTCAACTAATAATAAAAAATTGGATAAAAATAATATTTATAACAATATAATAATACAGATAAACAATTTAAATGTCAACAGCTGCGGAAAAATCGTAAGTTTCATATTTTAGTATACTGATGTTATTATCTTTATTATTAAATGTTAATTGACCTTAATTCCTTTAGATGTATCAGAAGAGGATGGAACCTCACTGATACCAGAACACTGCTCGTATTCGCGATAAAAAGAAAAATCTGAATTTCACCATATTTCAAAAAAAAAAAAACTGTACACAAAAATTTGGTAGAGGACATGATAAGTTCTGGCGTAGCGGTAAGTGTATACGAATATAATTTATTATCGGTATATGTAACTTTAATTTATATATATAAATATAGAATGTACCTTACACAGAAGCCGAAATAAAAACAAAGCTAAAAAATATAAAATTTGCCTATAAAGCGGCTGTTGACAATAATGCTTCAACCGGGGCTGGGCCTGCAATTGCACCATACAAAGATCTTTTGCAAGATTTGTATGATACGGAAACTTCCCCGGAAATAATCGGCTATCAAACTATAGCGACAGGGTGCTTAACATCCAAACCAATTCCGATACGTGCTCATCAACGTATTATTGAGGATGTACCTACGCAATACAATACTACATCAACAGCCTCCACCATGGCATCACAAACCAATTTCGAATTCGATGATGTTATTGAAATCAGCTTCCCCGAAGAAGCAAATAAAACTAAAGTTAAAGAAAAAAGAAAGTCCGCTAAAGACTTACATCGCCAAGAAAAATTTGAAGAAAAAGAAAAACAAAGGGCGTTGCGTGAACTAAATAAGAATAAAAGGTATGAAGGAAAAATCCTAATGTTGAGAGAGCTGGAGGCGGCTATGGCCAAAAGACACGAGGATCGGAAAAAATGGAACATTGAACTGATAAATTTGTTGAAGAAACAATAAGTTATATGTATAAATTTTTAAAATTTATGAATTAATTAAAATGAATTAAATGAATAAAACTGTGATGAATTAAATAAAATTAAATAAAAGAATATTAAATGTTTAATTTTTATAAATTTTATTAAAATAATTTTAGCTTCTTGTTATAATAAATTATTTTCATGTAGCTCATTTACGAGTTCTTGCCTCCAGTCTCCTGCAACCTGAACAGGATAGATGCTTGCAGGTTCTTCATTATTGATGACATTAAACCAATTGTCGTTTCTGTTGACGCAAATATTGTGTAGCACGCAACAAGCAACCACAATATTTTTCACCGTTCCCAACTCCAGATGCTCAGTGAAATGCATCAGTCGACGAAATCGCCCTTTCATTAGTCCAAAAGCATTTTCAACCACAATGCGTGACGTTGAGTGGATCTTATTAAACTTTTTTTGCTGATCCGTTAAATTCCCCGTATCTTTGTAGGGCGCAACTAACCAACTTTTGCAGGGGTATGCTGAATCTCCCAATAAGATGGTCCGCCCTTGTAAAATTTGCTGTTGGTCAGCTAACCGAAACAATGGAGATCTTCTTAAGACTCGTGCATCGTGCATTGAACCTGGTTCACCACAATAAACATCAATAAAACGTTTTGATGAATCAACTACCGCCTGCAATAATATGCTGTAGTACCCTTTACGGTTGTAATAAACCACTGGATTGGTGAGTGGTCTTCGTATTTTAATATGGCTCCCATCTATAGCCCCAATCACTTGAGATATTCCATACAGCGAACGAAATGATGAAGTTGTCTGTGCGACTCTCTCTGTTGAACGTGGCCATATTATATACTGGTTTGAGATGCTGACAAGCCACGATGCAACTCTGTTAACTACCTTCCATGATGTCACCTGGTTTACACCGAACAGATTACCCATCTGCCGGTACGTTAGGGTATTTGATACATACCATACAAATAAATGTATTTCTTTCTTCGCTCCAAACCTTTTACGGCAACCATGTTGGCTTGGGCAAACTTCCGACGCCTGGTATAATTCTGTAATTAAATAAGGTAAGCAATTAGTTCAAGTTTATGGTTCACATTTGGGTTTGGATTCTAGGTTAAATGAGAAAGCATATCATGTCTTGAAAATAACATACCTACTAACGAAGAAATTGTTTGTCGGGATAATCTGAAATGTTTTCGAAAATCCTCATCAGAATAATTATCGATGTTGTTAGCAAAATTTTCCACTCGGACATGCCTGGCTATAGGTTCATCACTTGATGAATCAGAGTCATCAGATGATGAGCTTGTGTCGCTGGATGACGTGCTCATTTCTAGAATAGGGGCGTCTTCTTCACTATCGTGGTTATTATCAACAACAGTCTAAAAATTAATATAATTAAAATTTGATAAGTATATATATATATATATATATATATATATATATATATATATATATATACATATATATATATATATATATATATATATATATATATATATATATATATATATATATATATATATATATACATATATATACATAATATGAACAATATCTTTTTGTTTCCACTAGTATTTCATACGTTAAATACATTAAAATTCACAAAGTTATAGTTACCTGGATTATTGAAGATCTTCTGGTTTGGTTCATTTTAATATTTAATATTTATTTTGGTTAAACTGTTTCCAAATAACAAAAGACAAATCAGTATATCACTTTATTTTATATTTATTTTAATTAAACACGGTATTGTCAAATAAAAAATGCCAACTGTCATTTTTTACAAGATGACAACCCTTTGAAAAAAAAATAGAAAAAATAACCGCCTTGCGGTAAACACCAAAACCATAAAATGGTTTTATTTCTCCTAAACCTAAAAAATTGTTGGCTTGAGAAATAAAGAAAATTTTCTTAATACAATGCAATTGTTGTTGTAAAATTTTTCGGTTTAGTGAAAGCAACACAGCTAAAATACCATTTATATAATACAATTTTTATAATAAATACAATTTTTATGATATGAATAAAATGTCGGGATGATTTAATAGAAAACACTTTCAATTCAACTTCACAGTTCAATTTCTTCAAACCAATTCAAACATTTTTTTCAACCAATTGTATAGCTCAAAATGTGACTTTCTTAAGAAAATTTTCACAAGAGTTAAATTTTATATTTTTGTTTGAACGAACATCGAGTAAAATAAAAAGCATAATAAAAATAAAAAGAGAAAGATACAAAGCCAAGTCATTTGTTTTGAAAAATATTGTTTGACGCGGAAATAATATGTATATTAAGTTCCAGAGATGTGCGTTGACACGACAACAGTTATTGTTGACGTTGACGCGTCAATAATGCGTCAACATTATGTCGACGTCGTCTTTAAGTCGACAATGACGTAATGTCGAGAAAAAAACTTATTTCGATAATTTTTTTTTCTCCGATCGTAGAAAAAAATATATCTTTCCGTTGTTTTTTCGAAACGAATACTCATGATTCCAGTATGTTGTATTTGTTGCTAAGCAACAAGTAATAATAGTACGAGAATTTTTTTTCTGGCCTAGGCCTGGAATATATTCCCGTATGGATTTTTAATTGTTTAGAAGAAATAAAAGTACACTTATCAGGTCAAACGCATTTATTTATTTTAATTTAACAGTAAACATAATAAATTTTTATTTTATAACTGTATGCCAAACTAATTATGTGTTAGGTATAGGAGTTTAATTTTACTTTTTTGTAATATTAACGGTTATCGTACAATTAGTACAATTATTGAACATTGGTGAATTAGTAGTATCGCATCCCAGCATTGTTGTTGAAATATTGCTATTAAAATCATTAACATTATTTGCATCGGCTGTTTCATTATCCTTTGTGTCGAAAATCTTATGAGCAACTTCAATTTTATTGATAATGGATTCATCGATGTACCCTTCAGCAACACTCGATGACTTCCATCCTCCAAATCTTTTTAAGTATGTTAAATCTGCGCCATTATCAACTAAAATTGTCGCGAAAACAGTGCCCTGTGTATTGTTTTGCGTCTGGCCATTTTAAAAAAGTAGCAACAATTTGTGGCATTTTACCAAACTGATGTATTTAAAAAAAAATGCAAAGAATTGAAATCTTTTGGACGCGAAGCTATATATTTTCTGTAATATTCTAAATAAGTTTCGTTTACGATAAATGATCGTGGTTTATTATCTTGTTATTCGGGATTTTAACTAAAAGTTTAGATCCCATATCACTAATGTCAGTAATTTCCATGCGGGCTAGTTCATTCCGTCGACAAGCACCAGCGATTCCAAAAATTAACGCAACCTAC
The DNA here is from genome assembly GCA_963556175.1 of Tipula confusa. Classification (NCBI taxonomy): domain Eukaryota; kingdom Metazoa; phylum Arthropoda; class Insecta; order Diptera; family Tipulidae; genus Tipula; species Tipula confusa. The sequence goes on along the minus strand of OY744475.1, from coordinate 163,149,857 downwards.
AAAAAACAATCATAATATGTGTAAATACAAATAATAATCGTTTTAAATACCTACATGCTTACTTTAGTAACTAAGAACGAATCATCTGAAGCTTCCAAAATGAATTGTTGAACATATTCCATAGCTAATATTTTAGATTTCTTCACTTTATATCCGTCGGATTTGCGTTTTAAGAAGACACGTAATTTTTGGTATTTTGCAATATCCACATTATTTTTAACCATTAGCATCGACCTGATCATTGAGTAGTTTTTCTATAATGTGGATGATTTCAATTTTGTAGATACATCAGCGAAATACGCCAGAATGACGTTTTCCGAAAATGATTTGATGTGTTTAGATTGACGATAATCCATAAAGCGTTTATAAGCATTTTTGTATTTTTCCGTCGATTTTTGCGGTAGTAAATCACATGTAGCTGAATTAGCTGCTTCCACTATATTCGGCAGGGTACAAGATAAGGGTAATTCGCTTTCATTGTCCATATCCCTTAAATTTCGTTCACACGTTTTTTATAAATCAAATAGGTACACAAACTTAACACTTTTGAAAAAAAAAAACAAAATGTATTTTTGTCTTATGATGTCGTGGCTAACTAAGCAATAATTTTATGTCATTTTCGATTTTTTACTTTGTTTTGATTTCTTAATATGATAATTAATGAATAATACTAAAAATTATTTTGGGTTTATATTCGTTTTAAAGTCCGATAGAAGAAAAAATAGTATATACAATTTGGAGGAAAAGTGCATTCCCGGACACCCGTGGTTGTCGGTATCGTCCGGGAATGCCAATTCCCACTATCGTCCGGAAATTCAGTACTTTTCCTCCTAATTATACAATATACTATTATTTTTATTTAATCTTTTTGCTTTTTCCTCTCTAATTCTATACGAATTTTCCATTAATTTTTTATTTTATTTTACACTACAAGAATAAGATGCCATAATTTTACAATTAATGGGCCAGCGACTCAGCAACAACTTTAAGTAAGACTACGATAGTTCTAGTTCACATGTTACTGACCAGTGAAGTCTTTAAGAACTGATCGAATTTTGTTTGAATAAATTGTCATTTAACAAAGTTAACAGAGCGAAAATTACTGAACAAACTGTAGGGAATATTAAATCATTTTATACGCAACCTCAAACCAAGGTAACTTGGTGAATTTACCATAAACAGTAACATTCGTTAAATTCCGCATTTTTTCTTATGGGTTTCTTACGGACTCGCTGATTAGCCTATAAGACGGAACCATAGATAACTTAAACCTTAATTTTTCTTAAGTTTGGACTTTTTTTTCTTAATTTTTGTATAATTAGGGGAATTACTAGGAGTTGATTGATATAAATATAAAGGAAGATTGAAAATTCTATCAAAACGAGCAAATCCCGACACCAAAGAAGTTCTTCGTCTTAGCTAATAAAGAATGTAGTTTCAAACAGAAGTTACGGCGGCAGTAAAGACTGGTTTAAAAAATGTAAAACACACCATAATCTTAATAACATAAAAATGAAAGGTGAAGCCGCCAACAGTGATACTTCTGCTGCTCGTAAATATCTCAATTTTCTCAACAAAAAAAAATTGAAGAACGGGATTACGTTCCAGAATACGTGAGTAACGTAAATGAGGTTGGTGTTTACTGGAAACGTATGCCAGACAGAAATTTTATTTCGAGAGTAGAAAATTCGATAACGGGTTTTGAAGAGCTTTTTCTTGAAAGAAATTTTTTAGGTTTTTTCAAATTGAAGCCACTCTTTATACCTATCTTAAAATCCAAGAGCTTTAAAAGGTTAAGATACATATTGTTTACAAACCATAAAGAGGTTCAACAAGAAAGCATAGATGACATCGAGGCCTAGTTTAAAAAGCATTTATGTCCATTTGTTTGATCATATATTTAAATAAAACCCCTAGATAACAAAGCATTCGATTTGTTTAGCAATGGTCCTGGTCATCTTTTCAACTTTAAATTTATCGATTTATCTGTTAATGTAAGGGTATGGAATGTTTACCTAAGAACACTACAGAATTGATACAGCCAATGGAAGAATAAACAAGAATGATCCTGTAGATGAACGAAGTATGAAAGTATAGAGTCAATGATGGTTATAACAAAATGTACAGAGGAAAGCAAGGAACAGCAACGCAGCCAATGCTACTTATTTTTCTCATCTAATGCTTCCTCTTTATCATAAAATTCAACAGAGATATGCATATATATATATGTTGTGACCCAACTATTCAAAAATGTACCAAAAATTCGGTTAACGAAATTTCGATTTACGTCCAATTAATTGGGAACCAATTAATTCGTTAAGCGAGGGATTGGTGTATTTTTTGATTATTTCCGGTGAAACTCTTATTTTATTAAGCTGTGCAAGTGACTGATGTTCTCTTATCACAACCCCAGGACTGATTGAGCAGAGTGACTTTAGAGAAAATAGAAACATTTTTTAATATTTAAAAGAAAAAATATTAAAGACCTAAATGTTTTTTGGAATTCAGCCCACTTGAAAGGTCTTGAGATTTCATATTTGGCTAGAAAACATTTAAAAACTCCAGTCAGTATCGGACAACTTGGAACAAAATGTTCATACTGAGTCTATATCCAAAATTAAAATAAAGAAATTAAAAGAAACAAACAAAACCATTATTTTCTTATTTTTTATTGTTGACTCGTCAACAATTCACGTCGACAAAACATGTTATTGTTGACTCCACAAAAACGCGTCGACAATAATTGTCGACGTCAACGTTTGTTGACGTCGCACATTTTTGGCATTAACAAATAAATAATAAATTAAATATTTTATTGCAACTAGCAAATCACACTATATATTTATTGAATCCCTCTATATTTATAACCTCACAATATATTTATCAAATCACAATATGTTTAACCACAAATAATATAAATGATGTCAAAAAATTTCAATTTGAATCAAAATGGAAGCCAAATCGTTCCGATTTTCGTTCTAAAATTTCACAAGAAGTGTGAATCGTCAAATTAAAATTACTGAATGAACGAAGAAAATTGAATGAATGAATGAACGAAGAAATTGAACTGTGAAGTCGCCTTTATTTTATAATCTTTTTCGAGCTTATAAGTATATTTTTTTCTTATTTAGTCAAGACACATATCTATTATAGTTGCGCAACATTTTTTCGGGATTGATTTAGGGCTAACTTTACATACGTCTATAAACTTTATTCATCCTTACTTTAAACTATTATTGAGCGAAATGTAAATAGTACCTTTCTCTATAATCTATACACGGTACAAAGCAGTTATTTTTATAAAATATATATTATTATAATAATATAAATATATAATTTATATTATTATATTATAATGTATGACCTTGGGGTCCGATCTCTACCGAATTCAAATAAAAAGAGTTGTCATCGCGAACGAACTTTTGTTCCAAATTTTAGCTCGATTATATGATGAAAAGTGTGCTGTAGCAGCAAAATGTAAGTCAAGTTAAACTCAACTGGTAGTCAATTCAGCAAAATTTGTAGACGACACTAATTATGCCAAGCAAAAAGATGAACTGAACTTTAAAATCAGAAAAATATCGAAAAGCTTATAGTTGTCCAGCTATAGCACTCCAGCTTATAGTTGTCGAACTTTAAAGAAGGAATTGATGTTAGTCTGATTGTGTAAATCGACATAAAAGTTCGAGACAAAAAACCTGGGTGCATAAAAATAAATTAAATGTCTTGAGGAATAATAAAATCTTGACAATCCACTTATTTATTTAAATACAAAAACAAAAATGTTTCTATAAAGTTGAAATGTACGAGAATTAAACATTTATAGATTATTTTATGATGCAATTGATAGGAATGTTGTTCGCTTTTTGTGATTTTATATTTAAATTTAGTATCAATCAAATTAATTTAATCGAAAATTTATTTCGATGTCTGGTTTGTTTAGACACATCGAGTACGACACATGTACGTACATACCAAAAACCATTAAACATACAATTAAAATCGACTAATTGAAATTATGTAAAATTTAAAAATATAAAAATATGTCAGTGGGATGCTTTAACATTAATAAAAGTTTAAAAAAAAATTATCGATATTCATTACGAATTAATACTCGTAACCGGTATAATTTAAAATAAAATTGTAAGTTGGTTTAATTTATTTAAAAAAAAAAAAAAGTTTTTGATTGACATTGACATTGTATTTAGTTAAAATGGTAATTTGATGGTGAAAATGTTAATCGTCTCGGTGCTAAATTTTTTAATTCGCCTGTAATATTATATTACACCAAATCGATAAATGTCTGTGATTTGGCATGACCATTTTTGATTGGTGATCGTTTATAAGCATCATGTCAATTTTATATGCGCTGTCGGAAATGTTTGTATGTATATTGAATAAGCGGTGCGTAAATTAAAACAGGTTGATTACACACCGAAATTTTTGCGTTGGACTTCCTAACAAATTAATGCGTTGACATAATTGCTTAAACTAAATAGTAATTAGGTTTTCTACTACTTAAGTAACTTTTATTTTCAGCGTCGCTTTCGGTCCTTACTTTTAGATTTCATCCCAATCCGAATATTCGTATCGTTTTAGTCAACCAGAATAAGAGAAATCATACTATACTTCGAAAAGTAGCTATCTTTAATCTTCCCAGATATCATCCCAGTTATCGGAAACATCCACTCCTACAAATGTGAGGTCAACACCACTAAAATCGATTTTGAATTACTCAATTATCGATTTTAGAGATATTTCCAAAACTTTAACGAGAACCAAAGTTCCCTAATTGGTTCAGCCATATTCTTGCTGGAGATTAAGGAATACCTGATATTATAGAAAAAAGTTAATTAGATTAACTTTTTAATCAGGTACTTTTTTAAGTGAGGTACTTTTTAATCAGGTACTTTTTTAGTTATCCCTGTCAAAATTGGGACAGTTCCGGGAAGCAGCAGCAGCTTCTTATAATTCATCAGGTCCCTGATTTGAGGATGATACTATCAACCTAACGATAAATGCCATTTCTTCGGCCATTTTACCGCTTCGTTCGTCAGTATATAATGTCTCTTATAAACAACCTGTTTATCTTATGTCTTGTAGTTCACTTTAATACAACAAAATATTCTTACAAAAAATTCTACTATAGTTTAGTACCACGGAATAAAACCAATTTTAACGTAAGTCTTCTAGAAAATGTTTCTGCTGTTTTGCTTTTAGGCTGTTACTGAGCTTTTAGTTACCTTATGAAGCCTTAAAAGACCGCTACAAAAATTAACCTTAACAAATGTAAACATTTCGTGTATGCCTGGTTCAGTAATTATACAGCGTGATCTAATTTTGAAACTTTTAACATGAAACGCTTTCTTCTGATACATTTAAGGGCGACTATGTTCCTTACTCAAACACGGGTATTAAATTGACCGCTTACGTGTATGCTTTTTAACCTCTGGTGGGTAAGTACAAAACTTAAGATATTATTTTATATTATCTATATTTCCCTAGGAACACACACGCAGAGAAAAAATATGGTTGCTGTACAATTATTTTCAAAGGTTCTTGATTGCACCAATTATGTAAAAAACCATATTCTAATTGTTGCAGTCAGAAAATTGATTGAGAGAAACACTACATGATATTTACCTTGTTATTGGGCGGAATTTCAGTTACGGGGATCATTGTCTAATAGTTATAATCATAATACAATAATAATTGCCGTAAAAGTTGTATGCTTACTAGAATTAGGTTTTAATAAGCCAAAATGATTGCAATGATCATTTTATGTTTTCTGATATCAGAATTATAATTAGAGAGAACGTAATTGATTACCGTAATAATTTAAATTATTACACTTCTGATTAGAGATCATTACATACTAGTTACAATCATAATGCAACATATGTTTAGTATTGTTTTGTTTTAGTGAGCCAACAGAGAATCATTAATGTTGACTGTGGTCAATGATGTAGTTTGAGGAAAGCTAGATGATAACTTCAATAATAATTTAAGGCCCGATTCTATGAACAACGATAAATAAAAAAAAATCCGAGAGTAACGATTAATCAGCTACCGACGATTAGTTTTTCGTCGATTCTATGAACGACGATAGATTATAATTTGCGCTTGGTTTTACTGTAGTTTTACTGCAGTTTTTGTAAACGTGGTAACACGTTTTTGTGACGTATACTTAAATTTTTTTTTGTTTCTATGGTTTTACTCAAATTTTTTGTTTTTCATATTTATGAAATGTCAATCAATTTTTTTTTAGATAGAGAAATTAAAATTGAATGGGATATTTTCCGCAATTACAGTTTATTTTATTTAATTTTGACTATTTTATAATTACAAATGAAATATGTTAGTTATAATATGTTAATATGTTAGTTAATATAATCGTATTCATTAAACGTCAAAAATGTTTTATCCTCTGATTTATACACCAAAAGTTGCGAGTAAATCAGAGGATAAAAAAAATTGCCCGACTAATCGTCGTTCATAGAATGAAACGACGATAAATCTGAGGATTAATGTTTTACTCGCGTTCATAGAATTAGGCCACTGCTGCAAAACGAAAATTGAAAAATTTACTATACACAAATGTTCATTAACTAAGTTGTATTATAATCACCTATAAAATTATATATAGTTTTTTAAAAATTAACTTTATAAACTAACATATTATATACATAAATATAAATAAAACATAGTAGTCTGTGCTTCGCCTTTAAAAATTAATTTTACCGCAGCAATTGTTGCAGGATATCATCTTTTGTTAAACTGTAGAGGGTAATAAAATAATTACCAAAACTAAATTACTGATTTTGTGATACATCTGGAGATTCAACGTTTGACGATGTATCATTAATATACGCTTGTGATTAAAACTATCACTAAAAAAAATATTGTACCGACACTTCTGAAAATTATATTGGACCTATTAGTCCACATTCAATAATTGATCTCAAAGCTGTAGTTCAATAGCATGTAATTGAAAAATAGTTGACGTTAATATTTTTCGCATAATTCATAATTCAATCGTTGTTCAGGTTGGACGTAATTAATGTGTGTCGATTAAAAAAATAAAAATAAATAATAAAATAAAAGTGTGATGGGTATTTTTTCCCCGTCAAAAAAGAAAAACAATGAACAAAGTACAAAATCAACACCCGATTTAAGCGAGTGTAGTGTAGTGCGCCAAGAACGGTTAGAGTTCAACATCCCCCAAAAAGTTGAAAAAAAGGAAAATATAGAATCAACGGTGTCTGTATAATCAATTTACTGATTATTTTAATCAGCGGGGCATAAAATTTCTCGCAGGAGGCGATTACAATGCTAAACATTAGCAATGGGGTTCGAAGCTGAATTCACCTAAAGACTTCTGTGTAACAAAAGGAATCGCCTGCACCAATTGCCTAAAATAGGCCATTGCTATGATCTATTATTTGCTCACTCGCCAATTATAGTCAAATTGAGTACCGATGCCTTAAAAATTGACCCACCTATACTTCTAACAAGCAAGTTAACTAAATGGGATATATATAAAAATGTCATTGAAAAGAACTGCCAACTGGACATCCCTCTATCCACACCAGAATATATTAAAGTAGCAACAAAAAATTTAACTCAAATAATGAACATCACTGTTAAAATGGCTACACTTGGCGTTAGTAGCTCTGGAAGAGTCAATAGGCCAACACCTAACATTCAGCAGTTAATTCAGGAAATCGGAAAATACGCCGGCAATGGCAGCACCAAAAGTCTCCACTACTCAAATGCAAATTAAATAAAGCTATTAAAGCTCTGAAACGAGCTTTCGTAGAGGAAGCAGATCAAGGAATACAGAATTTCCTGGGTGAACTCTCAGCAACGAGTAAAACAGTTTACTCAATATGGAAGGAAACCAAAAAATTAAGACCAGCCCTATCGAATCAACTAATCAGATGGCCACTGGACCAGAAGTAACATTGAAAAGGCTAATGCCTTCCCCAAGCACTTAAAAAAGTATTCACAGCAAATGAAGAAAGCAGTATTAGTATACTGCCGGATTATACAAAGGTTGATTATATCGTAAATCCTATAACATTTAAGTGGAAAAGTGTTAAAACTACTATTAAAAAAGTCTAAACCCAAAGAAAGCTCCAGGACATGATTTAATTACAGGACAAATCATTGAAGAATTACCAGAAAAATGCAATAAGCTCTTAACCTATATATTGAATGCAATGAGATGTAGATATCTCCCTAAAAAATGGAAAACGTTACTAATTGTAATGTTCCCGATGCCTGGCAAGAACGAAACGCAAGTCGCGTCATACAAGAGGATAGGTCTTCTTCCGACAGTTTTAAAACATTTTGAAAAAATGTTACTACAAAAATTAAATTCAATATTATCTGCAGAGCACATTATATGAGTTTCGTGACCAGTACTGTAGAGCAGGTGTCTAAGCCCAAAAAAGCTCCAGGACATGATTTAATTACCGGAAAAATGATTAAAGAATTACCGGAAAAATGCATAAAACTCTTAACCTATATATTGAATGCAATGAGATGTAGATATCTCCCTAAAAAATGGAAAACGTTACTAATTGTAATGATCCCGAAGCCTGGCAAGAACGAAACACAAGTCGCGTCATACAGGAGGATAGGTCTTCTTCCGACAGTTTCAAAATTTTTTGAAAAAATGTTACTACAAAAATTAAATCCAATATTATCTGCAGAGCACATTATATGAGTTTCGTGACCAGTACTGTAGAGCAGGTGCATAGAGTTGTTAACGCACTAGAGGAAAAGAAATACTGTTTCTCCGTTTTCCTAAATATTGCACAAGCTTTTGAAAAAGAGTGGCATTAGCGCATGATATACAAAATAAAAACTCTGCTTCCAAACAAATTTCATGCAATTCTTGGAAAATACCTGTTCGAAAGAAAATTCCAGGTCAAACAAAATTAACCCTTATCGAACTAAATCTGATAAACCCAGGGGTTCCACATGAAAGCGTATTGAGAGCAGTGCTTTACTTGTTGTACACAGCTGATCTACCAACAAATGTCAATACCAAAACAAATGTCAAATACCTGGATCTTCATCTTGATAGAAGGTTGACTTGGAGACAGCACATTGAAACAAAGTGCAAACAAATAAAAATAAAATTGTCCAAAATGTACTAGCTGATTGGAAGATGATCAAAACTGTCACTAGATTGCAAAGTTCTACTATACAAGGCGACATATTGAATTCAATTATGGGGCTCTGCCAGCGCATCAAATATATACCTTTTACAACGCACACAATCAAAAATACTACGTAGTATTACGTAGTATCAAGAATAAAGCCATTGGCAGTAATTAAAAAAAATAAAAATATTATTCTCCCCCATTATCAAAAAACTGGCGCCAATGTAGAGAAAATCATAAAATTAATATCGATGAAATGAATAAAATGCCTTAAATCCAAATTTCCATATCATGCGCAATTTTATTCATTTTCTAAATTTTGAGACGTTTTAAGTAATCGAAATGAGTTTTTCACTACAACCATAAACAAAAAGTAAATAATTACTGTAACCATAAAAATGAATCGAATATATCATTACTTTAATCATAATAATATTGTCACAACTAATAGTTGCAGGAATCATATTAGCGAGTGAATTCCAAACATATAACATATAAAACAACTATATTATAGTTACAGCAGTTTCATTTGTTTTCACTACAATCATGTGGACAGTTTAATATTATTACTACTGTTAGAAGGATAATAGTTTAGTTGCAGTAATCATAAGTAACCATATTTTTTCTCTACATGCAATACTAGAAACCAGCAACACGATGCCAACAATGACAAAATTAAGTAACAAAAAGGACATTAATATAAAACAGAGTGCTAACTATAACAAAAATGTAGAAACACAGAAAACAAACAAAATACATTAGACAAGACATAGGGCCGTTTAGAGTTATAACGAGAAAATAAAATGTAAATTTACTACACCTAGGAAAAACCTTTAAAATAAACCTATGTGAAAACGTATTAAATGTAGAACAGTTAAGTAAACACATGGCCAGAGTAGCTTTTTCCAATTACAAGGACACACATAATTGTGTGGAATCTGAACAAATAAAACAATTCGATGGACATATTTCTTGTATCCCAAATATAAAAAAATATTATAAAACTGTAGGAATTATCAATGTACCGGTTGAAATGTCAGACGCGGGAAGCTTACAAAATATTAAATTGGATATTAAAATATAATCAATAGAGAGAATGACAAAATGGGGTCAAAACAGAAAGTTCTAGCAAAATGGAATCAGTGAAAATAACTTTCTTGGCTACTACCATTCCAAGAAATATAACAATGTATGTGTAGCGTCGTCTATTTATTCGCTTACAATTTATATATAAGCAAATATATGTCATTTTTATTTCTTAATCAAAGAGCTCAATTTTATAATGGAAAAGTATATTAATTTTATATGTAAAATTGCTGAATTAGGCAGGCTGAAAAAAAAAAACAATATCAACTATATAAATACAGGTTGAAGTTGTTTTTTTTTCAGCAGAATTTGTAAAGAGTTGAATTAAAAATTAATGAACAATCTCGTTAATAAAAATAATTATTATTAATAAAATTCCAATTTATAAAAATAATTTATAAATTAAAAAAATAAATTATTAAAAATTTATATATGTTTATAATAAATAATATTATAAATAGAAGTTAAACAATATATGTTTTGTATTTTGATGATGCTCCCATATATGAAAACATTCTGTAAAAAAGATTATTGTATACCAAACCCAGTGTTATGTAATACTTATCTAAATTACGGACATACAAAAAAATGTAGTTCTTAAATGTACCGAAATGCAAAATATGTGCTAAGCAGGAATCACTCCTTGACCACAAATGTGATCTAAAATTAAGATGTGTAGACTGTGGGAACGGGTATAGTGCCAATAATAGAGAAATCAGAGAAAGAAATAGAATAAACAAACTATAGTATTTATACAGGGAGAGTAAAGAAAAATTATTTGAGAAAAGACAAGAATTTCAGAAAGATGTTTTAAGAATAGATATTGAAAAAGCAAAAAAAGAAAGTATACTATTGATAAAATGGAAGTGTTTAAGATAGAAGATGAGTTAAAAGTACAAATAAAGAAAAAAGATTCTTTATTACAAGAAATATTATTAATTCTTTAAATAAAGAAAAGCTAAACCACCCATCATCAATAGATGAAATGCTAGAAAAAATAGCCAAAAGTACTGGAGGAAACAAGAACTAAAAGTTAGTATAAATTTAAATAATGAATTTAGAATATTACAAAATAAATATAAGAAGTTTAAAAGAAATAAAGTACTGTTAGATCAATATTTAGTAAAAAACAACATAAAATTAGTAATATTAACAGAAACATGGGCCGAAAAACTTGTCTATAATTATTTTAACTTAATAACCAAGGATAGACAAGATGGATATAGGGGAGTGGGGTTTTTAATCCAAAAAGCCATATATTGGAAAAATATAAATTTAATAAATTTATATAACAGACTGGAAACATTAAAAATAAATTTAAATTATAAAAAAATAGATATGGACATAATTACGTTTTATAACAATTCAAACAAAAACCCAGAAGAGATAAATAAACAGTTTAATAATTTATTAATAGAAAATAAAAATTGATATAAAATAGCTGGTGACATAAATGGCCGTAACAGCCATCATTGTGGGAGAGAAATCAAATAACAGATAGATTGGGAAATTTAATCGCTCACACCATAACTGCAAACAACTTTAACATTTTAAATGATGGATCATGTACAAGACAAGACCTTCATAATACATCATTACCACCTACCTATTCCAATTACATACAAAATGACATAAATAGAAACAAATTACAAATTTGACAAAAATCATATCAGAAATCAAATCTAATATACAAGAAATAAATGGTGACATTGAAGATTACATAACAAACATAATAAACAGAAATACAAATAGGACCGAAGACAGAAACGTTACAAGAGATAAAAAATCTGAAAAACAAAAAATATACAACCGAGTTAAAACTTTAAGTACAGCTATAAAAACTGAAAAATCAGTACAAATATTAAAAATATACATCAAAAGAGAAAAAATTTTTGTTAAATTTCACTACAAACATAAACTAGAACTTAAATAGTAAAAACTTATGGGCAAACATTAACAAAATAAAAAACAATCAAAATACGAGTACTAAAAGATGACAAACAGGCAATACTACCCCTTAATCATAATTTTCCTTCATCCTCGGAAACATAATTGACTTCACAACAAAACCAATTAACAAATCCAATAGAATTCAAGTGTATAGAAATTACAGAAATAATTAAAAAAGCTAACAACACAGCTTCAGGATCGGATAAAATTAGCTACACATTTATAGCGATACATTCATTAAGCTATTAACAAACCACTTTAATAAAATTTTAAATTTGCAAATATATGCAGGAAAAGTAGAAAATAGCTAATGTAATAGCGATAAAAAAACTGGAAAAGACGACAGACACATACAAAACTACAAATTGATCTGTCTCCTTCGCATATTCTCCAAAATATTTAACTGAATGACGAATATTACTTTTTATGGCAAATTCAACAAGTTGTTTCAACAAGTTTAAAGTTGCGTATAAAATTATTTGACATTTTCTGTAGTTTGTTTCCCAATTTTCGCCCTGTTAACTTTGTTAAATGACAATTTATTTAAACGAAACATTTTCGTTCAGTTCTTAAACACTTCACTGGTCATGAACATTTTAAGAACAAAGTTAACTGAGCGTAAATTACGGAACAAACTGAATGATATGTTAAATCATTTTATACGCAACTTCAAACCATGGTAAATTGTTAAATTCGCCATAAGAAATAACGTTCGTTCAGTTCCGTAATGTTTCATAAGAATTTTTTATGGACTCGCTGGTTAGCCTATTGCTTAAAGTTGTGGTTGGCCCATTAATTGTAAAGTTATGGCATCTTACCTAGTAAAGGAAAACAAAATACAAAATTAAAGCAAAATTCGGATAGAATTAGAGAGGAAAAAGTAAAAAGAGGAAACCAAAACAAAAGAAATTATCGAAATAATTTTTTTTCTCGACATGAAATTGACGTCGACGTAATGTTGACGCATCAATGAAGACAATAAATGTTGACGTATCGACGCATATCCTTGAAATAAAAGCAAATGAAAACTTGATGATATTAATTTTTTTCATTATCATATCATCAAAACAGCAAGCAGCCTAATTCTATAAAACACAAGATAAAGTGAAAAACGAAAAAGTGATAAACTTTACACGAGCCAACTTTTTGTGTAGAGTAAAGTCAATTTTGGCAAGTTTTGTACAGCCTGTGGCTTGCAGGAATTGGATTATTGTATAATTGTGTGTTGTGTTAAGAATTAATTAATTTATAATTTCAGATGAAATTAATTCAATTTATTACATTCTATGGCTAAGAGCAATTAGTTCATTAATATATTTTGTTTTCAGGGAACCTTTGCAGATTACAGATGAATGGTGGTACTCTGGAGTTGCTGATAAGAGATGGCAGATTGCAGAGCAGCTCAACAAAATTGTGATTGTTTTATGCTAATACTAGTTTGAATATTGACTACCGGGAAACCGGACCAATTTCGTCATTACTAACATACCTATTCTTTCACTACTCCATAAAAATTAACTAACTATTGGCTGTCTGTAACCGGGTCGATCTCAATAATTTTACTAATTTTTAACATTTAAAATGGGTGGACGGTGGGCCCGGCGCTTTCCAGGATATCTTAATGCTTGGCCGTACATTCTAAATCAATCAATCAATTATCATTTCATCAAAACAGAATCGACCCCAGATCAGGAAATTACTTGATTGATTAGGGTGTACGGCCATTTATAAATTTATATTCACTTTAATCGAAATTATTGTAAATAAATTGTATCAAAATAATTAAACGTTTAAATTCGATCGAATTTACCATTTTATAGCAATTAAACAAAGTATTCGCATGAAGTTCCTATTTATATTCACTTTAACACCAAAAATATTACAAAAAGAATTTCATTAAAATAATTGAAAACTGGCTGGAGTTTTGGACTACTATTATACATTTTTTTAATATGATATACCAAAACCAAAGGAAGAAGAAAACATACTTGCAACGTTTGGTGATGATTCTGCTATAATGGCAGTAGAGAATAATATTGAAGGTTCCACACTGAAGCTATAGTAAGAATAGACAAAATCATCGCTGGCCTATGCAAATTTAACCAATACAATTAAATAACAAAAAAGTAGAACATCTGGCATCTAAAAATTGAATCGTATTAAAATATTTTTTTAAAAAAAATATTTAGAAATAAAATATTGTTCTAAATATATAAGCCAACGAATTCGAGACATTGATATCTGCCACTTTCTCATAGTAATGCGAATTAATGAACAGTCTCTAATTTATATATTCAAATAATTCAATATTACTGTATAAATATTCGCACACTAAATAAATTTATTGTAGAATAAAACAATTTAACTTCAAAGAACTGTTTGAACCACTGTATCGACAATAAACGAAATAAAATGTTTATCACAGATAACAGAGTCGATGGTAAAAATAGTTTGCAAATACGATTACTAAATTCTGTAAGTTTTCAAAAATAAAGCCGACACAGTAGAAAATCTTCTTAAAAAAAACTAACCTTAAACGGCGTTATTCTTTTTTGTGCCACATACATATTAACTTTTTTGCACGCACTACTTTATAACAATTGACAAGATATCATCCGTTTGCAAATTTTTACGTACATGCAATTTACAATTAAAGAGTTTACATTTCTTAGTTCGTAAAACAACACAATCATAGCACTTAATTGATATGTCCACTATTTGCCACTCATTTTGATTTTAATCACAAAATTCACTTTAGACACTTCACAATATAAGACACAACTTAATTTGGTTTGACCTACCTGCAAACTCCAAACAAATTAGACTCAACCTCAGATCAAGAAATTATTGACTTTTTATTTTATTTAAAAAAAAAAAAAATTAAACTTTTTTTATCAGATTACCAAATAACTTATAATGCTATAAGGGAAATCATGATTTCGTTAAATTTTGTTTCGGAGAAAACTTCTAGATGGTACACCAAACGTTTTTAACGAGACCAATAGATGGCGCGCCAAGCAATTTGCCTTATTTTTTTCACAAAATTTTATAATATTATAGCTGTCATTAATGGTAATTTTGTTCATTAATGGTATAAGAAGTTAATATATTTTTTTTGTGAATTAAAAGTGTTTTATGTGTTAAGTGATTTATAAAATGTAGTTAATAAATTATAAAAAGTTATAATATAGCTAAGACATAATTATTCATAACTTTAAATGCAAAATATTACAACATAAATATGTTGTGTTTTAAATTTATTAAAACGTAAAGATTTAACCTAAAGAACCTATGCCTATACCTTAGCTATTTTCGTATCAATCTACTTACGAATTCAAACTAATCTTCGCTGAACAATTGAAGCACTTCTGCGGCATTTTGATAAAACACAAACATTAATAGTTCATATTTATGTTATTTTATAACTTTATAATTTACTAGCTTTCGTTAATAATTCGATGAATATAAAAAAACTGTAGTTAAAAAATGTAAACATTTCGTTTAACTACTACTAGTGTCATCTACTATTTCTCTCCGGAATGGTATCATGTTGGCAATGATATCAAGTTATTTGCAGATCATAAACTAATGAGTTTATATTTTAAACCAACTCTGTTAGATTTTAAACACAAATGTTTTATTTTTGAACCAAACGATACTATTTTAAAAACATTTTTGGTTTAAAATTGAAACGTTATAACTCAGAGTAAAACTTTTTGAGCATTAGTTTTAAACTAATTTCTAATTTAAACTTCTAAGTTTGTTCATCTAGATTTTTTAAGGTTTAAATATTAAACCGAAATAGTAGGACCTATATGCAGTCAAAAAAGTTTTAAAATTAGTTTCGATTTTTTACTGTGTTCCTTATTTATTTTCACTGCAAGTTCCGTAATAATCGCCGTTAAATCATTAATGTATGGTAGTATCAACAGTGGTTTCACAAACTCTAACATCGTACTTAAACCAGCAATTAACTCACGGAGAACTAATTTAAATGTATGCCATTTCAACTCGCAAAGCATTTTGAAGAAAGGTATAAATTCGATGGAATTAAGTTTATTATAAATGATGTCCTCTTCGATGTCATTTGTATTTTGGAAACTTGATTGCCACCTTTTCATAATGACTCAGAAGCTCAAATTAATGGATGATTATCCGTATCGACCGTAGTATGATGGACTTTATTACTCGGTTGTTAAAAATCTGATATTTCTCATACCAAGTTCCTTTTTATTGAATTATCACTTTAAAAATCAAAAATTATGATTGGTGTTTTTTATAGACCATCAGATGTATACAGTATACATCGATGATACCAATATACATTGGTGATTTTAATATTAATGTTCTTAAAGCTGATTCACTGAGTAACTCATTTAAGAATTTCTTAGAATTGATTGATTTGTCTGTCGTTAATGCTGAACCAACTCACTTTACTGATATATGTTCCGGCAATTAGAAAACATGATCCGATTTTCTTATGTTATCAAATATCTATTGAAAGAAAACATGTTGAATTACCTTCATTTTAATGTATAGTTCTTTTAAAGATATTAACTGTGCTGAATTGTTTGATGATGTCCAAAAACCGATTGGTCTTTTATACATAGTGTACCTGATTTGAATTATCAAGTTTAGAAATGAATGAATTTATATGCAATTTGTATTATCAACATGTTCCTTTAAGAAAACATAAAGTGTAGTAAATTTCCAGGATGGTATAATTGTGATGTGACTAGAAAACTTCTTGAGTGTGATATATCTTATCGAAATTGGAAAAGAGTCGAAACTTTTGAGACATATTATCATAAAAACATATTATCATAAAATGGTTAATTCAATTGATTTGTAATGTTCAATCAATATTTTAAAGTTTAATTTATATTAATTTTTAAGTTTTGTGTCAAATAAAGTGTATATAAATTAGATTTTTGGCAATGTTTAACCAATTAATTTAAAATCTAATTTATGTTAATTTTATATTAATATCATTATATTATATTATTATTTTTAAACTACTTTTATTATATAATATTTTTACATTTGTTATATTTTATATATTTTTATAAAATCTTGTTTATAATAATTTCGTTATTATTGAATCGAACAAAGTGAATATAAATAATATTTTAATGCAAATACTTGATGTATTGCTTGTTACTGGGGTTATTTTATAATTAGATTGTTATATTGTTGTATTATTATCCTATTACATTATTAAATTTTTATTTTTTATATATTTTTTTTAAAAGATTTTAAAATATTTGATTAAACATTACAAACCAATTGAACTAACCGTTTGATGACAAATCCGTTTAATACATATTGCACTGCGATCATGTGTAAATATTCTGAACTAATGTAATTTTTTCATTAGTAAACCGGAATCGCGTTTGCGTTGTTGATGATAAAAGCAAATGAAAACTTGATGATATTTACATTTTTTTTCGATCATATCATTGAAACAAAATCGAACACCAGCAGAGATAAATTTGGATAAAAAAGAAAAGTTGTTTGTTTGTTTATTTCTATGCAATCTGTTTTGGGGCCGAAGCTCTCCCAACTCTTTCGCGGTTAATTAACGTCCTACTTTACGCCATAACTAGCCAAATTGAGGACGCGCGAATACAGGTTCGCGTTTTCAAATATCCATCTGCACATTGCATTGCTCCAGCCAGCCTGTACTGACATGGACGATGGTTCGGCCCATGAATTCTGCACTCCTACGGGGGGTCATAGTTGTGTTCATCGTCATCACCGATCGTAATCAAGTGATGAAAAATCCCTTTTGCAACCCTCCCCCGTTGGGATTCGAACCCGGTACCTCCCGTCCGAAACACCGCAGCTTTAACCACTGCACCAATTGCTCGGTAAGAAAAGTTCAGCTCTTCATTTTTTTAAATGTTAAGGTGCCTTTATGAAACGAGATTATTTTTAATCCAACTTATTAGCTAATCAAATCATTGTATTCACTTAAATCCCGCCCATTTTTGTCCTAGTTTAGTTGAAAAATACTCATCTTTTGAGCAAATAATATAGGTCGGACCAACATAATAACAAAAAATTAAAATAATGTGAGCAATAAGTATGCTCATTATATTGTTGTTTTGCTCGTTTGTGACAATTATACGCGCTTTTGGGAAAAAATTTTAATTTGAATTTTGAAAATTTTCACCTCATAGGATTACATGTATTAAATTTAAATTTGTATATTTTAATTTTTATTTTTGTAAGTACAAAAATAAAATATCCATGTAATTGGGTAAAATAGAAAATTTTTATTTTACCAAAAGTCATTGATTCGTTTGTTTATAAATTGTGTTTTTTTTTGTAGAAATGATAGAGATTTAATTGTGGAAATGAATTTAGATGATCTAATAATATAAGAAATGCAAAAGCCTGGTCGGGAATCATTTACAAATTGGGGCATCCCGATTATAAATGTTTGTCAAAAAAACAGATTGTATGGGATACAATTGGTGAGACCCTAGGCGTTTCGCCAACAGAATGTAAGCGGCGCTAGAAACTTATAAAAGCCAAATACAGCCGGCTACGACGGGCACCAAAAAGTGGCAGTAGCTACAAAAAGATAAAGATGGCCCCTTTTTGAGGTCACTTGAATTTTTAAAAGATGAATTTATCATTAAGTAACTTTCGTTTCTCAATTTTTTATCATTTTAATGATGAAACCAAAACGCAACAGATTTGCATTTTACTTTTAACTGTATTTGGCACCACTTAAGTTAATTTCTTTAGACCATCGAATAGCAGATGTTGTGCGTGGCACAGCTGATCTAAAAAAATATAAATAGCATATTTATTATAAATAACATTAACTTAAATTTTATATTTTAGAACTATGGAGAGCAGCCATAATTTAAATGATTCGAGCAACTGCCTTCCCGATTCAGTAATCCAATCAACTACCGAATCCCTAAATACCATATCAAGCACATCACAATCAACATCCAGTCGACTAACTATTTCAACTACTCGCCAGCCCTTAACTGTAACCACCATCCAAACTTTATCGACACCACCCTCCCAACCAGCACCGATCCCACAACAAAACAGATGCCAAAAACGAAAATTGGCTAATCCGTTTGGACATTTAATGAAGGAAGTCCTGGAAAACATGCAAGAAAACAGGAAAATAATAAAAGAAACCTACAATAAACCAACCTGTCTTCTAACATTTTACGCCCAGTGAGGATTTAAAAAATGGCAGAAAACAGAGCAGACAAAAATAATTCATGAAATTGACATTTTACTTAATCAGAGGGAGAATTATTTGAAAAGTAATAATTTGATTTAATTTATTATTTTATTTATTTAGCATATTATGTACATAATTTTTTAACTTTTAATTTTGTGATAAGAGGTTTTGTGATAAGATGTCATGTGATTTAATTTTTATGGAAAGCAAATTTTATTTTTATTTATACTCGTTTAAACTTCATAATTTTATATATATATATATATATATATATATATATATATATATATATATATATATATATATTTTTTTTTAATTTAATTTATGTTTTTGAATTTGTGACATGAAATAATATGAAATAAAATATATTGTAAAAAGTTAATTATAAAAGAGTAAAACTTAATGAATTGTTGTATGCTGCCAAGGCAATATATCAACTTCATATAGATATTTTTAAAATGTATCCCGAATTTCAGTAGCCGTTCTGGTTGGATTATTAGACCCTACTCGCTGAACATCCTGGATGCCGTTTCACCGTGTTCATATACTCGCCAACCTTTTTGTCGCGGAGACAGTTATGCAGAACTACCGTAGCTTTAATGATTCCAATCACGGTAATTCTACTTGCCATAATGGGTCTTCTATAAATTCGCCACCTGCTGGCTAATATGCCAAAGGCATTTTCTACCACTCTTCGTGCTCTTGATAAACGGTATTTATATACGCTTTTATTTCGTGGTAATTTAGAAGTATTCGTTCCTGGATATGGGCGCATAAAGTTAGATAGTAAATAGAACGCTTCGTCTCCTATGAACACGTATGGGTATATATTAGTATCACGTAAAGTATCAGGCGGTGGCAAGTGTAAATCTGCACCACTGCTTATAACTGATTTTCCAAAGGCAGATGTTCTAAATATTGTGCTGTTTCCGATGTGTCCTGGTGCTCCAATCTCAACCATGATAAATTTATAATTCGCATCTGCTATTGCAAATAACACCACGCTATGACTTTGCTTATAGTTTCTGTAAATGGAACCGGAATTTCCAAATGCCTAAAGAAAGAAAAGTAAAATTATTATTATCACTCATAAAATAAGAGTTATTATTGTAGAACTTACTTGTATAACAACGTGTTTTCCATCCATGGCTCCTAAGCAATGGGGGAAATTCCATTATTCTTCGAAACTTTTTGCAGTTTCTTTCCACATAGTAATGGATGGTTTAGGGAAAATGCGTTCTCTTAAGGCATCCCACAGACTTAAACACGTCTCTATTGTTATCACAGAGGCTGTACTCTATCCCACTCGGTATCTCTAACCCTCTCGGTTTTCCCAATCGACACCATACTATCACCGCTAGCAAGGTAGCTAAATATAATGTTATACATTCACTTTTAGATACACAAAAATGTATTTAATTATTGTTTATAATATTTACCGGATAGTTAATGATAGCCTTTGACCTGCAGTAAACGAGCGTTCTCGCACACCCATTCGTTGTATTGATGGCCCAACAATGGCTAGCAGCTCATTAAATACTACACGACTCATACGATGGAAATTTAAAAATGTTTCTTCATTCGTTAATCTCATTTCAGCCACAAGATTGTGATAAAAACCTTGCCTTTTTCAGCCACGATTGATTTCTTTAACTCCAAATCGTATAATCCTACGATTTTGGTTTTCATATTCTAAATATAAGGCGACGACCCTATGGTTGCCAAATGGTACGCGGTGATTGGGAAGCCTGCTCCACTTGACACACACTTTTCACTTTTTCGGTGAGGCGCGTCTCATATGTGTTTTATTTGTACTCGTGGTATTTGGTTATGCGAGCTTCGACGAATAAATAATAACGTTTTAGTTTAATGAAATGTTCTTTTGTTTTATGTATATCGTTTTGCAATTTACTATTCGAACGGATGATTATAAATTATTCAGATATCATACGATTCTTTCGACGTTTACTTTTTTCTTTTTTATTTTGATTTTTGACGTTCAACCCAATCTACCCAACGAGCCAATGAATGAATTGCTCGTTGGTTGTTTTTGGTTGACTTTGTCCTCGTTGTCGCCACACTATCCTTCCCCCAGTGAACTCTGTGAACGATAGGAAATTATCGGTAACGAGCCGGTTTAATGATGATGCGGCCCCTTCTGGATTCGGGTTGTTCGGTGAGTTTGGACTGAAACATTACTCTTCCCTTTATTGCCTTGTCTGCTTCACCGGCCTGTGATAGTAATGGCTGCGTTGTTTCTTGCGTAGATTTCGGTTTGGTTGGTTCTTCGTTCGATGTACTTGTTTGTTTATCAGGTTGCGGTGCCTCTATGAAACAAGGTTTAAGTCGATTTATTGACACTGTTGATTCGACGCCTTTGACCAGTAGTGTGAAATATTTGTCATTTCGTTTGACTACCGGAAATGGTCCCTCGTAAGGTGGCTGTAGTGACTGACGAACTGCGTCTGTTCGTACCAGTACGCTTTCGCAAGTTGACAACTCTTTAAATATGAAAGTTTGATCTTTGGTGTGCCGTGATGCCGATGACGGTTGTATGTTTTTGAATCGGTTTCGTAACTGTGTGACTGTGTGAGCAATTCATTCATTGGCTCGTTGGGTAGATTGGGTTGAACGTCAAAATCAAAAAACAAGAAAAAAGCAAACGTCGAAAGAATCGGATGATATCTGAATAATTTATAATCATCCGTTCGAATAGTAAATTGCAAAACGATATACATAAAATAAAATAACATTTCATTAAATCTACAGCCTGACAGAACGGGTGGAAGAATTGTTCAAGCGTTTCGACACAACTAAAACTAAATCATATCGTGGTCGGTCGCAGAGCCCCAGGACCAATGACAGACATCGTCAGCGCAGTAGTTCGCGGTCCAGCGAACATGTGGCAAAATACCCGAGTTGTTGATATCACCACAGATACGGGTTCCAAGCACGCAGATGCATAAAACCATGCAATTTCGACGAATCAAACCAGGCGAAGACAAATCCGGAAAACCGGTAGGCACCGCGCTTCATGCGGCAAGCGACGGTAGCCAAACCTCAAACAGCCGCCTAATCATCGTCGATTCACAAAACAAATTACAATTCTTGGTCGACACGGGCGCTGAGGTTTCAATTGTACCGCCAACAAACCCCGAGAAGTCCAGTCCGACTACATTCAAATTGTTCGCAGCAAATTCAACCACAATTGATACGTACGGTTGCAAAAATCTTACGCTCAACATAGGTCTTCGTAGACCTTTGACGTGGAAATTCATAATAGCAAAAGTCGATCAATGCATTATCGGAGCTGACTTCCTAGCACATTTCGGTTTATTGGTCGACATCAAAAACAACAAACTTATCGACCCCTAAACGAAACTTGATGTCAAGGGCAAGCCCATTCAAATTCCTTCCTACGGCATCACCACGATAAAGTCCGAGGCAATACTACCCGAGATCCTCGAACTGCTACGTGAGTTCAAGACAATAACTCGTGAATCGACAAACTTAAACATCGTTAAACACAACGTCACGCATTGCATAGAGACATCCGGTCAACCTTGCCACGCGAAAGTACGACGACTAAACGCGGATAAAATGAAGATTGCTAAGGACGAGATTGAAGCTTGGACGGCACAAGGAGTGTGTCGACCCTCTAAAAGTAATTGGGCAAGCCCGCTTCATATCGCAAAAAAGAAAGACGGGAATTGGCGATTGTGTGGCGATTATAGGGCGCTAAACGCGACAACAAAACCGGACCGTTATCCGATACCCTTTGTGACCGATTTCACACACCAACTCGAATCACGCACGATCTTCTCAAAGATCGACCTGATCCATGCGTACCATCAGGTTCCAATCGAAGAACGAGACATTGAAAAAACTGCAGTCATCACTCCGTTCGGGTTATTCGAGTTTACTCGGATGACGTTCGGATTACGAAATGCGGCGCAGACATTCCAACGTCTAATACACTCAATATTTCGGGACCTAGCATTCGTGTTTCCATACATCGACGATCTACTGATCGCCTCACAAAACGCGAAAGAACATCTAGAACATTTACGTATCGTTTTCCACCGCCTCAGTGACGCGGGACTTGTAATAAATATCAACAAGTGCGAATTCATAAAGCACGAACTATCTTTCCTCGGTTTCCACATCGCCGCGAGCGGCATATCACCCGATAAACACAGAGTGGAGGCAATTCAAAATTTTCCACGACCACTTACCAAAGATGGAATCCTCCGATTTTTGGGAATGGTAAATTATTACAGGATATTTTTACCTAACGCGGCTCACGATCAGGCGATTCTGTACGAATTCTTGAAGGGACGAAAAAAGAAGAAAGATAAGTCTCCAATAAGTTGGACTGACGAAACAACACAAGCATTTAAAACGTGCAAAACAAAGCTGATGCAATGTACTCAACTAGCATACCCCGTACCAAATGCCAAATTTGCCATTTTTGTGGACGCGTCGAATACAGCGATAGGAGCAGTGTTACAGCAGCAAACCCAAAAAGGATGGCAACCGCTGTTTTTCTACTCTCGAAAAGTGAGACCGAGAAGCGCTACAGTACTTACGACAGGGAGCTCTTAGCCGCCTACTCAGCTACAAAAAATTTCAAAAATTTCGTCGAAGGCCGAGAATTTACTCTATTCTCTGACCACAAACCGCTGACATTTGCACTTTGTCAAAACCTCGAGAAAGCATCGCCTAGACAACGTCGGCATTTAGACTTCATAGCGCAATTTACGGCGGATATTAGGCACATTGCGGGAAGCAACAACATCGTCGCGGATACACTTTCGCGAGTAGAACAAATCCAATTAGGAAGTGCAATCGACTACGAGGCAATAGCTGACGAGCAAAGGGACGATCCGGAGCTGATACAACTAATGGAATCGAACGAGTCTTTAAAATTCCAAAAATTCCCAATTCTTGGAACCAGTAAAGAAATCTTATGCGATGTTTCAACAGGAACACAAAGGCCGTTTATCCCCAAGTCATTTCGTCGACAAATATACGAGTCAGTGCACAATATCTCACACCCCGGAATCCGCGCCACCGCAAAACAAATCAGAAAAAAATTCGTGTGGCCAGCGATGAACCAAGAAACACGTTCTTGGGCTAAGCAATGCATACGATGCCAAAAGTGTAAGGTTTCGAGACATGTCAGAAGTAAAACTGGCACGTACGAACTCACCAGTAAACGATTCGATGAAGTTCATATCGATATAGTAGGACCGTTACCTCCATCCGAAGGTAATATGTATTGTTTGACCATGATCGACGAATATCAGAGCAGAAACCATTGCCGATACGTTAATAAAAACATGGATAAGCCGATTCGGAGTACCATCGAACATCGTAACTGATAGAGGGGCACAATTCGAAACAACTCTGTTCGATGAACTGTCCAAAACACTTGGATTTCACCGCAAGCGAACAACGGCTTACAACCCAGCATGCAACGGCATGATAGAACGATGGCATCGTAGCTTTAAAACCGCAATAATGTGCGTCGCCGAACAACAGTGGACAAAATATTTGCCGATATTACTACTCGGTCTGAGAACTTCATTCAGAGACGATTTCCAAAGTACGTCAGCCGAACTCGTTTACGGAGAACATATACGACTACCCGCGGATTTCATTCAGCCAATCAGCAAAATGCATCAATCTGAGTTCGTCACACAGTTACGAAACCGATTCAAAAACATACAACCGTCATCGGCATCACGGCACACCAAAGAACAAACTTTCATATTTAAAGAGTTGTCAACTTGCGAAAGCGTACTGGTACGAACAGACGCAGTTCGTCAGTCACTACAGCCACCTTACGAGGGACCATTTCCGGTAGTCAAACGAAATGACAAATATTTCACACTACTGGTCAAAGGCGTCGAATCAACAGTGTCAATAAATCGACTTAAACCTTGTTTCATAGAGGCACCGCAACCTGATAAACAAACAAGTACATCGAACGAAGAACCAACCAAACCGAAATCTACGCAAGAAACAACGCAGCCATTACTATCACAGGCCGGTGAAGCAGACAAGGCAATAAAGGGAAGAGTAACGTTTCAGTCCAAACTCACCGAACAACCCGAATCCAGAAGGGGCCGCATCATCATTAAACCGGCTCGTTACCGATAATTTCCTATCGTTCACGGAGTTCACTGGGGGAAGGATAGTGTGGCGACAACGAGGACAAAGTCAACCAAAAACAACCAACGAGCAATTCATTCATTGGCTCGTTGGTTGTTTTTGGTTGACTTTGTCCTCGTTGTCGCCACAACCCTACTTAGAATATTTAAATCGTTATTTAAAATTGTAACAGCGTCTTGTTTTGATAAAGACATTTTTTAATAATTGTAATGCTCGATAATTATTTAAAACGTTAAAATGCTACACATAACAGACCAAAGCCAAGCACGAAATAAAAATTTAGAACAACACAAAACATATGCAGCCGTAGACAAATTTATTGAGCAAAGCTCAAGTTGTTAAAAAAATAATCTAACTTTATAATCTCGCTCCATAAAGGTACCTTTAGAAGTATATAGAAATGACGTTATCTAGGGATTCGGAAACGCACCAGTGTTCAGTCGATCGCACTAAATATGAAATTTATTTTTTTGAAGGTACAATTAAGGCTACATTTTTGCCGTATAAATCCAAAGAGTCGAAAGTCCCACTTAACTAAAAAAGCTTTTTGAATACATATATTTTTTTTGAATGTCTTTTAGATATTCTCACATTAGTTGAAGATAACTTTCAACACAAAATGGTGGTAATGTTGGCCATCTTCGTTCTGATACATCGTATGAGCTCTGTAAATGAGCGTAAAGGTAAATTTTTCTGGGTTAATTGAATTTTTCATGTGTAATGATGTAAATCCCCTACAACCCTAATTAAATTCAGATATCTGGAAATATTAATATCATTATTAAAATATTTCTAAGATGTTCTCCTGTTTTCTATGACGATGACACCCACCCAGATTTGATTATTTATGGACTTTATACTATGTTGATAAGCATGGAGAGTTGCTTACTTCCTCCAACTAGTTTTTGCTAATTTCTTTGATAAGCATCGCGCCAAGTCGCATTTGTTACACTGATAATTTTTTACGACCTAAAGGTAAACTAAAATAAATTTACGTTCGTTTTATGAGATTAATCCCCATTTCCAATTCTCATTCAACACAGTGAAACAGTGTACAATTGACATAGAGTAGAAAAGCAAAATAGTTAACCGGGCTTAGCCCTAATATTGTACAAGACATATCATAAAACATCACACATTGCATGTTCATAAAAATCGAAATCGATACGTTAGCACACAGGTCTTTCACACTCCATTACTGGGAGTGACGTGTATATATGATAAAAGGTAGAGTCATTAAATCGTATTCATACGAAATTGTAATAATCTGTACATAAAACGTAATGATGGTGAAACATCTCTCGACACACAAAATCAAAATTTAAAACTGGAAGAATCAAAATGGTATGGCAATCGAGATGACCATTAAAACCCTTTTTTGTTGTTGTTGCTGGTTATTTTATGTTTTCGAATTATTTTTATATCGGTCTTTGGCAACCAAACTAAGATAGTACCACTCAGTAGATACATTTTATTTTGTATTATTATGGCATTTTTGGATGAATATAGCAACGTTGAATATAGCATACTCGTATATGTGTTGAGTGTGATTTGTCTTACTAGAAATTGTAGTTTTGTATTGCAATTACTTATATGTATAGTATCTCTTCTGTATAATAATGTAAATTGTCAATTATCTTAGAACCGTTAGATGCGCATCTAATAACTATTCGGTTGTTCAACGCTCTATCAAAGTATTAACGTAACATACTGCATCGAATTGCATTACCCAGACAAATAAATATGTAGTTTAAATCGACAATGACGTTATCTTATTTCTCAAAAAATCTATGTTTATGCCAAGTACTTGAGAAGACTATGTAATTGAAAAAGATGGGTGTATAGAAAATGATGGTAACATTTTCATTTAATAATGTATAAAGTAATCAAAATACTTACAGAATTATAATTAAATGTTGTTCAATGACCGATATACTAGTTTTTTATATCTTTAAACTCATGATGCAATAATACCAAAGTTGAATTTCATATTAATGTGATGTGATGCCCAAAGATGTGTCTTCGATTGAAACAAGTGGTAATAAGAAGGGAAAATATCTGGTGAAAATAATTGTGTCGTGTCTGGAGTAGTAGAGAGCTCCGTAAAGTATGAAACAAAGTTCAGTATTTCTTATGGCTTCAGTTGGAACCCAATGTTTATCACTCCACTCCCTAAACAGTGCAACAATTAAATATCCTTGCTCAAAGGAACATGACGATAAATGAATTTTACGCTACTGTAAATCACCAGTTATAATCGATAATAAACAAGGTAAAAACGAAGGGCTATTCATCCGAAACCATCAATGTTTTAGTCGAAACCTACAGGAATCGTGCTTTGGACGACCACATTTCCAGAAGCCTACGAATTTTGCCACGAAATGCAAAACATAAACTTCAGAAATTTGGCAATCCATAAACGAAACGTTGGTAACTCCATAACAAGCGAAGCGATGCAAGAAGCGATCACAAGCGACAAAACTGCACACATGTATTCAAATCGAACTGTCCGCAGTTAAAGCGATGCGAGATGCGAGTAAATGAGAGTGCATGCGAGTTTTAAAGTGAAAAGCGATAAAACCGAACATGTTTAGTTTCTCTTGCGTCACTGGTTCTCTTGCGATTTTATAAATATTTTGCATAGTGTTGTCATTGGGGACTGTCGACAGAAGTAAAAACTTAAAACTATTATGAAATCAGTATTGGGATGTTCTAACTTCGAAATTTTCGATATTTGATGAAATATATAAGTTTTCGATAAAATGGTATGTTATTTTATTTTCGGCCATCAATTTTTCCGATTCTCTAACACAATAATTTTTTCCGTGATACAGTGCGATAAATACAACACAACCTCACAAAAAACAACTTATATGTCAGTAGTTGTAGTGTAAAGCCATATTTAATTTTAACTGCGCAAGATTAAAATTAAATAGTTTAAATAATTAATTTTATATTTGATTTGACTATGTAAGTTTATAAAAAATTACAAAAATCACAAAATTACAACACATAAAGAAAATGGGGTAAATAAAATGTGTTATGTACATCCATTTTTATAGGGATAAACAAAAAAAATACAACACCGGGTCAATTTGAATATATGTTAAATTTTGTGGAAGATCACAATGAGATGTTGACCGGGACATTTGCGACTGTAAACGGCAAATCTTCTATTTTGCAATTATGGCAAGAGCTAACAACACTGTTATATTCACAAGGGCTTCCGAAACGGAACCACGAAGGATAGAAAAAAGTAAAATAGTTTAAAAATAGATTTCTTTAAATATTAATTTAACCATTTTCCAGGTCTGGGCTGATCTTAAAAACAAAATTAAAAAAAAATGGCGACAAGAGGTTTGCGATCGAAGACAAACTGGAGTTGGGTCCTGTACTGTTAAGCTTTCTTATTTTCAAGAGAGAGTGGTCGCAGTTGTAAGGCTGGACAAGTTAACCTTGGGTATGAGTGCTGCCAAATTTGGTCATGGTGAAACTCACCATTGTGATCTAACCACCATTGAAAGCACAATTGTAGGAGATGCCGATACATCTTATAGCCACAACAACATAAACTAAGAAACCGGTATACATGTTCAATCGCCTACACCACAAGCTCAACCTAAAAAGAAGCGCGAGACAGTTCAGCATAGAATGCTGGAAGAATTGAAAAAACAAGAGAAAGAAAATCAGTTATTCCATACTGAATTATTAAAATTAGTAAGTGAATCTAATGCCATAAATTCACAGCGAATGGAATTTGAACAAAAAAGACGAACAAGTTAATTTAAAAGGATAACCTACATCAATATATTCAGTTGATCATTATATGATTATTGAATTAACGGTGCCTTACATTACGTACAAAATAAAATGTGATATATTTTAAGTTTATTTAATTTTATTTTTGGATTTTTAATAAAGATAGATTTTTAATTCAAAAGTAACTAAGTAAGCCATTTCTTATATATGTTGCTGTTGAGTCCTCTTCCGTGGTGAATTCAAACTCACTCTCCCTGATATGATTACTTGTTGTCTGTTGATGTTCAATTAATGTAATTTTGTTAAATAAACAAATATTGGAAAGAGCACAGCAGATATTTATGAGCTTAATTACTTTTTCTGGCTCATAACGTAGCACTCGCTCGCCAAGAAGACAGCGAAAAGTGCCTTTGAGGACGCCATTGCAGCGCTCGATGGGTTTCGGGCTTGTGCATGAAGATGATTGTATCTACGTTGCACTTCATTAGGATTCCTAAAGAGGATCATGAGCCATGGCTCTAATGGATACCCCGAATCGTTTAAAAGCCAAAAACGTTAGTTCACCATTGTTGTAACTTCTCTCTAGGGCCACTCGATCCTCCGATAACGTCCATATGCCTGAATCATGGGATAAGCCTAGATATGTAGCGCAAACCGATAAAATGGTTAAATCGTAATTGCAAATCTAAAATATAAAATTCATTAAAATTTAAGATTACTAACAAATTTAATCAACTTACCAATTGAACGTTCAAAGAGTGGTTGCTTTTTCTATTTACGAACATATATCCTTCAACTTGGGGTGCGATAATTTGTACATCAGTGCAATCCACACAACCTATGATTCCGGGATGCGACGTTTTTTCAAAGAATTTTTGTTTGTATTGAAGTTTTTGCACTCATCTGGAAACTTGATAAATTTTGCGCTATGGCTAATTCTAAAATTGCTGTTATCTCTGGATATTAATGGGGAAGCTCAGTAGATTCATATTGTTTATAAATAATACTATTTGTATTTACATGAATTTCAACATAATTTTCTTTGGTTTCAACAGTATGTGGTTGATGGACTCATTCGACGGTAATTATTATTACATATTCGGTTCTAATTCTTCACTATTTTCGAATAGCAAGGTTCCGACAATGTTAAATGAGCACAAATACTTTATTTCGGTTTTCAAAAAAGGGTTCAGTTATTTATGGAAGAGTACAAATGTTTCCAATAGTATCATTCGGAAAAACAATTTTGTTTTTAACGAAAAATAATTGGTATTTTTATTCATTAATATAAAATTCATTGGCAAATTAAAACATGTAATTTACAAATAATAAATTAAATTTGAACAAGTATTATCATTAATTTCAACAAAACGTACTTCAATAATTTCGTTATTTTCAAAAAGGATACAATAGGTGTATGATAACTGAAGCCAGAAACAAACATTTTTGATTGCAATTTATGTAAATATATTGTAAAAACTGATTTATATTTCGAAATGCTGAGTTTTCAATCGTTGGGCATAGTCAAACCTAATGTTTCATTCAAAAATTTAATTAATGGTAGATATCTATCATCTGCAAAATTGATATTGAAATCTTCACTTAATATCATTAGGTACATTATCGAATTTTTCGTCATACTCTTTTTAGAGTTCTTCAGAACCAAATTTTTGGAAAAACATTGTTGTATCTGTCTCATGAATTTTCTGGGTGAAATATAATTGACAACCATTTAAATAAATTGTCCATTTTCGGAATAGCAAGGAACAATGCATATTTCGCCTATATCATAAGCCTTAACGCCAATCGGTCTAGTGATTTTATGGTATGAATGTCCATATATGAAGTGACAATGTGTGATAAATCTTGTGTATTATGATAAACAGCTACTCTCTCCGCTGGATCTTTAGGTCTTTTGACTTATAACAAAATTGAAATTCAGAATATCAATTGGTTCTTCGTTTTGATAAAAGTTTCTGACAAAATTAGAACATTTGACTTTTTTAAAACAGTTCCATTTTTTAAATTAGCTGCATGTGATTTAAACTGGCAATTGAATGAAAATATAGATAATCTAATCCTGTTATAGATGAATTAAAACAAAACTTTAGACGGTTTGTAGTGTATTGTTTTGTTGATCTCTTCTAAGATTTATCTGCTTTTGAAGCAGCATAAAATTTCCAGCTGTCCCTATAGTATTTTCTGTAGTAACCATAAATAAACCTTGAATCCTCGTTACTCTTATTTAAGCTTGTATGTTATTAGTTTATAGTTATCATAAAAATTAATTCGTAAGGCAATCCACCAGCTGTCATTTTAGGCTAATGCTGCATAACGAAATTTTCTTGCTTAGCATTATGACAACCAATGAAAGCCTCTGCCACAAAAGATATTATTTTATAAAATAATATCTTTGGAAACCATATGGAATGGTTTTGAATTAAAATGATATAAAAGAATTTTATTTGATTTGTTTATGGCATAGTATGTTTTGTATTACTTTGCTTACAAAATGATTTTTTTGGAAAAATATAAATCGTCAAATAGTAAACAGCAGGCTATTTTATCAACGTATGAACTATAATAAAAACAAAAAATGAACATGTCGGTGACGCGATTTCAAAAGATTTTTTGACCCACAGAAAAGTATCAACGAGACTAAAGTTTTCACTTCAAAAAAAATTATAATCATTTTAATAAAATGGTTGATATTGAACAATTAATTAGTGAGGTATATAAAAGAAGTCCATTATGGGATCAAAAAAACAAACTTTACTCCAACAGAATTATTGTAGAAAAAAATTGGGCTGAAATTTCTAAAGATTTTAACATGGAAAGTACATATAAATAAATATATTTTTTTTAAAATTTTTATTAAAGTTATTAATTTTATTGTGACAAACAAAATAACGGAACTTAAACACCGAGCATTTTTTTTTGATTTTTTATTGCCAAGGGAACCAGTTTTTCGTTGTGTTAATAATTCTTCTGATTTTTTTAAATGAATTTCTGAACCTTCTTTATGTATTATCGTGTTGTGCAATATACATATACTTTTAACAATTTTTTCTGCTAGTTTAGGAGCCGTTTCGATGGGTTTCCACAAAATTCGCCATTTAGAATTAATTATAACAAATGCACATTCAACACATTTCCTTGCTCGAGAAAGACGCGCATTAAAATATTCATTTTCTGAGCTGAAGTTTCTACTGGAGTAAGGTCTGAGAAGGCTTTCCAGAAGTGGATATGCTTCATCCTCAATAAAAACGTGTGTTTTGATAGATGCTTTAGGTAAACAAGCATTTGGTGGAAGCGCTAATTTATTGGAATTCATCATTTTATTTAGTTGCGACGTGCTCCATCTTTTTATTAAAAACTTTTTATAATTATAGAACAGAGTTCCCGAATGCGCTGGACATCGAACACGAATGTGTTTACCATCAATAGCACCTACGCTATTCGGGAAATTCCATACTTTCCCAAAATCTTCAGCACCATTTTTGAAATGTATTTCAGTTGGTTCTGGAATATATAATAGGTAAAGCACTACCCAAAGATAATCACACGTTTCTGATACTATTTCTGCAATAGTCGATTTACCGATTCTAAATGTAAATGAAAGTGATCTGAAAGAAAACTCAGTTGCAAGAATCCTACAAAAACATAAATTTAATTAACTATTTTTTAATTAAAAATCAAATTACATTTATTTTACAGGCGATATTTTAAAAAAGAAATGGACAAATTTGAGAGATCAGTTCAGAATCAAACTCAAAAAATTCCAATTTTACGATCTGGCGCTGAGGCATGTTCTGATGAATTCTCTTCCAGTTGGCTATATTTAAAGTCTATGTTTTTCTTAAAGAACCAAATGAAATGTCGTGCCGGGACTGCGAATTTAAAAAGAAAAATTGAACCTTCAATAAATGAAATCAATTTAACATCAGAGCAGGAAAAAAATTTAAATATTCTTGACGACACAAATGTCAACGTATCAGTAGAAGATACAGATTATTTTTTTTTTCAAATACAGAAACTCCATTTTCTACTCTTGAAAACATTAATTTTACAATTTCGAAAAAGGATAAGTTAAGTAAAAATGCAAATGATAACAGTAATTAGCAAGGAGTAATTATTAATGTAGAGAAACGAAAACTGGAATTGTATGATAAAACAGTGTTGTAAGAAACGAAGCTTTTTTTGATAGCTTAATACCCCATATCATAAAATTGGAACCTTCCGAAAATTCCTATATAGAATGGAAATACAAAAAGTTATATACAAACGCGAATATGAGAATAATTCTCATTCACTATCAGCACAAATTTTCTCGAATTCTTCATCACTCTATTCCATCCTAATGTGCAAATTCTGTTCCGAATATGCACAATTTTTCATCGCCAACTGTCTTTCAAATTATGCAAGATAGTGAGCCAAAAACTGTTTCTGGATCGGGTTATGGAAATACCCTTCACAATGATGAAACTATCAGCATGCCCCGAATAATAAAGAACAAGGCGATTATTAATTCTTGTCACCAAATAGTACAGACCAGTACACCATTGAGTTCTTTTTTTATATTTTGACATGAAATAAATCTAGGGTCTATCATTTAGAGACTCAGGAAGAAGACAATTATAATCAAATAATCAACGAAAATGCAGATATCAAGTCAACTGAGTAGAAACCTGAAGAATTAAATTCAGAACTAAATTTTTTGGAGACAGCCTTTCAATCGTACCATACCTGGAGTATAAAACAGCAAATAATAACACACCATCTTCAGAAGCCAAATGAAACCTTCAAGAAACTGTCACAAAATAACTATCCCAACATGTCAACAACCTTGAATCAACTGATACAATTATAAAAGCGGGAAAAAAAACATTAACAGAAGAACCAATCCACACAAAATCCTATCTTTATCCAGTCAGAATGAGGCCAGAAGTTGAAAAACAAATAAATCAACATGTAAAGGGTGGTATTATAAGACCATCAAAAAGTCCTTACAACTTCCTAATTTGGACAGTTAAAAAAAAAACTGAGTCAGGAATAAAAAAAAATTAGCAACAAAAAAGATGGAAATGGTTGCCAAAGATAATCGAGTCACAATCACAACCACCACCGAGAAACGAGTACACAAGATTCAAATACAAAATGTTTAATGCAATAATTTCTGGCCTTACAAGGTCACTTACCATCTACGAATATACCACACCAATAGTAACTCTCAAACAAGGCACTGGACGTATCATTAATGGAAATTTCCAATTAGTCCATGTCATCGACCTGACCGATTATGAAGAAATAATTAACATAATTACAAATTCGCTTGGCAGGATTGATCGAGAAAGCAGTCTTCGACTATATCAACCAGCTAATAAAGGGGTTGGATGCCGGATATGCCTACCAATTCAACAAAAATCAGATAACCGATTCTCTAAACGATAATACGATTTTTTTAAGCAACTTTAAGGGAAACATCTTTTACAATACATATTACAATACAACAACGAAACAATACATGTCAGCGTTAAAACATTCACCAACAAAAATAGTAGGATATCACAAGTCCTACCGACAATACTGCAACCAAACATAACAAACAGAGATGTAAAAGTAGACCCAGGATATCTTCATAATCTACACCTAAATAATGTAGATCAACTAAAAAATTGTTTACGATACACAAAGAACCGGCCTTATAATATTCATAATTTTCGTCATAATACTCAGCATTTTAATAAGGAAAATAATAAAAATGTAGATCAACTAAAATTTATGATCCACGAGACGCAGATCTTGTAACGCAGGGAGGAGTTAAGACTTCTAGAAATACATAAACTATTAACATGCGCAACATCTAAAATCATCAAAGCAGCATATAATAAAACAAATGCAAGAACACGCGCAAGCATATTCTAGATTTTGGGTATATTTCCATTTTTAATGATAAATCTTTTTTTTTTATATAGAACATAACATATTTTAAGTTTTTAGTTTTAATTTGGAATGTAAAGAATTAACAGCAAATAATATTATTATTTTTAAATTTAATGAAACTAAACTCTTAACTTACATATTTAAAATTAGAGAAATTATTTTTTTGTTCGATTTGTAGCTAAAATACAGATTACTTTTTCAGCGAGGGGAAAAAACGAATCGAAACGACATTACAAATAGCCTACTTGTGGCATCATCTTTGTCAAATGGCGGATACCTATTTGTAAACCCAATAAGATCATCCTACCAATAGGATGGAAAATACTCCTTCGGTATAGAGCACCAATTGTTTTGACACTATTTTGTATTAATTTCGTAACCCTTTCTTGATTGAGAATTAAAGACGAACACACAACTTCCAGAGTTACACAGGAAAATCTTGTTTAAATAAGCAAATTTTTTAGGTTCTTATGATTAAAAATCATCCTGTTTACAACGCTATACTATTTTTAGATAAATTACATTTACTTGTTATTCTAGTTTAAAAATAAATTGTTGTTGTAAACAAAGTACAGATATGAACAATACCCACCCTAAACTGGAAAATTTTCTAAAGATTTTCAAATATGTCGTGTTTAATCCATTTAGACATTTTTAAATCTGAAACATTAATTTACTATAAAGATTAAATGTTACCCTGAATTATAATCAGAGAAAGAATTACTTTTACAATTTTAGTCCTTCCGCTTATTCTGTTTTGTTTATATTATATATATATATATATATATATATATATATATATATATATATATATATATATATATATATATATAAATATATATATATATATATATATATATATATATATATATATATATATATATATATATATATATATATATATATATATTCACTCAACTCTCATTTTACACGGTAGATACGTTCCACGGAAAATAGTGCAAATGAAAATAGTGTAAAAAAAAGACAAGCCTTTGTTCATAAAAAAAATTTAAGGATAGCTTTTAGTGTTTCAAATCAAATATAGTAATCCGTGCAAAATAAATGGATTGTAAAGCCGCTAGAAAATTAAACAAAAAATTAGTAAAAAAGTTAAACAAATGTTAATTCCGTTTGTTTTGCCCAAGAAATATTATTGAAAAATTCTGCATATTTTTTCTATGAAAGCGGCTTTCAAAATTCGCAAAAGTAGGATTTCAATTTATAATCTAAAAAAATCTTATTTAAATTAAAATTAAAATTTATATAATTTTATTCGTCAGTATCGCTACTTGAAAGTAATCGAGCATGCTTAGAACGAGTTGGACCTAAATCTCTTTCATCTTCAGAAATTTCCAAGACGTCCGACCAATTTGAGTCAATCGTTGTTATTTGGCATGTTGCAATACTCTGAGAAAACATGTTTTCTTTTCTGTTAAGAAACCTGCTATTAATGGTTGCGATTTTGGCTTTAACAATCGCTTATTTATCAATCGATAAGCAGGTGCGTTATCAATAAGAAGAATTACTTTTAACTCAAGAACTTTTTGTTCCTAATATTTCTTAACTTCGGGAACTAAGCACTCATTAAACCATTTGGCAAATAAATCAGCCATCATCCAAGCCTTTTTATTGGACATCCAGTGAACTAATCTGAAACATAGCATAATATAAATACACATAGTAATATAACCATAAGAAAACAACAGTTTACCCATTGAGGTTCCAGATGTCGGATCGATAGAATGTCGTCAACAGTTAGTATAAATATATGACATTTAGGCGAATATAAATATAAAAATATTTTGATTTTATAACGATACCAGTAGCGACATCTAGCACGTCAATGGGCTAACATACCATGGTAGCTCAGATTACTACAAATTTTCGGTTATTCCTAAAACAATTTTCCGCCTGTACGAGAAGATTTTGTCACTAATGTTTGATCCACTTATAATCGAATTTCAAATTACTTTTTCATTTTTTAAAATTTTTTTTAATATTCGAATTGTGGCCTCCTTCAAATCAAATATTCCCCAAGAGCTATTGCACCTTCGCCTTTCATAAGGCAGTTCAAGATTTTAATTTTTAATTCCAATGAACAATTTTTTATGGGTATGAACAAAACCTTCTGTAATAAAAGCCCGAATTCATCCAATACTTAGACTGTTCAAATTCTAGATTTGTTATAATAATAGCAAAGAGGATGATATTTTCTCTATGATAATAGTAAAAATGTAAACTATGAAAAAAGTTAGATTTATATTGGTGTAAGTTATTTATTTAAATTGTCATCAAAACCCTCTCTATTATACAAACCGTATTCATCGCGAATATAGTGTAAAATAAAATAAACATTCGCATACTACAGAAACAGAAAATATGAGAAATAAAACATTATTTTTATATGGATTTCGAACGCACTACTACACGAAAGTTAGAACGGCTTGTAATAAAGAGGGTTTTGATTGTCATAGTAACGAACAAATTTAAATTATTGTTATATGGTTTGAATATTACTAACACCACACCAGATTGAGAATTTTATTTAATTTTTCAAACCCCTCTGTAATGAAAGCCAAACTCATCGCCTCGAAGCAATCGCCGATACATAAAAAAAATTAAATTCTCGATCTGCCGTGGTGTTAGTAACATTCAATACCATATGATAAAAATGAAAAAAAAAAATCGTGGCTTACTACCACCATTACCGATATTTATAAATAGAGAAAGCACACTACAATATGTTTTTAAAAAATTGAGCATAATTTTCTCAAATTTTTCGAAATGTAACACGCACTACTTTAAATCTGGGAGCATATTATTTTAAATAGATAGAGTATTTAAAAAACAGACATATTGTCAATCTGTCATTCCAAATAGGTCATTCATATTTCAAATCACATAGTTTTACAAAAAGTTTGTTTTTTAATTTGAATTATAATATTTAATTCATACATAAATTGTGTTTTATTTTTATTCAAATTTAAATTATGTTTATTTATTTTTAAATAAATGTACATAAAATATTATTTTCAATCAAGAAAATTTAATGTCGGAATGACATTTAGCTGTTTTGGCTAAGTTAACTACGATACGGGTTTCTCTCTCCTTGTGTAACAATATAGATGGTTTATTATAGTTGTTACATTGAATTTGATTATATCGTAATGTTTTTAAAAATGTGTATATATATATATATATATATATATATATATATATATATATTCGGCTTTTATTACAGAAAGTTTTGAATTTTTGTTTAATATATCGGCGTGTGCTACATGATGAGTTTGGCTTTTATTACATAATTTTGGTTATGTAGCTTGTTTGTTTATACGAAATTATTTATTCATTTTTTACGTTTTTTAGTCACCAGTCGGTGTTGGTTTAGATACTCCGCGGTTTTAAGTTCGATCTCTGCCGCTGACTACAACGCCGTGATGAATTGTGTGTAAAATCGTTCGCTTGGCAATTGTGTGTAAAATCGGTCGCTGATGAGAGAGCTGAGGCTTTTTAATGTTTACTTCCATTTGTTCATTTAAATTTTTACCAATAGATGGAGCTCAACTATTTCATTTTTATCATTTTTGTCCATATTTTAAAAAGTAATTTCAATGGGATCATATTATAAAAACCTGGCCTGGAAAAGAGATGACGCACCACCAACATTAAATCAGGGTAGTCTTTCATAAATTTCCCTACTAAAATATTTAGTGCAAAATTTTTACCAAAGTTTGACAACCTTTAAAAGTTGCTAAATTTTGTATTTATTTTTTAGCAATTTTTGAAAATTATGTCAACATACTAGAAATGGTTAAGAAACGATAATGTGATAAATTCAGAAGAAAAATTACCTTCGTTTCATAACTGGGCACACCTGACATCAAGCTACAGTCGTATAAGCTATACGCTTATTGCAAACAGTTGTAAAAAATCCAAAAACTATGTTCTGGACAGCATCTCTAATGCCATAGTTTATTTGGATACAAAAGGAAAAATTTTCTTTTGAAAAGCTTTAAAAGGGTAAAAATGAATACTTCCGTATAGGCGTAAGGTATTCAAAATCAGTGGTCCATTTCAATAATTTTTTGAAAGAACTAAGCTTTATTACTGTTCTATTAAACTTGCCTAATTTAACGAATTGTAGTAATTGAGTCATATAATGCATGAAGGTTTGCTCATTTAAACTGTTAAATGCACATATATAAAATATTAAACATCAATAAGAATCATTAAAGAAAACCATGAAATTTCCACAGATAATTAGAAAATTCAAAAACCCAGCAAACAATGACATTTATCGTATAAAAACCGTGAAATTGATGTACACAAAAAAAATCGTTAGCTCATTAAAAGCGGAAAAAATAGGCCACAAACTGAAAAATTTTAAAATCCAGAAAAAACAATATGGTTATAGTCTTTTGAAACGGGAAATTTCCAAAACGCAGAAATATCATCTAGTTTTGAGAACTAATTTTGAGTAACCCTGTAAAAACTAAACAATAGAATTTAAACAAAAATTAAATTCTAAAGCAGCGACGAACTTATTATCCATGATGAGACCATAATCCGATTTAGGTAATATTCAGCAATCTTGTTTACATTTTTTTTTGTTTTCGCAGAATATATGATGCCGGTAAAAGATGTCGAAAACAATCCTTATGATTTATTAAATTGGTGAGTTATGCAAATAAAAAACAAGACCACAGAACTTTTTGCCACATGTTTATTTCAAAAATTTAGATCTATCGCTCTTTAATTTTATTGATCGATGTATCTTTCGAAGTTGAATTTTTTCATATTCCTTTCGCATGTAGCAATAACGTGACGTAAAAATATTTTTTAGGTTTTAAATTTTTTTTTGTTGGTTTTTTATTTGGTTTGTATAAAACGATTGTCAACACTTATCGGGTACGTGCACGTGACAATTTTTATCACAATGACCAAGTTCCATACTTTTGTGTTCGTATATAATATCCGTAAAATTATGTCGTCAGATTATTAAAAAAAATATATAAATTTTAATAAGAAAAAAATTAAATTTGACAGTTATATGTTTCAAGATTATTACCAGATTATTTATTTTTCGAATTATTTACTACATTCGTATACGTTCTGTTGACAAAACCAACATATCACATCGATAAACATTAATACACGTACTATGTACAATGACATACATAAAGCAACATACATATACGCAACACAACATGAAAGGGAAAAAATTGATTTTTTTCTCATTCTTGAATCTTTTTTGATAAGCTGATGAAAAGTATGGTCTCATTTCATTTTTTTCCAGGGAGCAAAAGATCAAATTGCCGTATTCGTAAATTTATTATACGTATTTTATAATCAGTTTATCATTATAGAAATGAACATGGAAATTTATTTGAGTTTATTTTTAAATCTTTGTGGTTGCGTCTCTCGAGGGATAGATTATATATTTCGATGTGTGTGCCAAACGAAAGGAATTAGGCATATATTTTTAGCAATAATACTCGTATATGTTAGGTTGATTTTTTTTAAATAATTTTTCGTACAAGCAGAATTTTGCATTAAATATTTAAAGAATGTCGTTTATATGGTTTGTGTTGGACACAGAGTGGTTCTAAAATTATAAATTTACTGTATAGACTATCATGTCTAAAATTTACTAAAAGCTACGAGACTGAATAGTGTGAAGTCATCTAGGCTTTAATAGTTGGGTAAAGACTGACCAAACCAAACCGCTATACAACAAAATAAAAAATGGATACCACCAAAATCTCGTTTACTATACACCATGTGTTCATTTTAGTGGGGATTTCGGTAAACTCCGTAAGGGTTAGATAAACCAAAATACAAAGAATAATTATCTAAATTATCTGCCGTTAGTATGATTAGAGATAAGCTGAAGTATTTAAAAATGCTATGGTCATAACTATTGCAAGAAAAATGTATGCTAGCTGAATCGATTGCAATCAATACAAAGACATGTCTTTTTGACCTTTTCGACAAAAAACTCTAGCAGAAGAAGCTATATGAGTCTAAAAAAAAGTATTTTAATCAAGTTGTCAAGCAGCTATAGTAACTCAGTAATGACAGTTTCAAAAATCGATTACCTATTTACACGTTCAAAAAAAATTGCCTGTGACAGATTTCTAACTATATCTAAAGTAGCAAATACTTGAATATT
This sequence comes from Tipula confusa, assembly GCA_963556175.1. Classification (NCBI taxonomy): domain Eukaryota; kingdom Metazoa; phylum Arthropoda; class Insecta; order Diptera; family Tipulidae; genus Tipula; species Tipula confusa. The sequence continues at coordinate 163,108,378 of OY744475.1, read as the reverse complement.
AATGGACATTTGTCTTTTATGAAATCGGATTTCGCGGCAAACTTCTACATCTTTAAATTTCAGGGCAACGTGTAATCGCGCGCCCTCAATTTAGCTGGTGATGGCGTCAAGTAGGACATGAAACATTAATCGCGGAAGAGTTGGGAGAGCTTCGGCGCCAGAAAAAATTGCATCTTCAGTAAAGAAGAGGTTGAACACTTCCTATGTTTTAAAAAATTTGTTCGTAGTTGTATTTTTTGACGAAATGTGATCCAAACTAGATCACAAATTGCAAAGAAAGCAAAAACGCAAATTGAACCAATTTTGTTTTTAGATCACAAATGGTGATCACAAATGGGCATGTTATGTCGATGGATTTGTAAGTTTCCAGGCTACCGGGCAATTATGGCAATTTTGTAAAAATTGCTTGTTTATGATAGTGATAGTTTCGTTTCTTGGGGCAAGAATTGCTCGTTATGGCACAACCAAGCGTGATCAGTGAAGTGCTGTACCGCATTTGAAAACACCGCTTTTTTCAGTTCTTATTGATTTTCCACAATTCTTCTAATGGTTTGCATCGCTATGCATCGATCTCGATAATCCGAAGTAACAGCACCATTTCCTAGTTAAAGTAGATTATCTGCATATTGCTAAGCAGAGGGATCACTGGTGAACTCGCATGTTTGTTGATAGTCCAAGTCTTTGAATGCTTTTCCAAATATAACATGATTTAATGCAGGCCTCATTCCATGGATAATAATCAGCAGCGTCTATCAAAAGTCACCGGCCAACACAATAGTAATGCCTCCCATTCTGTGATTGTTATGTCTGAGATCTTTCATGCGTGCTTGGTAACACTAAGTGCTTCGAATGTGGCTTTATAGGACATAGAAAATTCGTCCCAGACGATGAGCTTGCAATCTGCAGTACTTGATGAATTTCTTGAAAGATGGATGAAGCAACAGCCAGGGCAATCTCGCTTCTTTGTCAAATTTCCGTCAAAAGAAGATTGAGAAGGAAAGTCTTCCCCGTACCGAGAAGAAGGAAATGCAAGAAGGAAATGCTACCCTGACCTTTAAAATCTGCTTTTGTGATCTTTTCGAATGCTTCCTTTTGCTTTTGGACCAATTTTGGCTCATTCTCCTTTTCGTCATTTCTTCACTCGGTAAGGCAGATTCACGGTTGCGATTTGATTCTGGAAGTTCAAAGCTTTTCAGGTCCAATCCACCCATCGATACAATTTAATCTTCAATGCAGATGAGAGCTCTGTTGAGATATCATCACTTTAGTCCAGATCCATGTTCTGTTGTTGTATGCGTGCTTGGTAAGCAACAACATGGTATGTCTTTGGACAGGTTTTCCTTGTGGTTTATCTATAACTGTTGCGGAGCAGCCATTAAGCATGTTTGCAGCATGACAGTAAATAGGTTATGCAATACCTTTGATGATCGAGAGACAGCAGCTGCTTCCAATGCTCTGTTCCAATGTTTATCGTTCTCCTGAAGTCCTTTAAGTTGGCAAGCCTCTTTATAAGTTTCGCAGAATCTTTCTTCAACTATTCTCAAACCTATAAATGACTTTGGACCTCTTACTTTATGTAAAAGGAGTCGTAGATGAAAGCATTCAGAATGTTTTGGATGGATAGTCTACACCCGGGCGAGTGCATCACTGGACTTTATTTCTGCTTGTTCTGGTACAACCTGTCTTTATTTCTGGAGGTTCTAGGTCTTGTTTCTGGTGTTCCAAGTGTAGTACTTTGGAAGTTAGTAGTAAAGTAGTGTTTTGGAGAGCAATAAACTCATGATATTACGCAGTTTCCGGACCACTCCCCCAGATAGATGTTTGTTGCTTAGATGTGATCTTTGTCATATTTCTCCAATTCGTATTACAGTCTTGGTTTGATCAATACAGCTGTACCACCATGTGCTTTACCATCTGCATGGTCAGTAACGTATATTGAACACCCATTAATATTAAAATGTTTTTTTTTGGTCAAGTGTATTTCTGATATTAACATTATGTCAATATTATGTTCGATAAGGAATGCTTGAACCTTAATTTTGTGTTGGGCAAGGTTATTTGCATTCCATATCGCTGTTTTGGGCACAGTCATTTTTGGTTTTTCACAACTAACTGCATCAATGTGTTCATATTCTGCATCATTATATCCATGGCTCTCTCCATTATTGACATAAAGATTACTATCTTATCTGTAAGTTTGTTTAAATCAGTTGAAACGTTTCCTTCTTCACAAATCAAAAATGGAAGCTAATTTTTTCAAGGTAATAAATTCATACGCAAGCTTTATGTTTATTATTCTAATTAAACTCCTAGTCATCTCCGATAAAAATTTTATATTAGCATTTGTGCGCTTCCGGTCATGGGTGCAGCTCCAATTATAACATATATTCTATTGTGAAAATGTACATCTTTAAAAAATCGAGGAAAAAACTGTTGCGTGCTAAGCAATATTGTAGATATCATTGTCATCTGACACTCATCAGAAATTTCACAATTAACATTTTCTTAGAACTATTTATCATCAGTGTTCTAAGAATTTTAGGTTTGTGCTTATTTTTTATTTTTTAATTAAAATCTCACCTTGAACTCAACGAGCGAAGATATTTTAGTAAAATTCATTCATTAGAACCGAAATTAAGATTTTTGTGACATTTTAAGACGTTTTACTATACAAAACAAAAACTTTATTTACCTAAATTTAACTCAACATAATTATTTGCCTAATAAATTCAAATTAAACTTAATTAATTTTTAATTAAATTAAATTAACACAATTTTTTAATTAAATTTAATTTATTAAATTGTTGAAATGAGATAAAAAAGTTCTTGGTATGGTTGATCCGAAATTATTTGATTATTGCTCTGCGACTAACGCTGTTTGAGTAAAAGTACTGTAAGCTAAAATAAACTAAATGGTCTTCAATTTAGTGAACGGGTCGACCCGTCGTTACAATATGATAAACCGCGGAGCGTTTTCAGGATAAATCTCGGACTCAAACGTTTGTTCACACATGCTTTCACTCTAGCAGATGTGAATCGTCCGATCATAGGTGCCGATTTTCTTTGCAAATTCGGTACTTCAGAATTTGTTAGCCATCGGCATCTCCGATCTCTTGTCTACTTCATATGGTTAAGAAAAAAGATCTTGATTGGAGGTCTTGTGGTGATTTTCGAAAGCTTAATGCGGTCACAGTACCAGATCGTTACCCAATTCCCCACATTCAAAACTTCTCCATGCATGTATATGGGTGCACAATTTTCTCCAAAATACATCTAGTCAGAGCATATCATTTAATTCCCGTCGCATTTGAAGACGTTCACAAATCGGCAATCACAACCTCATTTTGTCTTTTTATAATTAACTCGAATGCCATTTGGTCTCAGAAATGCCGCTCCAACGTTTTATAAATGAAGTCGTTTGCGATTTAGACTTTGTTTTTACATATATCGACGACATTCTTGTCGCATCACAAAATAAGGAACAACACAAATGCCATTTGGAACAATTTTTCCAACGACTCGAAGATTTTGGCGTTAACATTAAGAGTTCGAAATGCATTTTTGGTTCGAAGTCACTCGATTTCCTCAGTCACACAATCACGCCTAATTCTTACAACTAAAGAGCGAGTTAATGCCATTACGGAACTCCCAAAACAACCAAAAATTTATTTTAGCCCGAAGAATACCAAAATGCATTCACACATCTCAAAAGTAAATTGGAAAACATAACCTTATTAGCACATCCGCTGAACGACGCTAAGTTCAGTATCGCAACCGATGCATCAAACACTGCTGTCGGATCAGTACTACAACAATACAAAAACGTAAGCTGGGAACCACTTGGAGTGTTTTTCAAGAAACTCACGGAAGCTGAACGAAAATACTCAGCATTTTATAGGGAATTACTTGCAATATACCTGCCAATAAAACACTTTAGATATTTTGTAGAAGGTAGAGAGAGATTTTACCATCTACACCGATCACAAACCTCTGACTAGAACACTTCAGTCTAAAACTGAACGTAATCCTAGACAAGCACAACATTTGGATTACATCAGTAAGTTTACCACAGATATCCGACATGTGAAAGGTAAAAACAATGTCGTGGCGGATACATTATCCCGCACGATCGACAAGAAAGCGGCACCAGACAACAATCAAACAAACACAAATGAAGCAAATTTCGACTATCACTCAGGCACAAATACCAGACTTTGAACTTCAGAATTTACTTTCTGGCTCTGAACGTCACACTAGTTCAAGCAATTATAAACTAGAGTTTTTTAAAATGCCTGGCTTTCAAATATACTGCGAAACATCAACAGAAACAATCGTCCATATATCGCAGTCACTACGTCGTACAATCTTTGAAACATTACACAACACTTCACATCCAGGATCCGCTCAACTCGTAAAATGATTACTGCTCGATACTTCTGGCCTAGTATAAACAAGGACATAAACCACTGGACACAATCTTGTTTATCCTGCCAAAGATCAAAGTTCAAAGGCATACGAAAGCGCCTTTAGAACAATTCGAAATTCCATCAAGTCGATTTGAATATATTCACATGCGGACATAGTGGGACCTCTTCCACCGTACAACAGATATACATATATTTTAACCTGTGTCGACCGATTTACTCGATGGCCCGAAGCATATTGTATGAGCGATATGTCAGCACAAACCATGGCCAACACATTCGTAAACAATTACATTTCCCGATTCGGCGTTCCGCTTGAAATTCGGACCGATCAAGGAACACAATTCGAATCCAAACTCTTAATCGAATTAACGAAACTTCTGGGATCTCATCGAATACGAACAATCGCTTATCAACCTCAAGCAAATGGCATGGTCGAACGATTCCATCGACAGCTTAAAGCTGCACTCCGGGCTCGAGGCCATACAATACATTGGAGCTCAGAAATACCTATCGTTCTACTTGGTATTCGAGCCACGGTTAAAGAAGATCTGAATTGCTCACCATCCGAAATGGTTTACGGTCAAACTATCAAGCTACCCGGTGAGTTCTTTATTGAAAATCCTCTTACACCTCAATCATCAACTGACACAGTCATCGACTAACTAAGCAGCACTATGCAAAATCTTGTCTCCTCTTCAACACGACAACCCACTCATAACGATATATTTGTTCCAAAATCGCTCGAGAAATGTGATTTAGTTTTTGTAAGAATAGACAAGATTCGCAGTGGATTTCAACCTCCATACGAGGGACCATATAAAGTGATAAGGTGATTACAAAGGTACTTTGTTATTATGGTTAAAAGGAAAACAACAATCAGTGTCTATCGATCGCCTAAAGCCTGCATACGGAATACTGTGTTCTGCTGATCGAACTACAGCGTCCCCAACCAAAAAATCCGTTCGCATCAATGACCACACCACTTTCATACGGTCCATCAACTACGTAGGGGGTACTGTAGCGGCTAGAATTATTCAGATTTAAATAATTCTACATCGCACAACACTCAATTCAATTAAGTTAGGCGACAATTAATATTATTGCAATTGTGCTATGCAACCAAATCATTCAATCTTACTGAATACACTGCCACCTATATTCAGAATAATTATGTTTTGTGTCTCCACTCATCTTACGACAACAAAACATAATTGCATATTTTGTGAAGCGGACGAATGTAAGTCAAGCAGGGTGACTCTTCATAATTTGTTCATCACTCTCATATTTATATGCGTTTGGTCAACATGAAAATCAGCATAAAATGCATCACCCGTTTTTCTATTGCGCTATCAAAGTGATCAGTCTTGTGGAGGAAAAGCAAAGAATTATTAGTCAGTGAAGAAAGGTTTTTATAACGAAACAGTCAGTGGTGAATTCATTAAACAAACTATTATAATATTATCATAACAAATAAAAATTGTATAATTAATAAAAAACTTATAATTAGTTTTAATGGTTTATAAGTGAAATGAATATAAATTTAATATAAATTAAAAATTAAAATACCGACACACACAATTCCACCGTCGTTATAATGGTGACCCCAACAGTATATGCAAAACGCAAAACTTCTTCTGATTCATTATTCTTCTCTCTTAACTCGACATGGGTTCGTCACATACCCCATTAAACCAATTTAGGGTTCTCCCCTAACACGGGGTATCTACGAGATCGCGATGGCTTTAACCAAGTAGTTAAGCTCCGTCGTTATAATGGACGCCGTTATAAAGGTTAGTTAATAATTGAGCAGAATGAATGAATTTTGGTACTGTTCAAGTCAAACTTGCTAAAGTGAAATCTTCTTTTGAAATAATTTAGTAATCCAAATTAATTTTGGTATAAGTAAAGAAACTTGTCGGAACCTACACTAAGAGGTATCAACAAGTCTGTCTGGACGTATGTACCAAATTTTGATTATTTTAAAATAATGAATTTTGTATTTATTATTGGTATTGATTTGTTAACTAATAGGTCCCGGCACGCATTGCAAAACAACATTATGTTTGGACACTTTACACTGCCCTTGTAAGCCAATAGAATAGAATAAGTACCGAATAGAATAATATAAAATGTTTAATATTCAAACAGTCATGATTCTCCTAATACGAGAATTTCATTCATAAAGTTGTTGTTGGTGTCCATTGACATTGACAACTATTTGCGTTTATCTTGGATAAGCAATAATCAATGAAATACAAACAAACGTGATCCAAAAATAGAAATTAATAAGCATTCATGTCTTGTTGAACCACAACAAATATGAAAATTGGGTTGGATAACTTTTCCAAAACAAAATTTACTTCAGAAGTAATAAAAACAAAATATGAAAAACCAATCTAATAAACTTCTTATCCAACAAATTTTCCATTTTATATAGTTGTGTTGCTATTTTTTATTTTGATAAATTTATTGAACTTGGTCTTTCTGTTCTTGTATTGGAACTTATTTGATTGATGACTATATATGTCCCTATATATATTTACATTATTGGTATGTAATTTATGAGCACCATACAAGTGTTTTAATGTCAATTTTAAATGTAAATAGAAAATGCAAATTATTCTCGTTTTTGGTCTATGGTCTATGGTTATGTTTTAATGCAATGTAATGAACAAGGATTTTAAATTAATGCCGCGTGTGCCTTAATGGTTTTTTCAAACTAATTTTTTTTAAATTGTTCAAGCTTCCGCTATTATCTCATAGGCACTCGTTGAAAAGTCAATTTACGAGGTTAATTTTCAAATACTTTTCATTTATACTATGTGAAGTGAACAACAGCAACAAATGTGGTTACAAGAAAATAATAATGCATAATATGGCGTATAAATTTTTAAAATATATTTTTTTCAACAAATTAAAATCCGAAATTTCATTTGGGTGTAACTATTGTGGTTCGTCTGGGTCAAACTGCAGCTTGGTAAACCTAATACCTTAATGTCATCTCAATTTAATTAAATTTATATCAGTTCTATTTTTTATAAAATAATAATAGATTCACTTTGACATAAGTTGATTTTAATCAAAAAGGAAGCACAGCTATACACACATATCTATAAAGATAGGAAGTCCCGGTTACCGATAGCGTGATGATCGGACAGCACAATACAGCACAATTCTAAACTACTTTAACTGTACTAACTACAACTGAATCTAAATATTTACTAAAATTTCAATTATCAATTAAAACTCATACAAATTATTAATGTATTAAACCAAAGCCTCCTATATACACAAAGCCGCAATAATCAAAATCGAACTTAAAATAGAGGTGGTAGAAAGACGAACAAACTATTTTCCATTTAAAGAAATAGTTAAATTATGAATGAATAAAAATTCAATCAATAAAATCCGTTTTATATATCTTTAATTAATGTTTTAATATTAGGGCAAAACCCTCTATATTATACAAGTCGTCTTATAACTTTTGTTGACACAGATGAACAAAACCAAAACCAACACAAATGTATATACAAGCCATGAAGTTGCGATACTCATGCCAAAAAGTGACTACTATACCTAAGTATTAGTGTTGTGACGTAGTATAATTTGTATATACTTTTATTATATACTTTGATGTAAATAAAAAATGAATACGAATGATGGAACAACAGTATTTTGCGCTCTTTAAGACAAAGCAAAAAACAAATTTATTATTTAACGAGAGAGAGAAGTATTGTTATTATTATTTACTTCATAATATACTATACTATATACTAATAATTTAGAGCAGAGTGGACAGTCGCAAAATATAATTTTTGTTTCGTTTTTTTTTGTAGAAATGTTATGTACTTTGAATTTAGAGGAGTATGGACAGTGCGAAATATAATTTTTGTTTCGATTTTTACTGTAGTCAAATTCACTAACACATACACCCAATAGTAGTCATAATATGTTTTACTTAGCCAAGCTTCATGGCTTGTATAATATACAATAGTGTTGGTTTTGACAAAACCTATATACACAATTGAGTGTATTGGTGCTATGAAAATCCATACCAAAAAAGTATAATTTTTTCATTCCTACTACCACTATTTAACATTTTTATCTCTAAGTTACGCACACTATTTAATGTGTATGGATAATTGAGAATTTGTTCGTCTCTTTTTTTGTTATTTGTGTTTTGTATAGGAAAGAAATAACATCAATTTTGCCTTTTAATTTTTTGTTCACAATTTTTACTCACTTTTGTTTTATAGTATGGAAATGTTTTTTTTATTTTACACTATATTATGAATCATATATCGACATGGTTTTTAGTTCCAATACATTCTCATGAATACGGCTTGTAGTAAAGAGGGTTTTGTATAAGGGTCATTTCCGAACAGAAAGAGATGTAATAGGGCTCTTTTCATCGCTTGTTTGCGATCGGTGATGACAATGAACACAAATATGACCTTCTATTGGAGGGCAGAATCTATGGTCCAAAACCATCGTCCATACCAGTTGGTAGATTGGCTGGAGCAATGCAATATATGCATATGAATGATATATAAAGTAAACCTGAATTCATGCATCTTCGATTTGGCTGGTGAAGGCATAAAGTATAGGACGATAAGTTAACCGAAAAAAAATTTGGAAGATCTGTGGCCTCAGAAATGATTACATGAATTACAACCTAAAAAAATTAAAAAAAAAATAATTAAAATATTGGCCGATGAAGTTTTATCAAAGAAAAGTTCCACTTGAAATTTAAAATGTAATATCATATCTTAAATCGATCTGATTACCAACGTAATTGCCAAAAAAGAAAGAAGCGAATGTTTATGGTGCTAATTAGAATGCTAAAATGCTAATTAGAATTTAAACTATTCAAATTTTTTCTATAACTGTTAAACTGAAAGTATAGAATTTTTTGTACAGTTAAACTCGATGGGAGCAATACTGCACCAAATGAAAAAAGAAGTAAGTACTTATGATAAGCTGGAAAGAAAAAAATCACCACGTTTAAAAATCGATATGGATAAACTTGGAAAAAGTATTCAGATGTTTTCCAAATCAAGGAAAAAAATTGTCATTTAAGTGTCTAGTCTAAAAGTGCTAGAAAAATAAATCGTTTTTAATAATTTAATAATTGACATTGATGAAACAACATTAGAATGCACAAGCGGAATCAAAGAAATAATAAAACCGGATCACAGTGTGACTTAAATAAATCTTACTATTTTATAACGTTTTTCGTATTAATAATTTTAAAGAAACTATATGTGGAGCCTATGCTGTATGTAGTCCTACAACATTATTGCTGAAAAAATGATTGAATTAAGAAAATTTAGTCAAACTGATCCAGATATATTCTGGTCTTTCGTATATATTCATGATGTGATTTTAAAGTGTGAATATAAATTCAGTTCTAGTGTGAATATCTAGATATTTGAACTTGCTGAATAAGAGTTTACTAGTAAAGAACTATCATGCTTATTCGATTAGTATTTACTAGTACTTTGATGAATTCTCTTAATTACTTTTAAACCTTAAGATAATACAGCCATCAAAGATTTTAAAAAAAGAAAACTTCACTGGTCATATTATTATAACCGCATAAAATGAACTATATATATCCGTAGAATTTTGATTCATGTTAATGTTTAAAAATGTCAATGTCTGTATGTAGCGGGCACAGCGACGACCGGAAAATACATTTTTTTATAATTATCATTTTTATGTTCACTGAGCTTTTAAAAAAATATGGTAATACCGAATTTTTATAAATAAACACAGATATCCAAAATAACAATTTGCATTATATTAAAATTATTATTTTTTCATTAAAATAATTATTTTGTTACAAGAATTCAAGAAAGAACATCACGTTCTGTAAAAATAATGTTTATAATTAAGAAAATTAATAAATAAAAATTACATTAAAATAATTCATCATATGATTTTAAAATTATACCCAAATCTGATTATAATACAGTCAAAGTGAAGACACCCGAACGTGTATACAACATCCGAACGCTTATACAACATCAGCACGCGCTTACAACATCAACACGTATGTATACAACTTCAGCACGAGTATAATAGCGCCAGAAATAAACTCAAAAACAGAAACCTGCAAGGTACACGGAACAAGGCCTGTACTGAGGACATAGCCCTCACCAGTGGCAAGCGCTCAGAAACGGCAACACAATTGTCCAAAATAGTCTTCACATCATAGTAAAGGACCTCATTGCCAGCAGCCGCATCAACATCTCAAACATTCATGGTAGCAATTGGTATTGAATAAAAAACGTAAGTGTTAACATATTTTTTGAATAGGGCTAACGTTTATTTTTTTTTTTTGTATCTGAACCCTGCAATCTTTTCTGAGGCCGAAGCTCTCCCAACTCTTTCGCGGTTAATTTTTAATGTCCTACCTTACGCCGTCACCAGCCAAATCGAGGACGCACGAATACAGGTTCGATTTTAAATCCATCTGCGCATTGCATTGCTCTAGCCAGCCTGTATTGACATGGACGATGGTTCGGCCCATGGATTCTGCACTCCAAAAGGGGGTCATAGTTGTGTTCATCGTCATCACCGATCGTAATCAGGTGATGAAAAATCCTTTTTGCAACCCTCCTCCGTAGGGATTTGAACACGGTACCTCCCGTCCCAGGCACCGCAGCTTTAACCACTGCGCCAATTGCTCGGCTGTACTGTTGATGGTAGTAAAATTAGTTAGACTTTTGATTTTTTGACATTTTATCTAAATTCAATTTTTTGATAGAAACAGGAACAGGCATTTCGGTAATTCCAACTAAATTAATAAGGCATCCTCTTTCGGCAACATCATATTAACTTTTTGCTGCAAACGGTACGCCGGTTAAAACTTTCGGCAGCAAATTAGATTTGGCCCTACGTTGGGAGTTTGTTATAGCCGACGTGTCCACACCAATGATTGGGTCTGATTTCTTGAAACACACCGGATTGCTAGTAGAAATACAGAGACAAAGGATAATAGATCCATTAACTTCTCTACATGACAAAGGCGTCATTTCATCAAATCCCGACCAAGCTTTATCATTTTTGGACAAGTCACTTTTACCTCTCGAAAATCAAAATTTACTCACTAAATTTCCGGAAGTCAGCAATATTGATTTAGGTACCAAAGACATTAAGCACAATGTAACACACCGTTTAGAAACCATTGAAAAGCCAATATCTTGCAAAACTCGGAGGCTTGTACCCGACAAATAGAAGATAGCAACGGACGAATTTGAGCTCATGATGTCACAAGGGATATGTCATCCCAGTAGCAGTGCTTGGTCCAGCTCATTACACCTAGTAATGAAAAAATGGGCCTCCAATGCGGGGATTATCAAGCATTGAATCGAATCACGATACCAGACAGATATCCGATACTACACCTTCAAGACTTTTCGTATCAGCTTGAAGGGTGCACAATATTTACGTCTCTAGACCTTGTTCAAGCGTTTCACCAGATTCCGATCGAAACTTCCGATATCCCAAAAACTGCCATTACACCCTTTGGTTTATTTGAGTTCACTAAAATGACCTTTGGGCTTAGGAATGCGGAACACACTTTTCAAAGATTGATGCACTCAATTAATAGCGTTAATTTTTGCTTCGTTTATTTGGACGATGTTTTAATCGCTTCAAAATCCTTAGAAGAACAATTGAAACATCAAAATGTCGCCTTCCACAAATTTTCGGAACATGGTTTGATCATAAATCCAGATAAATGTGTTTTTGCTTCACACGAAATAAAAGTTCTAGGGCTTACGGTTAATGAACAAAGCATTTCACCCACTCAGGAAAGAATCGAAGTAATTTAAAATTGTGAACGTCCAACTACGGTTAATCATCTCAGTAATTCATCTAGACATCATAGATCCATTACCCATTTCTGGAATTAATCGATATTGTGTGACGTTAATAGACCGTTACACACGTTGAGCTGAAGCAATCCCAGTTCCGGACATTACTGCGGCCACTGTTACATTTGTCTGGGTAGCGAGATTCGGCGTTCCGGATTGCATCGTAACCGATCAGGGGAGACAGTTCGAATCCATTTTATTTTCAGAATTGTCAAAGCTATTAGGATTTAAACAAAGACACACAACGAGCTACAATCCGAAATGTAACGGTATGGTAAAACGTTGGCATCGAGTTAATAAATTTGCGATAATCTGTCACGACCGAACTGATTAGACTAACATACTACCACTAATCCTACTAGGACTACGGACTACGTTTAGCAATGAATTACAGACTAACTAAAGACCATAAGATTCTTAAAGATGATAACCTTGAACTTTAACTTATTGTGAGCTTTTCAAATAGGTATATACGATTTAGAAAATAGCAAAAGACAACGGAAAATCATTTACAATCAATCAAATTTTAGGTCTTAATCAATCTAATCGATAAATAGACAATAAATTGTGTTATCCGATTTGACCTTTATAGGATTTGTACTATCCAAAACAAATTTTGACAAATCTAAACTATTCGACTAGATGTCGAAATGTAGCTTAGACTATGTGAAATACTATGCCGACCAGATAATCACGTTTAGTAGAAAAATGTTGCAACTAATCCGGTATGTTAACTGCAATAAGTTGCAATAGCATTTATTTACAAGATGTAATCCTACAACTATTTATTTCTTACAAGCTTTAATTTACCCTGCTGCAAATGATTAATGGTGATTAATATTCCTTTACTATAATAACGCGCTACGATTTAATAACGCACAACCTGTTTATGCAGTTAATAGCACAAATACATCAAAGGCCAAAGATTTTTATAAATATCGGTGGAGCCACTATTACCTTCAAACCTTTGTGGCGCAATACCCTCTGGTTTTTGTTGGAAAATGAAATTGATTGATTGATTGGTCAGAGTGCACGGCCAAGGACGAAACAGGTACTCGCGGAATGCATGGCACTCGACCCGGATACTGACACTAAGCGATTGATACTTAGTACTTGTGTGGTGTAGCGAAAGGAGAGATAGTCAGCAATACTAGAATTGGTCCGGTCACCCAGCAACTAACATTCAACAACTGCCAGCACAAGACAATCACAATCATAATGAGCCGCTCTGCACTCCATTATCTCCCATTCGCAACTCCGGTGCACCCCCCATCTGAAATCAGCAAAGTTTCTCCTAAAACAAAACCATCAGTGAACCAACTCCCTTCAGCTTCACACTGTAACAAACAGCACCAGTTTCCGTCCGCAAACTACAACTCAATTACTTCAATAATATAACATAATAATACAACAACATAACAACACAATAATACAACAATATAACAATACAGCAATACAATAATAAAGACACAAATTGCCACAAAAATCCGGTGATGTATCAAATTTGGAAATCCAAAATCCTAAAGTACCTAAAAAATGCTAAAGAAAGGCGGCGCCAAATACGACGTCTCAGGAAGACAGAAGGATGACCACGCTTGTGCAAACAGATCTTCGAAATACAGGAAAATCTATTCTAAGTGAGATGAACAGTGTAAAAGAAATAAAATTCAGGGTCAAAACTGTACACAGATGGTTCGTGAAGCCTATGTTGTGCAAAAGAAGCCACTTATAAGCCAAAAGAAGAAAACACCGGCTTATCTTTGCTCGTAACGAATCGTGCATCTTCATAGATGGAAGCTACAGAAAGCAACACGTTTATACGCCACCTCAACAAAGAAAGTTTTGTAACACAACAATGCCAACTCGGCACAGCGGAAGAGGCGAAGCAATGGCTTGAATGTGTTCCAGCTACAATGGCATATAGGAGATCCCACAATGCTGCAGGAAAAAACTACCATTACAGCAAGACAATGCTCCAATCCACAAAAGCAAATTTATAACCAAACCTCCTAAAGATGTGGGCCAAGAAACTATAGACCGGCCAACACAAATCCTCGATCCCAATCCTATAGATAATCTATGGCACTACACTAAATAAAAATAACAACAACCATTGAACAAACTCACAATGAAAATATTTAACGAAACAAAACTCATTTGGGAGGAAATTCTTAACCAAACTATAGAAAACCTGATCCAATCCAAGCAGCACCACCTTCAAGAAGCTGTTAATAACAACGGTGGCAGCACCTACCGAGTTCACTGGGAAAAGTGAACAAATTTGGATCAATTTTGCAATTTCCAATAATACCTAGTAACAAATCATACCTAGTTGTTTCAGCAAGCCCATATCCCCAATAACAACTACCGCAGAACAAACCACACTACCCCTGCATGGTACAAACAATTCCGACCACGACAGTATATGTAACCATATAAGAATGGTATTTTAACAATAAAATCAACGTCCCTCCACAAATCAAAAAAATTAAAAAAAAATATTATTAAAAACTTTACTCCATCAACGCATCGACGACGCAACTTGGTGGTCACCCGCTTGATGAAGCGCCTCAACAAAACAAAATCAAAATAACAAAAACAAAAATCCCAAAAAATATATAACGAAATACAAATTACATGCAAGAAGGCCAGAGAATTAAATAAAATTTCTCTTTTCCTACTTCTGGTGAGATGTATGCACAATTCTCAAAATGCACAAAAAACAGGATATATGTATATAGATATTTTTTATTTATATTTATTTTTCTCTTTCGTTCTCTATCGTTTTCCGTTTTTTTTTTTCAGAGAAACTACTATTATAACCATATATTAAAGATAAAACAAACAAAATTCACCAACGGTACTTTTGTACCTACACCAATTTACATAAGTGTACTTTGAGGACCTTCTTCTTGTGTATCTAATCGCTTATTGAGAGGTTCTAGATTTTTCAATATATCTTGTAAAATTTGGTCTATTTTTTCTTGTCTTTGATCATTTTGTTGGGCTACTTAAGCGTAGGTCAAGTTTGTGCTTACCCGTTCACTTTGTGCTCTCACATTATTATTTGTTACGATTCTTTCTTTTTCTGTTTCTCGTACATATTTAGCATGTTTCTATTTCGGATTACGAGATTTATTTCTCATTTTTTGAAGAAAAATGCTTACCGGCGCATTTGACACATCTAGGTTCACGATTACAGTATTTTTGAGTATGATTAAACTCTTGGCATTTCTTGCACTGTGGGTATTATACTAGAAATTTTTCTTAAGAGCTAAAACTCTCTTTTAACTCTTTTAACTCTCAAGTGAAAAATTGCATTTATGTTATACATGTTTTATATATTTCCTTTATTGTCCAAGGTGAACATGAACAGTAGAAGTCCTCTTCTGATAATTTCAGTGTTTCAGTTCCTTTTAGCTTTTTCTCTTTTTTGATGATATTGACTGCATCTTTAATTTTAAGACCTTTACGTGTTAGTGCTTATAATGTTTTCGTTTGAACAAGATTGGTGGAGTCTTCTTGGCATTACTTTGATTGAAAAAACTTTTAGAGCTATTTGATTACTAGGAACGACAATATTTGCTGATGTATGTTTAACTTCAGGTGATCATTCAGCCTTCCTTTTGGTTGCTGTAGTATCTTTTCTTGCTTTTTTGTTTACTCTTTTTGCTTATTTCGAGTATCCAACTAGCTTCACGTTCTAGTTCACTTTAATCAGTACAGAATTGGTCTTCCACGCTGAGCGGTTAACAATTTTTTTTTTTTAATATTGCAGTCTCGGCTTCATCATTGTTTTTATAGGTTACTTGTAACTTCATAAAGGTTATTTGTAACTGAATTGCATATTCCTTACTGGTGACCGAGGCCTCTTCTATAGAATTTTTGTTGTTGAAATATGACTCTCTAGTATGAAACAAAAAAGTAAAATGTAAAATTATCATTTTTAATGAATGCAAACATATGACTGATGAATAATTTGAGGATTAAGCAGCCTTGTAAATATTAACAACTAGCCTTGGTCTTCGACAAGGAGATCCCTTATTTTCGATAATTAAATGTTGGTAAATGTAAAACGATTAAAACTTGCTATTTATTCGGTCGATCTGAAGACCGTCGAAAAACTAAAATATTTAACCGTTTTGAAACAACCGTTTCTTAATACAGATCTAATATAATTTTTAACTCGAATACAAAAATCATTCTGCTTTGGCTTAGATCTCTCAATACGTTTTAATATTAAAGGAAACCGTGCTGAGCTATCATCCGGTTGGTATAGAGATTACTATCTGGTTATCTCCAACTAAACAATGCAATGATTTTAATATGATAACTCCTCATTCTTTAATTTAATGCAGAAAAAATTGCTTAACATTTTAAGACCCTAAACTACCATCAAACTTGTAGCAAACATTTCAAGTGCTTTAATGAAAATGAGTTGCTCTCCTGAAACATGGCAATGGATTAAGCTAAGAATATGGGAATACAAAAGTTGTTCATATACGTCTTAAAAAAGTACACCTAATCGATGCTAGTTAATATTTAAAACTACCATCAGTAAATATTTCATAAAGTGTCTTTGACTTATTTATAAGATTAGATTATATCTAATCTTATCATGAGTTTGACAAACATAAATCTTTTTTCACAAAACGATGCGATATTACCGTTGAGACGGCAGTCACAATAGGTTAAATCTATTCATATCTGTTAAGATCCAGCTATCTTATTGTAAATTTGGAACGGTTATATTGTTATCGTTATTGATATATTTTATTTACTAGCCACAGTGATTAATGGTACTGTCGTTTTATCGGCGAACTAAATTATTTAAAAAAAACAATAACAATTTACCAATTCGCATCAAGTCAATGGCATCGTTACAATTTGCGGTGCTAAAAGAAAACATAGTTGGTAAAATTTTATAAGGTCGTCACACAAATCCGTAAATATATTTATTTTATTGTAATAATTAAATTACAACAATTATATCGAAATTCCGATACAGAATATCATTTCAAATAACCTTTAATTCACGATTTCATTCCAACTTTTTTTTTCGTAATTTATTTCTTTTTAATGGTAAGAAGTAAGTATAACAATTAACCTTCGGCATACCGATCATACGAACTATTTTTAAGAAAGATTAAATTATAAATGTAATGATGGCATTAATATATCTAAAATAGCGTCAATATTATTACGTCAATGAACTTGGCGATGTCGGTTTACATACTATACTGACTGAAATTAATTTTAAGACAAGTTGAATTGTTTTGCACACGACAAGTTCGAGACAATTTAAATTGATATTTCTGTTACAGTGAATGACGTATTTTTATAATTTTATGCAATGAAATTGAAAACTTCATTAATGCACTATATAGGCTCATGCCAATTTCAATGTCAACATTCTTTTTGCTTTCGATATGCAAAATATTTTTGATTCATGTAATTTTTTTTTTTTTTAATTGTTTACAATGCTGGTGGATTAAGAGAAATTAAGAGAATTTATTTTAGAATATTATACGGTTAAAACCAAATCTATCAACAGGTATGTGGAATTTAAGAAACATTTCGTGCAATGTAATTAAAAAGAAATAGGCGAAGAATGTGCACAAATTGCATGGCATATCCGTTAGTGATAACAATAAACATTGTTTGTTTCCGTCAATGTTTTGCCGAAGAAATATTACTGAAAAATTCTGCTGAATTGAGAATAATTTTTTCTAATAAAAATATCTACTTAGAAATATGTTAAATAATTTTTTTAAAATCTAATTTGTATTAATTTTAAAATTTTTTGTTTAAAATTTGTAATTTACAAGTAAAAACTAATGCCATCTGTTATAGCCTACTGCTTGGAGAAATTAATTCATTAATAGATTTTGTTCTAAAGGAACCTTTATAGATTACAGTTTAATGGCGGCACACTGGATTTGCTGATAAGAGACGTCACAATGCACCTTTCTCTAAACCACAAAAAAATAATCGATAATCTAATTATCGACCACTTAGGTGTCAGTAACCGGGTCAAGTCTGTCAAAACTAACATTCCTTCCACTCCTTCGATTTTGTTATATGTAATATGGATGTACGGTAGTGCCCGGCATTCCGGAAGTTCCTGATTCGGCCTTGGCCATACATTCTAATCAATCAATCAAATAAAAATATCCATTTAGAAATATGGACCCACGAAATAGCCTGAAGAGATGCACAAATAATTTTCATAACCTCATGAAACATACGCATTCCTTGCTGGAAAACCGTTAAGTAAATTTATAGATCTAAAATCATGGAAAGTGATTGGTTAAACTCCTAAGACTGCAATAATTGTGCAACCAATCGCCTTTAATTTTTAACCTTGATGTGGGTTTAACAAATTAATTCGCTTATAAGGGAGTAAACCCTTAAATCTTATCTGACATATTCAAAATTGAAATTGTATGCTGTTGGCAATTGAAAGGTATTTATACTTTAGCACTGGTCATGGTGTATACCTACAAAGTACAGTTGTCTGCGGCGAGATGCGCTTTTAAATCCCTTCCAAGGTATCTATTACCGAGAAATCCCGTATCGGTAACTAATCCTTTCTTCAAATGTGAAGAAATGTGGTCACCACTACAAAATTATATCGCACCGTGGTCTCTTAAGCCTATGATCATGTGTTTTGTTTTAGATCTATTTATTTAAAGACGAACAAAAGCCAAGAGAACTTGAAGTAGATCCAACAGTTAATTTTTACATAAAAGCATATATTTATGAGGTACTCCGAGATACCGCAAAGCAGACCATCACTTCTTCCGGCAAATTGAATCAAAGACTTGCTATAAATTAAGGAGCACATTATAAACGACACAAAGTGTTTTGTAATATTTGTGCTTTGATAGATTTCCTTTCTTAAAGGTGGAGCCAAACGAAGCCACGTTCCATTTCTTAGGAAATGTTTCGCTACAGCACACTATCTTCTCCGAATATCAATTGTTCCGAATAAATTTAATCGACCCTAGAGAACGATTTGACAGCTTTCAGAGAGAAATGCTCCTTCTAATGTTCAAATACCGTATCGATTTTAAACCATACTGAAAGTATGCACCATTCGGTGGGTATACTTTAAGGAAGTTCCGTGAACTGCGGTCATTGCTGAGTTTTATACTTTTAAGACTTCAACCATTCTCATTTAATCCGCCTTTAGCGATAAAAGCTTTAGCTTAAATTACCATTTACCGTTTGTTAACGGAAAATGCCGGAATAAATTGCTTTTGAACCGAACGAAGCATCTAAAAAGCTCGAAACTGGTACTTCTTAATCGTATTTTTAGACATAATTCGATGTCGTCTATTCGACAAAAATAAAAAAACTAATTTAAAGCATTCACTGTAGTCAAAATGTGTGGGATATAGCAGAATATAATGAGGGTCATGTGATTTCACGATTCAGTTATTAGAATAGCATTCTTCACTGAAAAAATAACAAAAATAACGATTTTTTACCATTCAGAACCATTTTGCATGTGGTTAATATAAACTTTCGGCAAAATAGATGGCGAGAACGCATTCTTAAAGTGAGACAGACCCATTATTGAAACAATATGTAGTGATAAAAAAGAATGTTCGAGAATCCCCATAAATAAACAATGAGGCAAAACGATAGGTTTTGGTTCATCTATAAATTGTTCTTCATAGAACCCAACGTATTCCAGACAATGAAATCACAAACTGTTTTTCGACAAATATTTTCCATGATTCCTACCAATTGTTCAAAGTACAAAATCAAAGTAATTCGGAATTCCTCGGTTACCAAAAGAAAGGGAAATAAAAGCAGAAGAGAGATGATAATGTGCTCATTGTATCAACACTAATAAAAGCGTGATTGTCACTCATATTTCGTAGGAATCGATTAAAAAGATAGGACTAAACAGTGAAATAAACCCAAAGAGGAATTTGTAATCATCGATATGCCTCAAATTAAGTGAATGTATAACGAAAGCGTGGAAGGTGTAAAGTTATTGGATCAAAAAGAATCGAATATTATATAATAAATATTCATACAGTTAAGTAGACACTATATATAAGTGCATTTCGTTGATTTGGTTGTAATGGCGGCTTGGATAGAATACCACCGAGAATGTATTGCGAACGGAATTGTAAAACAAAAAATTATAGATACAATGAATTTTGAAATTCAAATATCTCGGACACTGTACGCTGTTAAACAAAACAATTTTAAACAGCCTAATATGCCACATCTTGTCTTTTACATTATCGAGAGTCAGAGCCAGTGATCACGGTAAATTCATTCATTCACAACCATAGTAAAAATATAAAAAATAAAACTGTTATGCATCATCGTTGCGACGAGCGAACGGAATTTAATCCTGTAGTTCGGTGTCGACCTGTATAAATTCATTTTAGGCAATTTTGGGTGAATTTTGATGGAAATTTAATTAAATAAAATAAATTTAAATACCGCGCGAAAAGGTGGTTCATGTTCTTTAATAGCACATTAAAATCGCCGGAAAGTATCATTACAATTTTGTGATTGTCATTTCCTAATAATCTTGCACTATTCTTTTGGTATATGGTAAAAGTTAGTGGTGAATGACCCCTATTATTATTATTTGAGCAAAAGTCTGTTTATTAGCAATATGGAGTATGCAACTATAAGGACGTTTTACCCGTTTGATTCACGAATTTTAGAGGGAAGTGAGTTATTTTTGCCTTAATAGATGTATTCCGATTCAAAGGTATTTGTCGTAAATCTTAAATGTATGGCTTTTACGTCCCTAGAATTGCATTGTGCAGTGGAGTCTCGAGCAGTTTTGGTACGCACCACAAAACCAGCACCTCAGAGCGAATTCCATCAGCAACATAAATATTTGCGATTAATCTGTTAAGGTAGACCACCGGTGTCAATTGCCGTCATAGATAAAAGGTTCTGACGAATAGCACGGTCTTATTCGTAATTTGTGCACCCAGCTAATCAGCAATTGAACTCGAAGTATTCTCGGTTAAGTTTAATGTTTTGGTGTTATATGCATTTACAGAATTTCATCGTAGAACAATCAAACTCCATCTCGATTCTATGAACGCTAATTCTGTATCATTTATCTGATCTTCATTACCCATCTGTGTTAATATTGGTGCCTTAATATGGTTTTCGTGCCGCATTACATCGATTAACTCGACTAATCCGAAAATTTTCTACGAAGCTAAACAGATCACACAATGAATAAGAACAATACAAGATTCGGAATTCGCCACAGACATTAAACTCCTCAGAACAACGGATAAAACAAATAAGAACAACAAATTGCCATCGTTAAATCCATTTATGGATGAAAATGATTTGTTGAGGGTCGGCGGTAGATTACAAAAAACCCATCTTAAGTATGATCGAACTGATGATGCAACAACTGATTCTACCAAAAACTCTTATTTATTCAAACCTCATCATAATTAAAGCACACCATATTGTATTACACGAGGGAGTACAAGCAACTCTAGCACAATTACGTTCAAAATATTGGATTCTGAGTGGTAAACGTCTAGTTCGCACAACAATCCACAATTGTGTAAAATCAGAAGAACAACATCAGAACAGTTAATGGGTATG
Source organism: Tipula confusa (assembly GCA_963556175.1). Taxonomy (NCBI): domain Eukaryota; kingdom Metazoa; phylum Arthropoda; class Insecta; order Diptera; family Tipulidae; genus Tipula; species Tipula confusa. The sequence continues at coordinate 163,086,453 of OY744475.1, read as the reverse complement.
TTACCGGAAGCTAGAGTTACTCCATCTACCCTTTCTCCAATACTTGGATTTGCAATCCGTGTATCCAAAGGAAGAGGAAACAAGTCCTATAAGGGATACATCGCATTATTCATTTATTTCTTTACTAAAGCAATTCACTTGGAACTGGTGAGTGAGCTAACAGCAGTAGCGTTCCTGGCAGCATTTAGACGATTTACCTCAAGAAGGGAAACATCTTTAAATATATACAGTAGCAATGGTACCAATTTCATTGGAGTTCGCAACGTGTAAAGCAAGGAGCTACAGGTGGCTATACAACAAATAAACAACAACGCAGCTCAATGAAGCAGCTAACCATGGAACGAACTGGCATTTCATTCCGCCCGGTAATTCGATGATTTCGGAGGCATTTGGGAATCTGAAGTCAAATCCACGAAAGGTCACTTACAAAAATTACCGGTGAAACAAACTAAACTACGAAGAGTTCAGCGCCTTATTAGCCCAAATTGAAGCATGTTTAAAGCCCAGACCGATTCTTTCACTGTCAAGCAATTTAGATGATATTGATGCTTTAACACCTGGCAATTTGTTAATCGGGAGACCACTGATTTCACCCCGGAGAAATACCATCATAAGTGCAAAACAGAGGTGGACCCTCCTTTCAAAAATGACTCAACGGTTTTGCCCATTGGAGAGCTCAAACTTACAAACTAAAACATAACAGTTTATTATAAACTAACCAAGTTCATAACCGAACGACAACTTCCCAAACTCGGAAATCTCTAGAAGATCAATAGAAAATACATGTGGACTAATAGAACTATCGTTCGAGCAATCCTTCCAAGAAACGGAGCACAATGATGAATTGCTTCACCACCATAAGGTGAGTTTTGGAAGAAGTAACCGGGGACTTAGGAAGAAACATCGCTTTTAAGCTATTCGCGGTGCTAGATGACAGATCCGCGGTGTGTTATGAGGAGTAAATATAGAAAAACTCAACGATTTTAGAAGCCGATTAACCCAGGCTATCCATTAGAATCAAGATGATGATTTTGTGAACTGCTCCTATTACAACAAAAAGAGTGAATAACAAATGCGATAAACATTTGTATATAAGTAGTCACCGTGAATCTGTTGATCATTTCCATAATCAACATAATAATGAATCACTGCCCAGTGACTAGTCGATATATAGGCAACCTTATATGAAGCACCTACACACAGATATAGAAAACCAAGTAGTCTCCTGACTTGTCATTTTGATGCTTGTTAAATACTAGATTTTGCTCAATAATTTGTAAGAGCTGTTGTTGCAAACTGCAGATTCCTCTGGTTGTTTTGCTAACGTATTTATCCACATATGGTGCGCATGAATATTTTTCGACGATGAATTGGAAAACCATATTTGAATGTACAGTCAAATACTGTCAATAAAAGGATTAAAAAGTATTGTTACTTTTCTGACGGTTGTCTTTTAATAAATAAGCGGCCTACTCTTTATCTGAGAGAATCTCGTTACTTTGATGAAAATGATCAATATCGTCGTAGTTTGTTTCTTGCAAATTTTTTCTGATAAGTCAGAACAACTTATTGTGGATGCTCTTTGTCGCAAGTAACGGCATTCTCATTGACCACAGTTATTTTTTCATAATTTAAGCTTCAATGTCTTCAATGACTCAGATCTCCTTCTTGGCTTTTGAACAATAATTGTCAAGAATATGGTTGGTCTCAGTTGAAAAATGTGGTTTTTCCTAGCTTTGGCACTATTAAATTAGCCAATATACGGATTTTCAGTTTTTTTACTTGACCTAAATGTTTCAAGCTGAATAATTAACTAAAAGTTGATTGATTATTTGGTTGATTGATGGGACTGTGAGACCAAGCGCTTGTCAAGTGTTCCAGTTAACGCCGTTTCTATTTCCACAGCCTTTTTAACACACATTTACACGCCAAATTTAACAAACGCCACATTTAACAAACAATAGGATATAAAAGATTTCTTTTATGTATATTTATATAAATATATTTCCATGCATGATAGAAACGACCCGGTTTCTGACACCTCATGATCATTACTGCATAATTCTATTCTATTTTTGTGTTTTAGAGAAAGGAATGGTATGTCAGTAATGACAGAATTGGTCCGGTTTCCCGGTAGCCAATATTTAAAATACTATTAGCATAAGACAATGACAATTTTATTGTACTGCTCTGCGTTCGGTTTTCTGTATTCTGTCATCTCTTATCAGCAACTCAAATGTTGAAAAATTTCCTAAAAACAAAAATTTATTAATGGGCTAATTTCTCCAAGCCGTAGGATGTAATAAATTGGATTAGTTTTTGCCAGAAATTTACAATTAATTTGTTTATTACATTATTAAAAATATAAAAATTAAAATATAAATTAGATTTTAAAAAATTGATTAAATATTACAAATCAATAGAATTAACCGTTCTATGACCAATACACCCAAGAATGTTTAAGTCTACACTATGAACAAAAAAATCCTCTGTTACCCCATTTTGAATGGAGTAACTGCCATTTAAAGTAAGATAAAAAACCCAAGCAGAATGATTAACTGAATGTGTGACTAAATCTCCTTTATAAGGCTTACATTCGTGAATTTATAAAAATCAGTAGAAGCGCTATTATATTTCAACAAATCATTCAGTAGAGCATGTAAATTTCAACTACGAATATATACAACGATATTCATCGGTATTCTAATTTTATGCAGAGACTTTTTTTTTGATAATTTTTCTTTTTGCTTTGTAGAATTTGTATGTGGTCCAAAATTGGATTAAGCTTTTAAAGGTTATTAGTTTTTTAATATATTCTTATGGGGAATTTCATAAAAAAAAGGTTTTTCGGTAATTACCGTTGAAAGTTGGAAAATATAATATTTGGTTATGTGAACCATTATACTGATTTTTTAATTTGACGATTTGGAAGTCAAATTAAAGGACACAAAACATAAGCCACATTGCGAGTCTTCAATGATGGTAAGCCGGCCTTTGAGTATTTCTCTTCCATGTTTGTTCCTGATACGTCATTATCAACCTAGTTTCTTAAGAACAACTTTTTTCTTATTTGACCGTTTTTTTGAAAAAGAACGTTAAAAGCAAATTCAAGAAAATGCCCCAGCTATTTATTTAAATGAGGCAATACTAACAAGATATTTCAATTTCTTTACATAATATGTATCACAACAAAACATTGTCGCAACGACTATAGATACAACAACTACAGTTAAGTAAAATTTGCACATGGGTCCAAAAGATCGATACAAAACAAAGAAAAGTGAAAAGATTAGTCGATTAGTTACTGTTTAGTAACACAAATATTTACGAGTATTATAATAATTAAAAATAAAATTTATGAGACATCAATGGAATTCGATATACATAAATATAATTTGTAGCAACCTGAAAACTCGTTCGTGGTGATGAAATAATTTATTAGCCTATACAACTTTAATTTATGTAAATATTTACACGCGATTAATATTTTAATTTATCCGTTTTTAGTGTTAATACGACAATTTCCACCTTGGATGAGTGCCAGTCATGGTAACGGAAAATTAATCAAAATTGATCATTGGGTTTTGGTATTTATTCACGAAAAGTTGTTTTATGCAGAGGTTAATAATATTTTTGTGATCAAATTTTATCTGAAATATTTGTAGTAAATAAAATTTTTCTGATTGTGTTTGACCGTGAAATTCCAAAAATTAATTTTAAGTAATTATATTATTAATTTTATTTTCAATTATTACTTTGTAGTTATACAGTTACAGTTTTAGAATTAGGTCATAACCGTTAGGGTCAATCGATAGGAATGCGTATTGCTCTTGTAGATATAACTATCTATAATTATTATATGTAATCCCCATCGCAATACATTTATAAGCCAATTAGCACTATATAATCGATAAGATATAATTTCAACTAAAAAGCTAAATATTAAGAATTTATAAAATCCAAAAAATACATGACACTATGAATATTTTTCATATTACCTGCATTTCTTGATGTCACAATCAGTACACGAATTACATAGACTGCTAAGACGCAAATTGAACCAAATTTGGATCAAAAATGGTGAACTAAAAATTATTCTGCTATTAAAATGTAGGTGCACAATAATTTTGTATTTAGTGGTTGGTAGCAGTGAAATAATCAAATACCGAACTCATTCAAAACCAAAATAAAACAAATAATTTACATTTTGTGTATTTGAATTTATCTAGTCGCCGTTTGTTATAACTTCAAATGACAGAACTAGTGTTTCAATAAGCAATGCGTCGATGAAAATTATTTGGCAGATAATTTGATATCAAGAATTTAATTAAGAAAAAAAGAATTTAATTTTGAGTAGTACCATACCAGTTTTTTATGTAATTTTGAATGGTTCCTTTAAGCAGCGATAATACCAACCTGAAGGATTTAATTTGTAAATTTTTGTGTCGTTTCATGAGACATGATCTGATCTTGATCAGGTGAAACGTCAAGAAATTCGGCTATTGTTACAAGCCCGATTGTCACAAACATTATTTCATTTCATTTCCATCTATTCTTGATAATAATGGTAATCGTTACACTCAAAACCAAAACAAATGTTTATACTATAAATGATTATAATAGTACAATTATTGTTGGTTTTGGTCAAAACCCTCTTTCAAAACAAAATCGATTTAAAAAATTTTATGTAGTAGTGCTATCAAAATCCATATAAAAAAAATGTTTTTCATCAGCATTTCTCCAAAAATAAAAATAAATCAACAGTATTACAGGCAAAAGTTGACCCTTTATTGATATATTTTGCTGTGATCGTTGTACTACCACAACAAATATATTCTCCACTCACTACCTACTGGAACAAATTTGAGCTTCTAACGAAGCAGTTGATATCCCTTGCACTCATCCTACTGAGAAATGACAGATCACACAGGAGGCGAGCTACCAAAAACTACAGCGTGTATCGAGCCTGGCTAGAGCAGTCTACTCGCATGCTTACCAATTAGACAGTGTCCAGTAATGACACCCTCGATTATACTAATATTGCACCGTTGCATGATTATTAGTTAGTTAGACTTAATTAAGTCTAGTGTAGGCCAAATTTGCCGAGTATTTACACATAAGGTACAATTTGCAGTTTGCGGCAAGCGGTACTTCTGTATAAGCGTGGCATGGTAAGATGTGACAAGAGGTACCCTGTCGAGCGAGTTCATCAGCTTATAAATTCCCCGTTATATTGAAATACTCTGGCACCCATGTAAGCTGAATGGTGAACTGTTCTGCCATCTCAATAAGAGATGAGATAGTTCCTGGTTACTTTCGACGTGATAAAGCCCGACTGTAGAACTATAATGGCAGCCTGACTGTTCGCAAAAATTCCAATATCCCTAACAGATATTACATTTTACTTCATCTAGTCTATGGCCTCTTTGAATGCGATGAACTCCGTTTGAAAAATATTACAGTGATCAAGGAGGCAAAAACAGCGGTTTAAATTTAGTTACTTGCAGAACACCCTACAACCGATCCTGCTCTCAATACTCGATCCATCCGTAAAGAAGCTAATCTTATCGGGATTTAGAACTGCTTCATCCATCCAGTCCTCTCTTGAGAGAATAACAGTCACAAATTTAACTTCGAGGTATGATGTCGGGGTCTACTAGTCAATGGCTTTGGGAATAACCTTATTCATTAGAATAGATTAGTGTTCCTTATTAGTACAGGTCCACAGAGAAATTGATTTAAGCCAAATAGCTGTACACACAGCTATTTGTTTAGCTAAATTATCAAGAAGTACTAGATGAAGAAGAATCTCTAATGCCTGAGTTGAAGTGGTTCTGAGTGCACCACTAATACACAGGCAGGCAGTTCTTTGGACCTGCATTAGCAGCTTTTGGTTTGCCACTATATTTAGAGCTGGCCACCAAACTATAACTCAGTACAGTAGAACAGGTTTAACTACAGAGGAGTGCAGCCAATGTACGATGCGAGTGTTTAGACCCTATCCTTTCCCAATGGCATTCTTTCAGAGTATAGCGCTGTTGTAGTTACCGCCTTGAAGTTATCCCAGACTTTCATCCCAGGAAAATTTAAAATTACCTCTGACTATAGGCCTACTACAGTAGGCCTGGATTTTTGGCAAATCAACATGGCAAGTAGTTCTTTTGGCTCTATATCGGCTCATTCTGGGGCCGGTTTATTAAAATCTCTTACATCAATGTCTTCTGCATTCGAGACATTAATTTTGGCGGTAACATCGAGTAACTGCACATCATTTATTTCAAATTCTGCAATAATTTTTATCGGTTAATGCATCTCGTACCGTCCTATCAAAGTAGCGATTTTTCAAAACGACGCATAACAGTTTCCATACGTATTTTCCTGTATGAAAATCTTTGAGTAAGTAAAATGCAGCCAATACTTCTTTCAAAAATTTTTACTTTCGCGTGTTGCCAGAGGTAATTTTAAATTTCCCAATTTTGTTTTCTTTTTATATACACATAATGTTCTGGAACATTTGTATAATTTCTGATTTTTCAGTGTAACGATATTTGTTGCCTCGACTGTTGATGAATTATCGATAAGATCGATTTATCACGACATCTATTCTTTTTTAAATTTAATTTTTATTATGGTTAATTATGGATATTCATAACTTGGATTAACCATAGATAGAGTGCATAATAATGGTGGTTGATTTCTTGGAGGTGAAATTACAAAGTCGTTGTCAATCATATGATACGTATTGTTGTTTAGTGTTGTGGATGGGTTCGACAAAGACATTTTGACAATTATTTCTTCTCGTCGATGAACATTCCGCCCGCCTTAAACTGCGTTCAACAAACATAATTATGATGTATTGAAATGGTAAGTATTGATGGTTGTTGAATATTTTATATAAATTTGTTGTTTACTTTCTAGCAACTTGGATCTGCATGGTTATTTCCATCTGAATCATTATGCACTGGCAGAATGCATAATTTTAGAATTGGACGTTTCGTGGTAGCGTTTTTAGTTTTAAGGGTGACAACTTTTGTCACTCCATCGGTACCCGGATGCACTTGGATCACCCTGCCTAACAGCCATTGGTTCGCTGGCATATTTTCTTTTATGACGACGACATCGTTAAGTGTTATTGGTTGATGTGGCTACTTCCACTTTGTTCTCTGTTGTAGCGATGTCAAATATTCATTCTCTCACCGTTTCCAGAAATGTTGATGAATGCGTTGAACAGTCTTCCATCGAGTAAGGTAGTTGGATTTAACTTCAGTAACATCTACCTCAGGACATTTGGTAAGTGGTTGTCCTACCAGAAAGTGTGCTGTCGTTAATGGATCTATTTGTTCCACAGATAAGACACATATAGACTACGAGCTTAGGCAGCTTTCAATGTCCATCAACAAAGTGTTAATTTCTTCTACTGTGAGTATAGTTTTTCCGATAACCCGCTTTAAATCGAATTTGGCGATTTTACTGCTGCTTCCCAAATATCGCCAAAATGAAGGGCACTGGGTGGTACGAAAAGCCAGGAAATGGTGTGTCCTCTAATAAAATGATAAATGTTATTTGAATTTTTAATTAATTGTGACACTTCTGCATTTAGGATATTCTTGGCGCCAATGAAGTTTGTGCCGTTTCTGGAGTGCATTTCGGCTGGTATGCCTCTTCGTCTATGAATCTTCTTAGAGCTACGAGAAATGACTCACTCGTGAGCTCCATTACAGCTCTAGGTGAAAAGCTTTTGTGCTGAAACATACAAATACACATATATATGCCTTGTATGTTCGTTGTCCCCGACCCTTGATTAAATGGATTGCCAACAGCCCAGCAAAATCGACTCCTGTTTTATAAAATGGGCGAATCAGTTCTCCGCGGGAAGCTGGTAAATTTCCCATCATTTGGCGTTGTTTTTCCCTTGATAGTGCCTACTCACCGCACACTTTTGCGTGACTACCCTGACAATGCTTCGTCCACCGATCGACCAATAATTTTGTCGATAAATTGCTAATAACAATGATGGGCCAGCATAGTTATACTTTTGATGAAGTTCTTCTAAGATCAGTTTGGTGAGTATGGATTTTGGAGGCATAATCACCGGATGCCTTGTACTGCAGGGTGCAGTGCTGTTTTGCGATCGACCACCGACTCACAATATGTTTGACGTGTCTACAAATGGATTTAGCATAGTTAAACTGCTGGATTTACTGATTTCTTGACTTTGTTAAAGAAGAGTTATTTCTGCATGATACGATTTTGTCTGTTCGTACTTACATATAGTTTGAAATGCAAGAACGAGTTCTTTTGGTTGAAGTACGTAAACTCTAGCTCTCCGGTCGCTGAGTTTAGCTCGTGCATTGTGTTTAAATCTTATCATGAAGGCGATGACTCGTTGTAATTTAAAAAAATGGTGAGTATCTGTTTAACATTGAATCTAAAACTTCATTGGATATGAACCCGCCGAATGTGCACGTGTCTCCAGTGATTCCGTGGCACAATATCTATTATCATGGATGTACGATTAGCTACAAACGTTGTCCATCGTCGATGTTCGTTCGCCAACCAATCTAGTACGATTTTGGAATCGGTCCAGCATATGATATTATTTATTTTTAAACTGGTTTCTGCTTTTAACTGCAGGTATGTCTTGGTGCTAGCAGATTCACTAGTTATAGTGGTAGTGGATGGAGCTAAGTAGGATGGCAGCATCTTTCCCTTTAATTGGAAGAAGGTGGAATCAGGGATGAAAATCTGGCATAACTTCAAGGCGGTTATTGTAGCTTTCTTTACCCCTTCCAATATATTAGATTTCCAGCTTAGTTGGCTGCCCACAATAAGATTTAGAATTTTCACTTTTTCTGAGATATTCAAACCCACTTCGTTAAGAGTGGGTGGGTTGAAAAAAGGAAGTTCGTACTTTCTTGAAAAAAAAACAAATTCAGTTTTAGTGGGTTAACACTAAGACGACACCTATTGCTCCATTTGGTAATGATACCAAGAGCATTTTGCATAAGATCTCTGAGCTTACTAGGATAGCATCATCATCTGAATAAACAGTGGGCAACGAAATTAAGACCGTGATGTATTTAAGCCAACACCTTAACCATCACTATACGACCGGAGACATAAGTTTAAAAAACACTTATAAATAACCTGAATTATGTACATTTTTAAAAAGCCTCTTTTTGAAGTAGAAACGGCTAAAAACGGATTTTTTTAAAGTTACATGCGATACGCTTTTGGTCCACTAGCATAAATGAAAATGATTTAAGAAATGTCATTGTATTTTACATATTAAATGCAGTTGCGCATTTTAAGCATGAAAACAACTCCAAAAATGTATTTTCACAACACAAGTGACGCAGAGAAACAAAAATGCGCAATAGCATATGTACCTTGTGTATATATATTTATATTTGACAGTTTATAATGCAAAGCCTCGTCGATTTAATGAAATAAAGTGGTATAAAATTAAAATTTTACAATTCCACGAAATTGTATTACTTTATGGTCCTCGGTCGTATTGTGATGGTTAAGATGTTGGATTAAACACACCTAGGTCTTGAGTTCAATCCCCGCCGATGACCACAATGCCGTGACCAATTGTGTGTAAAATCGTTGGTTGGGCTGTCCAGTGTCCACTTACAATGGTAAAAATATGGACTGAAAGATCTTGTTGAGCGGCAAAAAATTTTAAACATCGTAAAGGGTCAATTTTGGACTGTCAATCAACAGCATGATATTTATATTATTTTTCAATGGAAAAGTGAAAAACCCCAAAGCAAAATTAAGTTTTCTGGAATAATTTGGACATTTTACGAATTCAAATATGGTAGGCTGACGATTTTACTTAATAATGTAGGTAGTCATTTTTAAAAAAACATGTGACAATCAAATTTCAACTATCTTAACTTCACTTTTTCCGCTTTGGGTAGTAAAAAGCTCTTAAAAACCTCTTTTTAAAGATTTCAATATAAACAAAAACTTTTTAAATGAAATATTTTCTGTAGGCGTGAAACAAAATGGTCAACTAGACAAAATCACAAATTATCTCCTAATAATTTCACTTTTACAACCTAAAACTGGCTCGGTAATAGATAAATAGAATGTGTTTTCAAAAATGTTGAGACGTACAAACGTTTATTGAATTTTTTTCCCAGATATTGATTAAATCTTACTTGGTACCAAGAAATTTAATTAGATTCTGATATAAATTTAAATAAATAATACTTGTATTACAATAAAATATATACTCAACCTAGATCTTATTAGATCTTATTTTACTCAGCAAAATTTTTAATGAAAATATCTAATTTTCTTTTTTTACATCAAGAATACATCTGATTCTTATAAAATTTAAAAAAAAAACCTTGAAATACAAATTAAAGCTTTGCAGAATTAAGGTGACAATTACAGTAGCAAGTAAAATTCTGATGTAAACCTATTGCTTTGTAAGTAAAATGGAAATAAATAAGAGCGTGGCAGTTTGATAGAAGCATCTAATTTATCAATTGATTCGATGAAATGTTTTTTTAGCTAATAAAAATAATAATAATTATAGGATAATTGAAATTTTCAAGAATTGAAAATTTTTTTACTGTCAACAAAATATTGTCTTAATTGATTTACAGTTTTTGATACTCAGTGTAGCTCAGTATGTACAGCACAGTCGAAATTTGCAAGAGATAAATTATTCATGATATAATGATGTATAAAAATAATTATATTAGATCCTATATATTTTACTTAATAATTTTTAAGGCGTTGCCACATGGACATCTAATCACATTGACAGACGTTTTATCTGTAATTAGATTTTTGATGCCACATGAGTAAAACAAAATATCATTGTGTTTTACAACAATTTTTTGTTTGTTTTTGACATGACTGTACATTGAATTTTACCGCCATTTCAATTCCGATTATCGAAATGAATAAAATTATTACTAATTATGGAGCGATCAAGCGAATTAAAATTAAAGTTATTGGGATCGGTATAAAATATTACATTACCAAATCTCACAGTAACAAAATCTTGCTTATTTCTTTTAATCTCGCAACAACAAAATCTTGCATTACAAAATCTTGGAATTCAAATCTCTTTCAAATATTCTTTTTTGTTAGGCTTTATTAAAAAAATGTTAAAGCAGGTTTATAATTTACAATCGTTATTTAATTCAATTTATATATAATTAACAGTTAATTTCAGAAAAAGAAATGCATTAAGTTTTGGGCAATTCTCTTCAGAAAGTCAGTTGTACCATAACTGCTTCTGTTCCGTATAAGTTTTTGGATCCTTTTGTTTTTTTGTGATTTTTTGTGTTTTTTGGTAGTTGTTCTCCACTTCGAACATTTTCTACCCGATGTTTGGCGACAAAAAATTCGTTCGATAAATCTTTGATCAGTTATATAAGCCTTCATTGCGTTTTCCCACAATTACATTTATCCGGTGCCATGCTTCGATACTATTTTGGGTCCGCGTTTCTTCGTTCTCAACTATCCAAAATTTGGGATTATATTTGGGGTGCACATTCAAATCACCAATATAATTTGTTTAACCAGCTTTCTATCTTTTTTAAACCGTTGTCCTTAAACGTACTTCTTAAGCTCAAATAGTAATTGGCGATTTCATTTGATGGTACAAATGATAGATTTTTTATCATTCGGTTTTTTAGAGACAATTCTTCTGAATTACCATATTTTGCGGCTAAACTACTTTTTTGGACCTTCCACCAAATTATTTGTACAAAATGAAATTGACAGTCTTTAAAAATTGTTTGAGGGAAAAAAGCCTTGGCAGACGAAAATATATAGCCGTTTCAGAATCACATTAAGTTTCGTAAAATTCGTATTGAAATCATATTTTCCTTAATTGGAAAAATAATTGATCGTAGCGCTTTCTGATTTTTTGTTCATTATGCAAAAAACACTATCTACCCTACAACGTTTCCATGTATCGAAAATAGTTGTCGCATTATGGAAGGAACTACATCGAACGTGTTCCGTCTATAATCCATAATCCTTTATTGGAAACCACTGTAGAAATAATGGTATTCATTTCTAGAAAAAAAATTATGTAATTTTAATATGCTTTATTAAAAATTATCATAAACAGTACTTACTTGTATATTAAGATGAATAAAACAATAGAAAATTAAATTATTCTACGACGGGTTTTTCTTTGTAAATATATAAATGTAAGTGAGAATATGTATATGGAACAAAGGACACTTTGATTTAATTTTATTATTACTTTTAGTGCAGTGGAAATCGTATCGTATACAGTAGAATTTAATCACCACTGATTTGTTATCTTGCATAGCAATTTCCCGTACATTTATAAAAAAAAATTGTGGGAAATTGTTATGCAAGATTTTGTAATGGAAGATTTTGTAATGCAAGATTTTGTAATTGCAAGATTTTGTTATTGGCTAAGATTTTTGGATGTAGCTTTCCGGATCTTACATTACTATTTTTAATATGGGACGATCTAAAATTATGAAACAATACTCCTAATCTATAAATGCGTTCTATCAATTGCACTGCCGAAGTCTTTAAACTTTGATTAGACCCGAATCGCTGACTATTTTATAGTAGGTGGAATTTTCCGAATTCAAATAACAATTGCACCAAATAATTCAGGTAGTAACGGGTTTTCATATAAGAGGTGTCATTTTGATTTTAAAAAAATGAGTATTTTTTAAGGATATCAACGAATGTTTATTTCTTTCTTAAGACTAAGGTATGCCATTAACATTTGAAAACGATTTCAGCCAAATGGCCGCCACGGCTACGCTTGCAGCACCATATCCTTTTCATGAAATTTTCCATAACCAATTCGCACATTTGCGGCTGTATGTCCTCGACAACTTCACGAATTCCATTTTTAAGGTCTTGAATCGATTGTGGAGCATTGGCATAGACCTATTCTTTCACCTGGCTTTAAAGAAAAAAGCCTAAAGGCGCTAAATCACAAGATCTCGGTGGCAAATTGTGATCACCTCTTCGAGAAATAAGACGGTTAGGAAACTTTTCTTGCAAAGTACGATTGTTTCGTTGCTTCTGTGGCACATAGCGCCGTCTTGCTGAAAATAAACGTTGTCCACATCAATATCTTCCAATTCCGGCCATAAAAAATCATTAACCTTAGCTCGGTAGCGCAATTCATTCACCGTAACAGTTGCACTCATTTTCAAATTGAATTTTAACAATTTCAATGCGTTGTTGAAGCGTGTATCGTACCATTTTTAGTAATGGCGTAGTTTTTACTTGTCAAATGTCAAAAAATGACAGCTTCAAAACTGAATGCTGCCCAAATAGCAGTCTATTGAAAATAAAGTGACGACTCACAACGAGTATAATATTTCTCAACGAATTTCTGCGCATCGTAAATTCCCACAGTTTTAATTATCTTGTTGGCTATTTGGTCAACGAACAAAATTTACCTAAAGCCGAAGAACAAATTAGCAACGTGTAATCCTTATACAACACATAGGTCTTAAACATTAGTGGGATCCCAGTTTCGAAATTCAGATCATAAAAATTTCATGCGTAGCCCTGTATAAATGATGCTGAATCCTAAATTGATTGTTAAAACGAAAAAATTGGGAGAGTATGGTACCCACTCTCCTAATTTTTCTCGTTTAAACAATCAATTTAGGATTCACCAACATTTATACGTATTTGAGTTTAATTTTCATAACCATTTAAGATATTCAACATTTCAAAAATTGTAAACTTGATTTTAATAAATAAATCAAAACTAATTTGCGCAGATTCCCTACTAGCTCATCTCTCTGAAATAAAATCTATTATACAAAATTAGAGAGGGTATAGTATAAGATGTGCTTTTTTGAAATAAGAAGCCACAAAAAAGTTCAACATTTGGTTTTTATGTTATATAATTAAATCAAATATTTTTTAAAAAGATTTATTCGAAATCTTTAATTAAATGATGCGGGAAAAGAATACTACTTGACTATTGTTGATGGATGTGGTTTTCCAACTACATATATAATTTATTTTAATTTACAAGTTTATTTGCGGCTAAAATTAAATTCATCAAGTATAACAATTGGTGTTTTAAGAATTGACGTAGTTCTACAAAATCCACTTTATAATATGTATATAGAAGTTAATATTTATTAGAACGAAGAAAAGGCTGATGTATTTGCAGACCATTTCGAAAGAGTATTTCAACCATACTCATCAGAAACTACGGACGAAGAGAACAACAACATTCAAATGCATTTAGAATTGCCATTGCAAATGAATCATACAATCACGAAGTTTTCTATATTTGAAGTAAAAAAGCGCCAGGATATGATCTTATCACAGGAAAGGTTTTGCAAGAGCTACCAGATAAGGGTATTCGATTTCTTACTTATTTATTCAACGCAGTACTTAGAACTGGATACTTCCCAATACAATGGAAGGTTTCACAAATAATACTTATACCAAAACCAGGCAAGCCTCCAGAAGAAATTACGTCGTACAGACCTATAAGCTTGCTACCAATAATGTCTAAGCTATTTGAAAAACTACTACTTAAGCGCCTAAAGCCTATATTGCTCGAAAAGAAGCTGATTCCGGGCCATCAGTTTGGATTTAGGCCAGAGCACTCAACAATTGCACAAGTACATAGAATAGTTCAAGTAATTCAAGAAGCTCTAGAAGAAAAAAAATATTGTTATTCTGTTATTCTGTATTCATGGACATAGCGCAAGCTTTTGATAAGGTGTGGCATGTGGGATTACAATACAAAATAAAGCAATGCTTACCTCTTGACTTCTATAGAATATTAACATCGTATTTAAAGGACAGATATTTTATTATAAAGCATCAGGATGTTTATACAAATGTCCGTCCAATTAAATCTGATATACCACAGGGTAGCGTGCTTGGCCCGATATTATAACTGCTATATACTGCAGATTTACCTACAAGTAAACAAGTAACTGTCGCAACATTTGCAGACGATACAGCAGTGCTCTCATCACACGATGACCCCATCAAAGCGACAGAAGTTTTGCAGGAGAATATTAACAGTATTCAAGTATGGATGAAAAAATGGCGAATTAAAGTTAATGAAGTTAAGTCTAAACATGTTACCTTCACGATGCGAAGAGGAACATGTCCACTTATACAAATAAATAACCAGAATATACCTCAAACTGATTATGTAAAATATTGAGGTATTCATCTCGACAAACGTCTAACATGGCGTTAACATATATGGACAAAGAGAAAGCAGTTGGGAATAAAACTGTCAAAAATGTATTGGCTCATATGCAGAAAATCAAGTTTAACGATTGAAAATAAACTTCTGCTTTATAAACTGATAATAAAACCTATCTGGACGTATGGTATACAGCTGTGGGGAACGGCCAGCAACTCAAATTTGGACATTCTTCAGTGGTTCCAATCTAAGCTTCTAAGAATCATAGTAGATGCCCCGTGATTCGTGTCAAACGATATAATTCACAAAAACCCACAGGTCCCATCAATATGGGAAGAAATTACGGATTCCAGTGCCAGGTAACACTCAAGATTGACAATTCATCCAAACGAACTAGTGAACAAACTTCTCATACCACGACGAGAGAAAGATTCAAACGCCACAAAATTTTTGATTTGCCATTTAGGTCCTAGATACACTATAAACTCTAATTTTTAAAACCTCTAATGTGTCTAATCAATAATAGTAAAATTTATGTGTTGTAAAATTTATGTTTCAATGGATAAAAGTACTCTAATCATGACAATGTAAAAAGACATACAATTTACTGAATGTCTCTTAAGCAGATAGATTGTAAAATAAAGGAAAAAAAAAGAAGTTTATAATATCTTGGCACGTTCTGTAGATAAAGTAGAACCTTTAACAAATATAAGGACTCATACCGCAATTTATTTGTGAGAATCAAATTGTAAATTCTGCTAAAATATAAATACCTTGCGAATATTGATAAGCTAATATGAGCTATCATGAGAGGTGACCCCTTACCAAATTCACAATTCACGGATTGCTAATGTCATTGATTATCAAGTAAAAAGAGTATATATTCTTGGGGTTAGTATAAAATTGGCCTCTCTCGTTCGTATCGGTGCTTCCCCAGATCGGTGGTGTGACTGCGTCGAATCCGTCGATCAATCCGATCTTACGTACCTGAGCATCCGTATTTAAGCTGCGCATATTATTCGAAGGAAGAATTTCCACATCGTGTGGTAAGTACGGTGAGACGAGCCAGATGTTCTGATTATTGGCCTCAATGCTAACTACTACCACATCTGCATCGTTAAAATTGGCAAGCAGAAAATTTTTTAGTTTGTTCTTTGCAAGAATATACGAACGAAGCCTATCTTCAACCTGTACAAACAGTGATTTATAGCCCTAAGTTGAAGAATCTTATTTAACCATGGTTCATGAACCAAGATGACATCAATGTCATACTTTATTACTTTGAGCATGAGCGCAGCTGACGCTGCTTTACAGTGATGTAGATTGACTTGGATTAGTTTTAGTATCTTGCTAAAGCTAATAATCTTGACGATGATTACCGGTCAAATTTTTAACGTCTTGGTAAATAAAACATTGGAATCAAATAAAATGGGCAATAATTCTGGACAAACTAGAAGTGATATCAGTGTTAAAGGCAATATCGGAAATGGAAATTCGTGTTTTAAAACATTATGAGGAGATGAAAAGGTTTTTGAAAAGTCATATAGAAACCAATCTTCCGTTTATTTTTCTCAATCTTAACGTCCTTAAAACAAGACTAAAATAACCAAACATTGGAAGATTTTTCTGTGGATTCTGTAATCCTAAAGGAAGCAACACTTTGGCCCATTTTCTCTTTGTTTATATTAACTGCTAATATAAGTGGTGACTATAAAGTCCAATTTCGAAATTTTAAAAAAAATATCACAATATTAAGTATAGCCAACCAAATTTTATTTTATCAATTAAATTGTTTGTTGGTATAGTTGTGAATAGGTAAAACATTGATAACGTTTCTGTTATAAAGATTACCACGCCAGGTTATCGCACGAACTTTTTAAACAAACGATGCCTGACTACAACGCGTCCCAACAATCACTTTTAGGATAGTTTCTCGCGTGAATCACAATTTTGTTTATTTACACACCTGGGGAATACGTAAGGTAGAAATATGCTCTATCACAGTGCAAAATTTTATTTGAAACCTATTATATATTGATATTCCATATCAAGTTGTTAGAAACTAACATTTATCACTTTGAAAGATCTTGTTTATTGAAAAATTACTTCTGTAATTTCTTTATTTATTAAAATGTAAAATAGGACCTAAGCAAGATGTAGGTTTGGTTTGCTTTGATATTTAGGTAAGAAAAAAAATGTCTATAGCTACAGTCAAAATATCAATTTTTGCAAAGTAGTTTTACTTTACCTTATCATCAGTCGCTAGTTCGTGTCAGGCGTATGCACCTATGTCTTTACGGAAATCAGCCAAATGTTTCCTAGTTATTTTTAATTAAAATCAAAGCTTACACATATACAATTATCGACTACAAATGCAAAACCACCTTTATTAGCTCAGAGTTCAAGAAGAAATTTCACACCAAGCTTATCATGGATTTTATTTTTTTATCCAAACTACAAATGCTAAATTTGTACTCGATTTCCTCGAAAATGTATTTTGAATCTATAAAACCATAACAATCATCTGTTTTCATATTTTGTAAATGTCAATCGTAATTGAAATTGTTATGACGTCTAAAATTAAATTAGTCAGATAATAACGAGATTATGTAGCAATCAAAAGTTTTAGGTTATGTGAAAATGAAAATATGTTAACACCATTGCAAATGTCCAATTTTGACAGTAGTTTTTAACTATTAATGCTCCTTTTTTCCAATTATTTTTTCGACATGTTTTACCATTCCAGATCTTCTGCCCAATAAATTTTCGTATTTACGAGTATATGTTCTACATTCTTCGTAAAAAAGTTTTTATTTAACACTTAAAGACGATATATCCTTTCTCGACCAAATATATTTGAAATATAATCTGTATAAAATATAATTTTTATTTCCGCATCCGAATGACTGGCATTCATTTTGTCATGTGCGTCTGTACTGTGTGGCACAGTATTGGAATTACGTGGTAAAATTACGAAAAAATTTAAAACATCGTCGAGGAACGTGAATCTGTTCCGAGGAATGTGTATTGAATTTCGAGTAATAAAATTATCAACATCATTAAGATGGAAAAAAGGTGAGAAAATTGGTTTGCGCTCATTTTTCGGATCGTATAGTAAAACACAGTGTATTTTATACGGAGATGAACACGCACAGTATATATAGTAATTGTAAAAAGAACCACGTAATCTTTTGTTATGGCAAATAAAATACAAAGTTAATTTATTTCTTTACTTTCGTTGGTATTTTGGCAGTTTCGACCTGTCTTTGTACCGTGAACCACGTATTATTGTTTGTTTAAATTGAATTTAAGTTCTTTTAGGGGAAAAATATTACAATTCAATTGAGATTTTTACCAGCATTTCATTTACACATTGGTATCTTCCATGTTCGTTTCAGACGTACTGATGCATAAAATTGGCGCCAGTTTTCAATTAAATGATCAAATTTGATTGGATGGGTCTCTGCTACCTTTTATTATAATAACTATAGGCAAAACGTAGTCCGAGTTTGCAAAAACTGCAAAACTCCCCGAACTCCGCCAGGTAGTTCGTTTCAAGCGACTCAATTTGATTTAAAATCAATAGAAATGTCATCTCAAATATTCTCAATCAATAAATAGCTCTCCACACTCAAACGAAGAATCCCTTTAACACCTCAACTACTGTCACAATCGGAACGATCTCAAGAGAAGCGTTCTAGATTTACTTACACATTCCTTATCTATGTCTAGCGATGAAGAAGGATGCACCATGGCTAACAAAAGGGGTAGAGGTACGAGTCCTATATCACCTAACAATAGAAGCACGTAAATGAAGATAAATGACTATTGGTTAGCGTAACCTACAGTACCTTTATCGACACGCTTTAATTGTTGGCCCAATAAAATGTAGGATACACCTCAACCAAAAACCTATTAGCGTTTCTTATATTTGTGTCAGTCGTGGCAAAAGTCGTGGAACTGTCTTGTTAAAGGAATTTACTATAGTGTAAAATTCGAACCAAAAGTGATTGGAACTAGCAAGATTAAAATGTAAGTACAAGAAGACGATGCCCTAGCGGACAAAACACCGAATTCCATTCATTCTAATAGAAAGTGCACAAAACCTATCAAGTGTGGTCATACGAAACTTCCTTCCGTCAATAAACACTGACGAATTTAAAAGTGAGTTAATTGACTTGAGCCCGATGTTGTTAATATCTGTAACAAGATTCATAGTGATACAAACTCTCATTCTTTAAAACTGAGTTTCGAGTGAATAAAACGAATACCGACAAATCTAAATCCATCTTATCGACTTGTTAGTGAGACAAGACATGTGCAAAAACTTAAACATTTAATTAAAAGTCAATTTTCGGATGGAAATCATACCATAGAAAATCATCAAATTGAAAACTCACAACCAACAGCCCGGGCAGTCTTTCACACAACGGTCGGAAAATATGATGGAACAGTTTATGACCAAAATTCTAAAGGCCATTGTCTCCAAGTCAATATCCTGAACCTTTAAATTAGTAATTTGTAATGTCAACGATCGTCACAACATGGACAAGGATTTAAAAATGTTTTGACAGATCAAGGAATTAATGCCATGCTAATACCCGATACACATAACACCAACGGAAGTTTGCTAAAACAACCAAGACACACCAAGAAACCAACCACCCTGATGGAACAGCACATGGTGGCACAGCATATATAACCAAAGACATAATTGGAGACCGAGAAATATAAATATATTATGAGAAGGTGCATCTACAAACAACTTCTCTAATAGTAGAAGATTGGCTGAAGATTGAACCAATTTGATCATTTTTATAACTCTTTGGGTCAATGTTTTAAAGCAGGGTGTAATAATAATGCAAAACACCAAGATTGGGGATCGATATTGATTACAACGAGAGGCCGAGCGTTACTTAAAACAATTCAAAAAAATAAACTTAATCATGTGTCTACCTGTGAACGTACCTACCTACTGGCCTAGTGATAAAAGAAACATGCCAGAGGCCATAGATTTCTGCATCATCAAAAAATCACAAGGAATAACATTAAAGCGACCCCATTTATGGACTTGTCATCGGACCACTCGTCTGTCTTTGAATGAGGTCAAGAATTGAATAATTACGACATATTCAAAACTGGCTCTGAAAGACCGCTGTTGGTTTGACCGCTGAATCCACACTCAGTGGGATAGCACTCCAATAATTAAAAAGAAGAAGAATAAAGATAACGAGATTTCTCTATGGAAAGCTAAAAAACACTAAAAAGATCAAATTGTCAAATATCATTAAAAATGACGGAGGAAATTAGGTAACAAATGCTAAACAGAAAGCAGAACTATTTGTATCTTATTGGAAAGAGACGTTTTAACCACACATAAGGCAATCAGCGGGAAAAATATAATCCCTGTATATAAGAAGGATTATAGAGAAATGCCACCTGTAACACTTCAGGAGTTGAAAGACGAAATTAATTATAGCTATAGTACAAAAAATCACCATGCTATGATTTAGAGCGGCAAATCAACACATTTAAACCATGTGACAAGATTTACCAATCAAATCACTCGTTTGCGGACAAAAAAATTATAAAGAATAAAATCAAAGAAAATATTTTTTACTCGGTTTTTACTTTGTCTTTATTCTTTATAATTTTTTTGTTTTTTGTTTTAATTTTTATTTGTTCCACAAACGAGTGCTTTGATTGATAAATACTGTCACATAGTTTAGAAGTGTTGATTTGATTGGTTGGTATGCGGCTGATATGCACCGCGCACGAGCTGCAAACGTGCAGCCGCCTTTAATTATAATTGAAATAGCAAAAAAATGTCTGAGAAAGGAGTACGAAAATTATTTCATATAATGAATGCATCATTTGGCTGCAACGTGTATCTCAGCAATAGAAAGTAGACAAAAGAAATTCACAAACAGCAATAGTTCGTCAGCTCCAGCATTTTAATGTGAATAAAATGTTTGTGTATCGAACCATAACTCGATACAACGAAACTGGTAGCATCGCTAAATGCAACAGAGGCAGTCCTAAAAAGCCAGCAACATCAAAAGAAATGATACGAAAGGTGAAGAACCGAATCCAACGAAGTCCTCGTCAAAGTGCCAATCAATTAGCCACACGTCTACATGTTTCACGATACAGCATTCAAACCATATTGAAAAATGAACTACAGTTGAAGCCCTACAAAATACAAAAACTTCAAGATCTTACGGAGGCACAAAAAAAAATTAGGCTTGAAAGAACATGAGCATTGAAGGCCTTGGCCGAACGTGATGAGATTCCAAAAATTGTCTTTTTTGATGAGAAAATTTTCACCATTCAACAGTTTGTGAATAAACAATATGATCGTGTTTGGTTAGAGCACAAGTCCAACGATAATTTGGACACAAGAGTTGCCATGCGCAAGCAATCACCACCTTATGTTATGGTTTGGGCTGCAGTTACTGCAGATGGACGCACTCCTCTGGTTTTCATCGAACATGGAGTCAAGGTAAACCAAGAGGTGTACCGCCAAAACATCCTAGACGATGCTTTGATACCTTGGGCACGTAAACACTTTGGTACGAACCGTTGAACATTCCAACAGGACTCGGCACTGTCACACAAAGCTCGAGCGACACAGCAATTTTTACAAAATTGCGTTCCGCGGTTGATTTCGTCGAAAGAATGGCCACCATATTCACCAGACTTGAATCCCATGGATTTATCCACATGGTCAATTTTGAAGAGTAAGGTGTCCATTAAAAAATACGAAAGTGTTGATGCATTGAAGTCAGCTCTTGTTCGAGAATGGAATAAAATTCCGCAAGCCCACGTTCGGTCAGTATGCAATGCTTTCTATGGAAGGCTGAATCAAATAATCAGAGCCAAAGGAGGTCATATCGAGCAGTAACATGTTTTTCATAAAATGTAATATGTTTTCCACATATTCCAACAAATTTCAATAAAAAATAATCAAAATTAAAAAAAAAACAGCGTTTTCATTTGGTAACACTTGGTCTCAGCCACCCTGTATTATGATACTGAAACCAAACGAACCTCCTAATGATAAACAGTCATATAGATCAAATTCCCTGGTTCCAGTACTCTTCAAAATCTTTAAGAAATTGTTGATCAAAAGGATAAAACCTAAAAAATTCTAAAACACCATCAATTCGGATTTCGAAAAATCACTCTACCATTGAACAATTTCACAGGATCACAAACATCACAGAAAATAAGAAAATATGTTCCGCAATCTTTCTGGATGTAGTCTAAGCTTTCGATTACACCGAGTCTTACTAAAATAATACTTCCAAATTCTGAAATCCTAAATTTTCGCGATAAATATAAAGAAAGAGTTTCCAAACTACAAAGAAAAACGTATCAGCAGCGGTTTTTGACCATGTCAAAAAGAAAAAAGATGAGCTCGAGATTAAGTACAGACCAATTTATTGGCTTATTGGATATATTCAAAGCTGTCAATACAAAATAAGTTACTATTATACCAATAAGTTTTAATATATGTATGAACTTACGGTATCCAGCTGTACTAAGAAAAGTAATATTAATAAAATACAAGCCTTCCAAAATAAAGTCTTACGTGGAATAGAGATCTTTGTACATAAGAAATGATAACCTGCATCCGAACCTACTGAGATGGAATAGTCAGTAAAGAAATCATCAATCATGCGAGGAAACACATACGGCATCCTGGACAACACGAAAATGCTGAGATTCATAGTATGCTGTAATTTCGATGCGGAAACTACTTTTACCAAATATCACTTTAGTCGTATATTATGACTTTCGTCAAAAGCAACCTAATTTGAAAAACTTACATAACAGAAATGTAAAATATTTGGCGTAGTTTATTTTTTCGTCCAGCAACAACATTTAATGCAGCGATTTAGCAAATACACGAAAACTGATTTAAAGAATTTGAAGAAAAATTTTTCTATTATATTTATGTTATCTCGCCTATTTTCTTTCTATTGGCGCTTTTGATCTATGAATGACTGTTATGATGTAAATGTAATACACAATTTAGAAAATTTAAAAATGTTCGCAGGAGGTAACAGCAATAATGCTTTGTTTGAGGAATAACGCTTTTTCTGAAATGAAATCAAGCAAAACAAAAAACAAAATAAATTTTATATCATTTTCCTATGAAATTTAGAAATATGTATATAACAATTTCAAATGTTTTCCGAGAAGATTATGTCATTATCTAGCTGCAATTCGACTTTTGGATGTAAAAACATCTTTAGCGGCAGGAATAACTAAAAAAATTATATAGAAAAATGTAACAGAAATCACGACAAATTGAAACGAACATGACAAAACATACAAAAATTACGAAAAGCATATTCGAACCAACCGATTATAAATTATATGAATGTAAATTGTGAACATCGGTGTAAGAAAGAAAAAAAAATTTGTATTATTCCATTAGATTATTGTTATTCCATTTATGGACTTTCATATTTTCGGGGCAAATAGTCAACACTTCCATCCCAATTAATGCAAAATCCATCCCAATTAATGTGTCATGTGAATGTTAAATCTAGGTTTCGACTGAAAAGTTCGTTGTTTTTTACAAAGGTAAATTTTTTTATGTATGTGTATTGACATTACATGTATTACTCTTAGTTTAGACCAAAAAATCGGTTAATTTTTTACAAAGGGGAATATTTTAATTTTTATTATGTATGTGTATTGAAATTCTATGTATTAGAATTATAAATTTAAATATTTGAATTTAAACGTTGATTTTTTTCATAAAAATTTATTGTAAATGGTTGCAAATTTCAAATGTTTAAAGTTTAATACAAAATAAATGGCTATTAGTGTTTTTAAGAAATAAATAACTTTTAATTAAATTTGAAGCGCAACAAAAATACATGATAATGACATTTTTCAAATAAATGAAGGATTGTCCATAAAATTTCCTAGAGGAAATTTTATATTTTAGTACCAATGTAAAAAAACAACAGCAAAAGTTCTCTTCATTAGTACAGATCGGTTGTTTTTTCTACAAATCGGTTTTTTTTGTTTGCATGTGTAGGTAATAAATTTTGTGTTGAAACGCAATTTTTTTGAGAATGTATACTATTCGTGTGAGGTGCGATGAAAAAAACAAACAACTTTTTGGTGGAAACGTACACTTAGAATCACAAATTTAAATATTTGAGTGTACTCAAATTTTGACGTTAATTTTATTCGGAAAAATTCCTTGGAAATGGCTGCAAATCTAAATGTTTAAAGTTTAATAAAAACTAAATGGCTTTTAGTGTTAAAAAAAACAAATCGCTTTTATTTAAATTTTAATCGCAACAAAAATTGAAAATGACATTTATCAAATAAACAAAGGGTTGTCCATAAAATTTCCTAGAGGAAATTTTATATTTTAGTCAGGGTTGGGGGTTTTACATGTAAAAAACGTTTTCTCCATTTTACATGTAAATAACGTAAATTACAAAAAAAATGTGTATATTACAAAAATATGTAAATTATATTTAAAAAACGAGAATCCGTCCAGAAATAATTTAAAATATTGAATAAATGATACAAACATTTGTTTATAAGAATAACTTGCATTAGAAAATCCAATTAAACATTTTATTTAAATGGTTAATCATAATTATTTTCAACTTTTAGTTATCTACATTGAGACTATAAAAATCACCTATCCTTCTACAATGCCATCTGTTTACGTCTTAAACTAGTTCTTATATTCGACAAAATAAACAACTAGTGGCATAGTGCCATCTAGCTACATTTGAATAAACTAAAATAAAATATTTTTAAGAGTGCATATTTCTTTCGATATGTAGCGGAAAACTAATTGCAATTTGACGTTTAATCATCACTAAAATAATTCTCTGCAGTGAAATGAATGAAGTGAATATACTCGTTTGACTGGCTTTTAAATTTAAATCTTTATTAATTTCAAACAGGACAAAATCAACCAAATTATCACTACCCGTCTCACCCTCATCAAATAAATGTATGCCTGAAATTACTAGCCCTATTCTATCCATTCGATAAAATGCCTATGCATTATGCCTTTGATGTCCAGTGTAGTAAAGAGGTAGCGAATATGATTATCGAATTTAAGCGTGGAACTGTAGTGAATTTTATTAATTCAATTTAATTTTTCTTACTTCAATTACAATTAATAATTTTTCATAACCTAAGTTTGCAGCAATACCATTATACTAACCTTACCATAGAATTAATACTAGATAAATTGATTAATACATTAATAATTAAATTTGGGAAAAATATTCTTGTTGAAACCCAGCAGTTACCATTCAAGGAATTCCATATGCTAACTCCTCTCACGAAAAACGAAGCGTTCATCAAATTACATTTATTGATAGCAGGTGTCAAGAGTTCATTGTCAAAATATTTCTTATCATAGGAAAGTTGCACTTTATTTTACATTTATACATATGTACAAATATCACAATAAATAAACACAAATACACTACACTGTAGTATATAGTCAATTTTTCTTTAATTGAGAGATTTGGTAACAGATGGCGATAATTGTCATGAAAAAGTTGATTTATATTTTACAGTATGTATAAAATAATCGTTTACATTTTACATACATTTTACATGTGAAAAACTCAGTAAATTACATTTTGTAATTTACACGCCCAACTGTGATTTTAGTACCAATGTAAAAATAACAATCAAAAAACATATAGCCATTAGTACAAATCGGTTGTATTTTCTACAAATCCGTTGTATTTTTTTTGCATGTGTAGGTTACAAATGTTGTGTGGAGACACAATTTTTTTGTGAATGTATACTATCCGTGTGAGGCGCGTTGTAAAAATAACAACCAACTTTTTGGTGGAAACGTATACTAAATCAAGTATGTATGCATAAATGTAATTTCGGAATTGAGCTTAGACTGACATCTTAACAGTAACATGTTGATATTTGTATGTAATATTCCATTCAGTCTAGTAAGCGAGCTCTATCTAGTGACATTACTTTATGAAGTAGACAAACTGGTGTAATTGCTAAAAAACGGTGGATTTGATCAAGTTCAATTGTTTAATTATTTTAATACAATTCGATTTGTTGAATTTTTGGGCAGTTCAACAAATAAATTAGGAAAATGTAGTTTGCAAATATTTTATAATCTATATACAAATAAATAAAATATATTAAACAGATAAAATATTTCTATATTAACTAATAACTCTAAATTTATTAGTTTTTAAGTATTTGTAATTCTTAGGATCTTTTGGTTTTGTTGGAGTGTAGATTGGTTTTGTCTGTTCGTAATATTTGGGTGGTCTATTTAGGGTTTAAATTAAAATTTATATGTTGAAAGATCAATTTTATTTAATAAAATGAAGTTATATAAATTATATCTGTACCAGAAAAGCTTTGAAGATTTTGTGTTAATCCCAAAAAAATATCCGTATGCTCAAATACGTGACGTTGTTGAAAGCTATCATCCCGAAGATTATGGATGCTGGCTTCTCCTACAAATTACATATTTTAACGAAGATCTTAAGGGCCGTAAAATAATAAGTGACGAATCAAGTATCGCTGCTCCATTTAATTTGCGTACAAATGCCGATGTTATTTAATTAATTTCTATATCTTTATATTTTATATTCTGTATATTCTTATGTTTCAGATTTGAATTTTGGTGTTTATATTGTTATATTATTGTATGTTATATTATTTATCTTGGTACTGTTATATTATGATTTATATTACCAATATAGTACGGTACTAAATTAACACCTAATTTTTAGCAAAAACGCAACGGAACGAATTTCAAGGGAAACTAATCAAATTTATTACGGCATATGGATTGCAGAATTATAATTTTATAATATTATAATTAATTAAATTACAATTTCAGATTGAAATTAATTTTATTTCTTACAGTTTATGGCTAAGAGCAATTAATTTAAATGTAATATGGCTACATGCAACCAAGTCAAGAATCAGATCAATCCAGATTTGTCAAAACAGGATCCTGAAATTAATATTGAATAAACATACTAAACCGCTTCAATGTCATTATATAAAACATCTAAATATTTTTCAATATGGAATTTTCAACACTTAACTTTTCATTTTTAAAATTGTACAAGGGCGTTAATGTTAATCGGAGATTCAGATCTGCTAAAGATTTTCACTCTTACGACACCCGTAAAAGAAATAACAGTTATATTAATGTTTGTACTCTAACGTTGATACTCAATCAATGTTTAGTTATAGCCTTAGAACATATAATTTATTGCCTTCAGCATTTAAAGAATTAAATAGTATTAAGATTTTTAAATTAGAATTAAAAACATATATATGGTCAAAACCCATAGAGTTCTTTGAAATTTGAACTTATTGTAATCAACTGTAATTATTGTAATCATGTCTCAAATGTCAAAATCACATTAATTTACCTTGAAATGTTAATTTCTAATTTAGTTTATATAATAAGAGTAAAGTTAAATAATTTTTTTTGTAAATGTTACTTTCTCGGATGATATTTTTGGTCTCTTGTGAAAGATTTCATTGAGAATTTAATAAATAAATAAAGGAAAAAAAAAATTCAAAGTACAACTATATTTACCAAAACAAAACCAACAACAATGTCTATTTGATGTTTTGATACAAAGCCTCCTATATATTATAATCCTATATAATAATGTCCTATAGATACAAGTCGTGCAGAACAAAATTCACATTTCTATTAATGTGCATAAGCAAAGCCTTCTATATTAAAATTAAAAAAATTGTTTATATGGTTTTTGAATGGTACTGTATTAAACAATAAAATAGTGAATTTTAATGGTTCTGATAGGTGGAATTTTTTAGGTGGTTCTGTTCCTCCGCTAGGTCAGTCTTACTATCTCATCCTAATGCAATTATCCGATGAATTCAATATGGAATTCTCTAAACCCGCAGCGCACGCTACCACTAATTTATTTCGAAAATAAATGATCCGTAAATCATGACAACTACTCAACATGGTGCTACAATATGTCAATGTTCAGTATGGCGAAAAAAGCTGCTCTAAATCTGATATTTGACACATATAGATTTGATATTTGACAGATATGCAGTTTCATTGGATAAAAAAATTGATTTTTTTTTTATCTCAATCAATTTTATGAAATTTTATGAAAAAACAAATGTAAACAATAACAATAATAAAAAATTCGTGCTATTTTTGTTTAGATCTGTATTAAAATTAAAATGACAATTTTTATAATAGACGCCGTGCCATTTCTAAAGTTTTTTTTTGTTGTGTATTAAAATTAAGTTAACATTTTTTATAGTAGATGCCATTTAGTTTTTAGTTGTACTTTTACAATATAGTTTATATAGTTACTATATTGTAATAAAACAAAACTTTAAGAATACAAATCGCACGGCATCTACTATAAAAAATGTTAACTTAATTTTAATACACAACAAAAAAAACTTTTAGGTTAGAAATGGCACGGTTTCTATTAGAATTGTCAATTTAATTTTAATACACATCAACACAACAAGAAAAATACAAAACAAATTTCACCACTACAATGACAAAACCAGATCAAATCTTTTCACAATTTTCATTGGAACTCCGATTTTTTTTACAAAAACCAATGAAAATTGACATAAAACACACACATTCGCCTAAAAAGGCTAAGTTACATTTATATTGAAATATTTATTGATTGAACAATATTTTATTATACTATAGAAATAATAGTAGTTCATTTTAATAGTAACGAACACAACAAATAATAATAAATACTAAACAAAATAAAAATTTCGAATTATTGCAAATTTTCCATAGCGAATAGAATGAACTCGTTGTTAAATCTTAAAGATAACGTTAAGCTTGGAAATCATTTGTATCGGAACCGGCAATAAAACAAAACGAAAAATATATCCCAGGAAGCATTGTTTTCAAGGTCACATAATTTGGTTAACTATTTGGTTACGATCTAAGGCCAAATTATATCCTCATTACCGCATTCATCTTAATTGATTCACAATACGAAATTTCCATTAAATATTATTTACAAATTTAAACACCGAACATTTTATTAAAAATTGTAATAAGACATTAATCACAGTAATTTGTTCGGCATGTTAAAAAAATTAAAAGAAAAAATAAGATTGGTATTCAAATTTGTAAAGTATCTCGTGTTCAAAGTAGTTTATGATGGGATAAAATATTTCAATGAAATTTACTTTTTTTTTTGTTTTGTTAATAAACGATTAAGAAGGGAAACGTTTACTACGATTTTGAGTGTTAACCCTCGTTAAATTTGTCATAACGTCTGGATCAGATAGACGATTTTTGGTTTTGCGTAAACATATATTTTTTTATTTCTATTACCTCTGTAGATTTATAGCAGAATCAACAAGTTGTTGATTCTAAACAGGGTGTGGATAAATTAAAATGTCATTTTTTCAGTCAAAATTTCGCTGGTTGCTGTCCTGTAGCTAAATTTAGGTGTTTTTAAAACAAGTGATCAAAAATGTCAATGTGAGAGAGACGAAATTTAGATTATAGGAATAATAAGGTAGGACCATTCTGCCAGTATTCGTGATATTCGTAAATATTTAGGATTTCAAACTTTGCATATTATTAATTTCAATAAATTAGTTAGTCCTTTATTAATATACGTATACTAAGGACTTATATTGCCGTCGATAAGCATGAAAAAGCAATAAACAACGTGGCAATACCCCCTCGTTTTGTTCGTTTTTTAATTTTTATATTAAAATTGAGCGACCGCCTTGAGCGATATGTCGAAGGTGGATGAAGGAGGCGTGGAAAATTGATCATTCTCCGAATCGTTCTCCTCGAGGCTCTACAATTATTGTGTACAATAATATTTGCCGCGGCCCGCAACTGGTGCTTGAATTACTCTCCTGAACAATAGCGCTTATATTCGATTCAAACACATTTAACATTGTTGGCACGTTAGTTTTAAAATAAATTCTAAAATAAAAATATTTCGGATAAAATAAAAGACATTTTTTCAAGTAATAATTTTAGGAGCGTCCACACTCCGCGTTTTTTGATTGCCAAATATTATCAGAATTTTGGACTAGGCTGTTTTGCCTGGATATCCTTAAAATTAACTATTTGATATCCTCCTTCATTTGTTGTACCAAACTCTCACGCACCACTTTTTTTGCCGATTTATTTTTATATCATTTGTTACAAAAATCATGTAATATTGGTGAGCTTCTCTCCAACCCAATAGTCCAGACAATTGTAAAGAACAATTGAAATTAGAAACTACTTGGATTTTACTCTTGGTACTTTCATTAAAGTGCCACGTTGCCTCTTTTTTCTCATGATCGATTACTAAAAAATTTAATTTTAGCAATCTTGCTGCAAAATCTGTAGAAGAATTGCACGTTTTTTAATGATTACTAAAAACAAATGATAGTCCAGGAAATAAAAACAAGGCGCAGGAAAAAAGGAATTGGTAGCTTAATCGAAGCTTCAAAATCAAGAATTGATGATTTGTAGAAAAAGTTAGAGAACGTTGAAGAAATTTTATTGCATACAGAATGTCGGAAAAGCTACACGGGGAAAAGTAATATTGTTGCTTGCACAAAAGCGCGTGAGCAAGGTAAGACTAACTTTTTAATATGAATGAATATATCAGATACTTATAGTAATTTTCCAAAACAGGACCATCATCATCAGATTGCAGCCAGTAAAAAATTTTAAGATCGAGTGTACCATCATTTGATTTTAAAATTAATTGTTTATTTTGTGCCGAAGTAATTCAAGAGATTGACTCCAAAAATGTAAACCGGTACAAGCAAGTTGTGAAATCATCCGAAATCCAACAAACTATCCTGAGTCTTTATTGTAAACGCAATGACCCATGGGGGAGTATCGTCAATACACGGATTAGTGAGTCAATTAATTTGTAAGCACAAAATGCGTCCAGAGGAACGCCCGTTTAATAGCAATCAGCTTATGTGGTAAAACTATATTCTTAACTTTAAAGGACATGTTACCCGAAGAATTGTTAGTGCAGAATTGGGGCTAATACAAATACAGTTCTATTGCAGAAGTGCGCATTAGAACTATTAAAGTAACAGGAGCAATTATCAAAGAAGATATCCAGTCCCAAATTTATGATACAACAGAATATGCAACATTCAAAAAGATACAGTTTCTCAATCAATGTATGATATCAATGTATGAGTTTGCAGACCTACCACGTGTGAAAAAAATGGATTTATGCAATTTGTATTTGACAATGCTGATGTTAGTGTATGTACTTTAGATGGCTTAGACACATTCCATGCTCTAGATGGAATTAAATGCATTGCACTTGCTAAACGTATCAGAAACTGATAGAAAGTTATGATTGTGCTGCAGTATATCCGAGCTGAGAGGACTG
The DNA here is from genome assembly GCA_963556175.1 of Tipula confusa. Taxonomy (NCBI): domain Eukaryota; kingdom Metazoa; phylum Arthropoda; class Insecta; order Diptera; family Tipulidae; genus Tipula; species Tipula confusa. Next base: position 163,054,875 of record OY744475.1, on the reverse strand, counting down.
GCAACTGGCAGATGTATATGGAATCTGTTCAAAAATTTTAACCATATTTCCATTCTGCTGGTCATAACTTATATGCAAAATCTGCTCATTTATATTTGCAGGAAATTAAGGAGTTGCGAGTCAAGCTGACCGATAAAGAGTACAAAAAATTTCCAGAGAAATACTTTTCGATAAGAAGAAAAAGTGTGAAATGGAGTGGTATTTGAACGGACATGTGCATAGAACAATCACTTATGCAATCAATGTAGACGATAGAAGGATTATCTCGAGGACGAGGCACTACCGACGTCACCATTTTAAAATGGATTGTTAGCATGCTTGTGATATCGGCGATGGAAATTTTTACAGGATAACCATCAATTACTTCCGAACAAAATGTTGAACTCCGAGGCAGTAAGAAAGCAAGAGACAATCTGAACAAAAACAAATTTATTTCATGGCTTAAACAACATAACCCATTTTAGAATCGGGCTGGTGATCTTGTCAGTTTGTCAACTGGATTTGTTGCCGATTCCAACATCACCTGTGATAGTGCTTTGGATAAAGTTGAATTGTTACTGCATAATAAATTGGGTAAGAGTTTTGCGGACGTCGTTTACGCAAGAAAACACAAAGTTATTCCAATTGCAGCTCAAGTTCAAGGAATAAAAATAAATAACAAAACTTTCGTTATTAACTCGCTGCAGTTATTTCATCGAATTGTTTGTATCGTCAAAAGTTCGAAAGCGTTGCAGTACTATTTTTGAATTGGCTTCAGCTCCACCTTCTCTTTTCAACGACGGTCTTCTACGAAAGGGAACAAAATCGAGGATTAAAACCATATTTAAAAGAACTGACATTAGTAGGGACAATTTTCTAAGAAATTGCAAATATTTTGTAGATGGAGGCCATCTGCTTCACTCGGTAGTATGGCCAAAGCCAGCGGCATATGCCACGATTCTAAAAATGTATGGTGATCATGTTTTAAAACATTATGGCAGAAATACAACGGTAGTCTTTGATGGTTATCCGAACTACGCCATCATGAAAGGAGAAGAACAAAAGAGAAAAACCTTTGCTAAAATTTCAGCAAACATCGATGTAGAGAATATGACGTGCACAAATTCCCAAAGCAAATTTCGCGCAAACACCCATAATAAATCGAAATTCATCGGCAAACTGAAGCAACCCTACATTGTTTGACCATACCAACTGATCAGATGGAAAATGACGCAGATACCTCTATCGCAAATATAGTTGTGAGCTATGCAAATCGTGGGGCTCAGGTGGTGGTTGCTGTAGAGGACACGGACATCCTCATGCTGTTTGTGTTTTTATGTTCACCAGCACTTCAAACAATTTGTCTTCTTTGCTCAAAATCGAAGACTGTGTATGATATAGTAGCCAAGAGGACACGGCTGTCTTCATGAAGCGACCTGCTTCCAGTTCTTAGTTCTTCATCCTTTTACCGGATGCAATACAAAAGCATTCAAGCTTTTGCAGACCAATGCAGAACTGAGAACCGACGTGCAAATGTTCTTGCAAACGAGTGTCACAAAGGAGAATATTGCAGCCAGTGGAGCGCTTTTAATATATGGACTATATAACAATACCAAAGAGACTCCACATATTTTGCTTACAACATAGAGTAATTGGTAACCTGCAGTTACTTCTACATTCCGTTTAGCTTGTCTCCCATCAACAAAAGCAGCTGCAGATCAGCATTCATTTCGGGTATACGATCAAATTCAAGCATGGGTGGGAAATGCTTTGCTACCAACAGATTGGGGAATGAAAATCTGTCAAAATTAGTTTGCTGCCCATTCAAACTGACCTGCCTCGGCTCCAGAACATCTGCTCAAGTTGATATCTTGCAAGTGTCGTACACAATGCACAACAAGATGCGAATGTAAGTAGTCAGGAAGGCTGTGCTCACCAATGTGAGGACCCTGTTAGGGTATATCATGCAACAACACTACAAACGTAGTGTTGTTGCATGATATACCCTAAATGTTATTGATAGAATCCCCAATATACCGCTGGTAAATTGTCTTTGACGACAACTAAATCTCCTACTTTAAAATTATTTTTAGCTGACCTCCATTTGGTTCGTTGTTGAAATGCGTTAAAATACTCCTTATGATAATTTTTCCAAAAAATATTTGCAGCCTGCTGAACGTGTTGCCATCTAGTTAATCTATTCATTAGAATATCTGTAAAAATAGCTTCTGGAATCGAAGTTAGTGTACCTATCACCAGAAAGTGCACTGGTGTAATTGCCTCTAACGAGTTGAAATCATTTCAGGGACAAAAGTATATATTTCATTATAGGTGAACTTTGTTCGTCCGATTGTTATATGCAGGTCTGATGTTATGGACTTGACAGACACCTCTTAAATTCTGCCAAATGTAGGGCATGAGGTGAAAAATGACAATTAATGTTTTTTTTGCGCAAAATGAACGAATGCTTTCATAATATAAGGCCAATTCATCTTTTGAAATATCGTAGAGCCCTTTAAAAATTTGTACCGTTGTCTGTATTAATATCGGAAGACAATCTTCGTCTGCTTGCAAGACGATGCTATGAATGCATTCGAACTAAGATCCAAAGCCACTTCCAGATGGATTGCCTTTACAGATATACAGAGAAAAACACATACTTCCGCGAAATCAATTCCCGTATTAGTAAATGGTCGTGACTGTATAGTACTCTGGCTTGTGGTATTGTACCCACAAATTGAGTGGGAGTTTTTGCTTTATATCTCACATATTTGATACAATTGTGAGACTCTCGTTTAATGAGAAAGCTGCCATCTACAATCCAACAATTATTTTTGAGAAGAGATGAATGTAAAGATGGACGAAGATGTAAGAATAATTTGTGATGATATAGGATACTATAATTTAATCATCATTGACTTAAATAATTGTTTAAAGCGAAGACTGCTGCAACTCGATTTGTATTGATGGCCAATCACTCTCGTTCTTAAGTAATTAAGTAAGTCCAAAACCCAGAATTCATTTTAAACAAGATCTGTTGGTTGTAACCCTCGTGATGCTGTCAGCTGGATTGTCTTTTGAGCCAACGTGACGCCATCATTTACGTTCTATTAGCCAGATACGTTTTCTATCACTTTGGGTGACTGTATAGTCAAGGTCGTTCACGCGAGTGAATTACTCTAAGCGTAAATTTCTACTTCGTACTCCTTGAACACTTGTTGCACTTGTGAAAATATCCGTGCTAATAGAAATGTTCTATTCAATTGCAGCCTGGGTATCGAAAATAACTGATCTGGTGGAACATTGATTTTTGCGGTTACTATTTGAATTCTTGGATACCCTTTCGAGCCGTAACTTCTGCAATAGATTAATACTGTGCTGATGGTGCTTTACTGACGTCGCAAAACCCGTGCATTTGGATGTGTTGATTGTTGAACAGCATTTGTCTGTTTATTTTTAATGATCCCTAACATTTTAGATTTATTTTGATATTTTTCCATTTTGTTGTAGAATTCCTTGGTAGATGATCATCATATGTTAAATAGTGACCAACACTGCAGATAGCCACCCAAATGAGTTTAATAATGTTGATGCTTGTGACAAAAATTGTAAGAAAAGTGGGCTGTTTTAGTGCAGGTTTTACACCTTTGTCATGTATGGTCTTCAACGTAACTATATCGTGTTGTAACTTGAAAGTTTCCCCAACAGTTGGTACTCCACTGAGTAGATAATCGACGGTGAAAAGATCTGTTATACTAATGGGTATTTTGCCTTATTATCTTCTGACAGCTGTTCCAAAGTCCTTATGGCTAGAAATAGAGCCTGATGAAAAAATTGTAGAACTTCCGGTGATTTGCAAAACAGTTGTAATGTCTTATCTATCTCAATAAGAGGATCAACTAGATTTCAGTTATTCAAGCTGAGATCAGTTAAATCAAATTATTCGAATTGATGGTATATGTGGTTTACTGGTTTAGTAAATGTTTGGTGGGGCCATTAATAGTGATGCAAGAATGTGCACATCTATTGATAAATGTTGATTTGGATCAAGACTCTCGACACTTTGACCGTAGATTTCCATCGATCGTAATGTTGTATTCGAAGCTACCCCGCTAACGATAATGTTTGTTTTTGTGAAATTTGTAATTTTTTCATTAGTAATTGTGAAATGAGGTTTCCCATTGATGCAGAATCCAGAAGTATTCTACATTCTTGTTGTTTGCCATGCACATTTTTAATGTTCACTACAGTTGAAGGTAGTAGTGTTATTCAGTGGTTGTGGTGTGTGTCATATACCCTTGATAATTTCCTTGTATGTGTTGTTGCTGATCAGGTGATGTATGTGGTTGATTTTCCGGCGATAGCCCATTTTGATTGTGCTTTTGAGAAATTGACGATTAGTTGTGTTTATTGTTTACTGGATTGCTTGGTTCATTGTGCGATTCCCTTTTGATGGTAAATAATAAACTTGTATCAAATTTGGTGAAAAAATTAGATATTTTATCATTTCGATGTTGGTGCTGAAATGTTGCTTGAATTATTTATCATCGATGATAAAATTACTGTCTTTTCGCCTAAATGTATGTGTTTCGTGTGTTGTGTGTATTCTATAATATGCTTCAATTATAATAATAATAATAACTCAAAAATAATGTGCTTCCATTTTACAAAATAATACATACATTTAAATAAGTTTGAGTATTTCGAGCAATTGGCGCAGTGGTTGAAGCTGCGGTGTTTGGGATGGGAGGTACCGGGTTCGAATCCCACAGGGGAGGGTTGCAAAAGGGATTTTCCATCACCTGATTACGATCGGTGATGACGATGAATACAACTATATGACCCCCTGTTGGAGTGCAGAATACATGGGCCGAACCATCGTCCATGTCAGTACAAGCTGGCTGGAGCAATGCAATGTGCAGATGGATTTAAAAGCGAACCTGTATTCATGCGTCCTCGATTTGGCTGGTGACGGCGTAAGGTAGGACGTTAAAAATTAACCGCGAAAGAATTAGGAGAGCTCTTTGGCCCCAGAAAAGATGGCAGGGTTCAAACACCAAAAACAAGTGTTTGTGTATACAAAAAATGTATTTCCAATTTTGACACATAATTTATTTAAATATAAAACACTGAAGTGAAAATGATAAACAATTTTCACTGACATCATCCGTAAGTACTCAGAACTAATGTATTTTTTCAATTTGGTAAACAGGAATCGCGTTTTCGATGATAATGATTAAACAAAATGATAAAAGCCAATGAAAACTTGATAAAAATTATCATTTTTTCAATATCAGTGATTTTTCAAATCACTATTAAACTAAAATTGTGTATTTATTTCACAGAACCTCCACAAAATATATGATTTGGATATTTCTTTTTATCTAAAAGAAAAGGCAGGCTTAGAATGGAAACGGTTGCAGTCGAATTGACATAATTATGCTTACCAGTATTCATACGCTACATAATTTTACTACTTACACACCAAGAAATGAGTGCCAGCAGGGTCTAAAATCATAAAATTTGAGACATTCGAGATAAAAAAAAATCTTTAACCAAAAAATATGTCAGGACGATGAACATCATATTGTTATGAAACCCACTGGGATACTCGTAAATTTATTTATATATTTTTTTTTCATATTCATACGGCTGAATGAAACCGTAGACCTATAAGTTATTCAGGTGAACAATAAAGTTTTAATAGAAAATATTTTACATTTCGTTGTTATATATTTTGCAGAATGTTTGCGAGTCACCTAAAATATTAAACGGAAATTTCATTGCGTAACTGGAAACACGTTAACAGTGACAGTGTGAGTTATGTATCCTTTATTTCAAAGTGAAATATAGGGAAATATATGTATGAGGTTTAAAAAGTATAAAAAGGCGATAGCGAAAACGCATCCTGTATTTCCAAGAACTTCTATACTTAACAGCGTTGAAAAGTCTTTTGCATTAATTATCATGTGTGCGAATATAATTTTAGTAATTACACCGCAAATAATGTTTATCGTTTAAAAGTTATAATGGCCTTAAGCCTCGCAGCATGTAAAATAGGCAAAAAAATTGGTTCAAATCATTTATAGTTCACATCCTATTCTCAATTAACGAGATGATTAAATTCTAACAATATTGGCACACTAATTATCCGCGGAAATCAAATAATGTACAAGAGATATGAACACAAAGTTAACACAATAAAAATGCAATCAAATTAAAATCATTCAAAAATAAATTTTATACGTTCAGGGACCATACAATTTTTTATTTTTTTGAAATGTACGAGCTAAGAATGGGGTGTGGTTCAATGTTATTCTTCACAAAAAACAAGTACAACATTTTTTTTTTACTTCGATATAGATCCCGTTGTGCTGTAAAGAAATCTAAATCTTATAATATACTCGTTCAACACCAGCAAAAAAAAAATCTAAATTTGTTTAAATTTTAAAATCTTTCTGTTGTTTAAATTGTAAAATGGAATAATCAATCAAAACGCAATGTTGAAAAAAAAATTGTAAACTAAAAACTATAAAATAACTTACAGTTTTTAAAGGCCATTGCTGGCCCATACCGCAACTACAAGAACCAGAAAAAAAGTTAACACTCTCTCTCTATTTCTCTCTCGTCTTCTTAATGATGACACTGCCGCACGAGGTCAAGTTTTTACAGCACATTTTTTTCCTCGAATAACTTTTACTTAACTTAAATTAAGGTAATCAGTTTAAGGTTTGGACATATAGATCCTGAATAACTTCAGGGCCAGGCTAACTTTTGAACATCAAAATTATCCGTCTATTTACGAACGTATGAGGCTTACTTTGATGTTGTTTTTGCCCTTATTAACTGTATTTTGTTTTGTTTTCAAATCTTCAAAAATTATTATCGAAAAAATGCTAATGGAATAGACGAATTTAATGATAATATCGAATATTTGGTTTGTCTTTAAACAATTTAATCATTCTATAAACTGAAGTCCTACAGCATGTGATAACGGAAATGCTAGATCAATTATTTTTAAACGCAACGACGATCTTTGAATAAACAACAACAACAACAAATTGATGTATCTGTCACAATCATCGAATTTTATTCGAATTTTGCTTTCAAAACATTAGCCTGAAGTTATTCAGGATCTATTTACCAAAATGCCTAGAAAACAAATAAATTTTCTACTACCGACACATAAAAAAACAAGTAACTCCAAAGGTTATTTTGTTGAGAAAAAATAATTCGAAACTGAGTAGAGTAATTTTTTTTCAATAAAATACATTAAAGTGATCGCTTTTAGTGTATATATTTTATCTGACAGACATAAATTATAATGGTTTCGATTTGTTGAAGTTCTGACATTTATTTTATCGTACGGCAAAAATTAAAAATTGAACATTGCTCGTTTTGCATGAGATATCATTTAAAACTTAGACAGCTTTGTTCTCAAAAAATATTCTAAAACCAAAAATTTATTAAAATGTCAAATATTTTATTAAAATGACAGAAAATAACCTTACACCGAAATTATGTACATGTTTCTCTGTGAATTTCGTTTTTATCGTATAAGACAAAAAAAATTCTAACCAATTAGAACGATTATAATTTATATCTATCAGACAAAATTTGTACATGAATTGCCTTTATTGTAAGAAATAAAAAATGTAAAAAATAAAAAATTATATAAATACAAAATCAACGCAAGTCGAACCGAAACATAAACATTCTATCTAAAAAATAGCAATTGTCAACAAATAACTGTATTGCTTCAGTACAATTTTTTTCGAATTACAACAACAATTGCATAGAAATAAATTGAAAACAAATTTAGCTAAATTGAAAAACAATTTAAATTTACGTAAATTAGATAGTATTTTTGGTTACTGGATGAAGTCGATTCATATATGTTTTTATAAATAAAATTATTTTGAGCTGTTGCTTTGTTAAATTTAAATTTTCTAAATTCCCTAAATTTTTCTTTCCAAAGCAATACACAAAAGGCGCATTCGATTGAACTGAATTTACTGAATATTCTGAATATACTGATATTAATTGGCTGTTCGATTCACACATTTTCACTTCAGGTAAAAGATTGAGCTACTAGATTATCTGATGGGGCAAGCAATACGATTTTTTTTTTAGTTCAGTTTTTTTTTTTGTTAGTTCAATTCTTATTCAAAGGTGGCTATAGCGTTGGAAGGGTATACTTATATTGACGGTAAAGAAATGTATATTAACTACCAGATAAAACATTAAAAACACAATTTCTGTCTTAAATATTACAATTTCTGTCTTAAATTTTCTAAAAATTCTGACATTGAATTCCATCACTTTCCAAGTCAACCAACTTTAAAAAAATATGGATCATAAAATTAATAGGATCATTTAATTGTAATAGTAAATATTGTTATATAATATTTTAGGGTAGGGAAAATGCCGAAACGTTGGCAGTTTAAACGAACAATTACAATATTTTACCGGATTGGACTCGAATTGATTTAGTTTGAAAGTTAAATGTGAATCAGTCCATTCTGAAATAGATGTAGAAGACGAACTATTAATGACGCTTTTTAAGTATAGACACTGCAATGATATTTTATATATGCAAAATAAATTTTTAATTAATAGAAATTTAATTTCTAAAATATTTAAAATTAGGACAAACAGAACTGACATAACTCAACTGACGTTTTCATTTTATAAAAATAAAACAACTTTCAAGTCATTAGTTTCTCTTGATGAAAACGGTACGGTTATTTTTGTTTCCCACACGCTTGTTGGCGCCATTTCTGATAGAGAAATTTTTCTAAAATCAGAGATGTCCAATAAACTACAAAGAGGAGATTTCGTATTAGTCGATAGAGCATTTGGTATATCAGACTGCTTGGAAGCAAAAGATATTATTTTAAATATCCCCCCATTTTTAAGAGGCAAAAATCAACTAAGTAAAGAAAAAGTGGCTCATACTAGGTTTATTGCTAATGAACGAATAATCGTAGAAAGTTTAATTGGTTTGGCAAAAATTAATCTAATTTTAGTTGGATCCATGCCAACCACATTGTGGCCTTTGGCCAACCAAATAATTAAAAACAATTTTTCCGTACTCCCTTCTTACTGTTTCTTCATTTTTTATACCCTAATTGAGTGCATTTGAAGTACTTTAAGAATTAAGTGCTATATTTCTTACTTTTCAGTATTGTTAAAATGCTATGGCACATTAAAGCTGTAATTTTGGTTCTCCTCTCATTCTTCCAACGGGCTCCTTGAACTCTGGTTGCCTTTTTAATTTCCTGTCGATCCTTTAAGGTGGTAAAATTAATTGATTTTAAATTAAGTAGTGACAATGTATCTTTGCAATAATCGTGGTCATGAAAAACGTATTTTTGAATAGAATTTGAATAGTGTTTCTTGCTAAACATAACATGTCATCAACTGTGTTTTTTTTTTAAGTTTCTACCACCTTTAGGATGTTGCCAAGCTGTAACTTTTGAGTACAGGGTTTATTTTATTTAATTTCGCCATCATTCCAATAATTCACCAATAAATATAACAGTGAGTACTGATGCCCTAAAGACTGAAGGTATGAAACGTCTGACCAATAAAAAAACTGAATGAGATCAATACAGTAAACAAATTGTAGAGAATTGCCAACTAGATATGCCTCTTAGCACACCAGCAAGTATTGATGCAGCAGAAGCATACCTCAGAGAACTACTAGAAGTAGCAGCAAAAAAAGCAACACCTAACATCAGTGTTTTTGAAAAAGTTAATAGACTTTTTAAAAACATCCAAGAATTAATACAAAAAAGCGAAAAATTCAACAGTGGCAGCAACAAAGATCACCGATATTAAAATGGAAATTAAATCGAGCAATTAAAACTCTGAAAGTAGCTCTGAGGGAAGAAGAAAATGAAGGCATTCAAAACTATTTAAGTGAACTCTCGGCAACAAAAAGTTTTAAGAAGCCGGCAAACTCGTGTTCACCCATTAGAATGCCAAATGGCAATTGGGTGAGAAGCGATGAAGAAAAAGCCAATGCTTTTGCTGTTCATCTAAAAAGCGAAGTTAAGAATATAAAGTACTTTATTGTCTTTCCCAAAACTCGAAACAGAAAATTAAAAATACAATTATTAAGCAAACAATAACAATAATGTTTGACAATACCCAAACGCGGTGGTGCTGCTACGAAAACAGCGACCATGATTGAACTATGCTCCATTGAATATTCTAGTCGTGTAGTAAATTCAGTTGGGTTGTTTATTGTAATTTATTTGTTGATTTTCATTTATTTAGGTCGGTGCTCACTGCTTTGGTTACTATTTTTTTGTGAGAAACAAAAACTTTAATAAAAGGTTAAATAAAATAAAACAAAAACTACAAATATGTAATTAGTTTTAAAATATAGATTTCAAAAGTATTAGTAAAATTCAACGTAATCTTAAAATATGATTAATTTATTGACATTTATTTGAATTGAAGAATGTCAATCGAATACCCAAATTCATTTCATTAATTCAATTAGCTGAATATAACTTATTTTCTAAATAGTAACTCAATATAAATTCAGTAAATTCGGGTGAATCGAAGGGCCTTAAAAGTAATATATTAATTGAATTTGCGTAGGTTGGAAAAACATTTCAATTTTTGCTCAGTTTATAAAATAAACTTTACCAAAGAAATAAATTAGCTCTTAATAATCAATCAGAGATGTCGCAATAGTTTGTTGTAGATTGAATTTAAACGCACGGCACGAGTTTCTTTTTGCAAATGGGAAAATATCTTTAGCCGTATTTTATTTTATTATTTTTTAAAATATTTTTTAAATATTTATATATTGATATGCAAAGCAAAGGATTAACTTCGGTAGTTCTAATAAAATTTACTATTTTTTCTAAAAAAAAATAAAAAACTGCTTAAAAGGTTAAACACATGGAAAGTAAAAAATAATTAAAAAATTGTATTAGAATTCCAATACCATCAAAAATCGAAGCGATTCTTCCAACAAAAAATTCGATTTATCGAATTTTTGTTGCAATTTATCAAATAAAATTCAACAATATTATAAACCAATTAACGTAAGTTATAAAAATATATATTTCTAAAGAAATACACTAGCTATTAATAATCAATTAGAGATGTCGTAGTGGTTTGTTATCGTTTAAATTTAGAAATACTGCGTTTTTTGTTTTTTAATTTTTGTTTTTTTTGTTTTTTGTTTTTTGTTTTTTGTTTTTTGTTTTTTGTTTCTTGTTTTTTGTTTTTTGTTTTTTGTTTTTTGTTTTTTGTTTTTTGTTTTTTGTTTTTTGTTTTTTGTTTTTTGTTTTTTGTTTTTTGTTTTTTGTTTTTTGTTTTTTGTTTTTTGTTTTTTGTTTTTTGTTTTTTGTTTTTTGTTTTTTGTTTTTTGTTTTTTGTTTTTTGTTTTTTGTTTTTTGTTTTTTGTTTTTTGTTTTTTGTTTTTTGTTTTTTGTTTTTTGTTTTTTGTTTTTTGTTTTTTGTTTTTTGTTTTTTGTTTTTTGTTTTTTGTTTTTTGTTTTTTGTTTTTTGTTTTTTGTTTTTTGTTTTTTGTTTTTTGTTTTTTGTTTTTTGTTTTTTGTTTTTTGTTTTTTGTTTTTTGTTTTTTGTTTTTTGTTTTTTGTTTTTTGTTTTTTGTTTTTTGTTTTTTGTTTTTTGTTTTTTGTTTTTTGTTTTTTGTTTTTTGTTTTTTGTTTTTTGTTTTTTGTTTTTTGTTTTTTGTTTTTTGTTTTTTGTTTTTTGTTTTTTGTTTTTTGTTTTTTGTTTTTTGTTTTTTGTTTTTTGTTTTTTGGTTTTTTTTTTTTGTTTTTTGTTTTTTGTTTTTTGTTTTTTGTTTTTTGTTTTTTGTTTTTTGTTTTTTGTTTTTTGTTTTTTGTTTTTTGTTTTTTGGTTTTTGTTTTTTGTTTTTTGTTTTTTGTTTATATTTAGTTAGAGATTTAGTATATGGCACAAGAATGGGCCGAATGAGTTGAGGAGTACGAAAACTTTTTCATAGCGACAAAAATTGGCGTGGAAGAGGAAACAGTTTAAAAAGCCAATTTCAAAACAGTAATGGACGTGAGCGATGAAAGTAATAAATAACTTATGTTTAACAGCCAAGAAAAAAAAAGAAATTAACAAGACTTACAAAAGATGCCAATTTCACAGAATCAAACAGCCACTAAACGAATCATTTGAAGATTTGCTACAAAAATTAAGAACACAAGTGAAAAAATGTAGGCACGAACCAAATGCAGTGGATGAGTTTGTAATGGACCAAATTGTTCTGGGCCTAAATTCGGATGCAACACGTCAAGAAGTATGAGTTCCGAAATTTGTTTGTTGGCTCTTTCGGCTGCTCGGCAAATTTTCTTAGCTTTTTCTAATGATAACTCGTCCTCAGTTATCATTAGAAAAAGCTAAGAAAATTTGCCGAGCAGCCGAAAGAGCCAACAAACAAATTTCGGAACTTAAAATAGTGATCCAAATGCACCATCAGTTAGTGCGTGTGTGAATGCAATTGAAACATTTGACTGTAAACGATGTGGAAACAATCATGGATTTAAAAGCTATCCATCATTTGGTAAACGTTGCACATTATGTAGTACAATAGGTCATTTTGGAGTGATGTGTCGCAAGAAATTGTCGAAAAACAATGTGTCGAAAAAGTCATACAAGAAAGACAGTAAAGTAATAAATAAAAAGTCGTAAAAAGTATATGCGGTTTCGGAGTCCAGTGACGATTTAAGCGAAATTGAATCGAGTAGCGATCACAGTTGGGCGTGTAAATTACACAATGTAATTTACTGGGTTTTTTACATGTAAAATGTATGTAAAATGTAAACGATTATTTTATACATACTGTAAAATATAAATCAACTTTTTCATTACAATTATCGCCATCTGTTACCAAATCTCTTAATTAAAGAAAAATTGACTATATACTACAGTGTAGTGTATTTGTGTTTATTTATTGTGATATTTGTACATATGTATAAATGTAAAATAAAGTGCAACTTTCCTATGATAAGGAATATTTTGACAATGAAATCTTGACACCTGCATCAATAAATGTAATTTGATGAACGCTTCGTTTTTCGTGAGAGGAGTTAGCATATGAAATTCCTTGAATGGTAACTGCTGGGTTTCAAAAAGAATATTTTTCCCAAATTTAATTATTAATGTATTAATCAATTTATCTAGTATTAATTCTATGGTAAGGTTAGTATAATGGTATTGCTGCAAACTTAGGTTATGAAAAATTATTAATTGTAATTAGAGTAAGAAAAATTAAATTGAATTAATAAAATTCACTACAGTTCCACGCTTAAATTCGATAATCATATTCGCTACCTCTTTACTACACTGGACATCAAAGGCATAATGCATAGGCATTTTATCGAATGGATAGAATAGGGCTAGTAATTTCAGGCATACATTTATTTGATGAGGGTGAGACGGGTAGTGATAATTTGGTTGATTTTGTCCTGTTTGAAATTAATAAAGATTTAAATTTAAAAGTCAGTCAAACGAGTATAGATTCACTTCATTCATTTCACTGCAGAGAATTATTTTATTTATGATTAAACGTCAAATTGCAATTAGTTTTCCGCTACATAACGAAAGAAATATTCACTCTTAAAAATATTTTATTTTAGTTTATTCAAATGTAGCTAGATGGCACTATGTCACTAGTTGTTTATTTTGTCAAATATAAGAACTAGTTTAAGACGTAAACAGATGGCATTGTAGAAGGATAGGTGATTTTTATAGTCTCAATGTAGATAACAAAAAGTTGAAAATAATTATGATTAACCATTTAAATAAAATGTTTAATTGGGTTTTCTAATGCAAGTTATTCTTATAAACAAATGTTTGTATCATTTATTCAATATTTTAAATTATTTCTGGACGGATTCTCGTTTTTTAAATATAATTTACATATTTTTGTAAAATACACATTTTTTTTTTGTAATTTACGTTATTTACATGTAAAATGGAGAAAACGTTTTTTACATGTAAAACGCCCAACCCTGGTAGCGATGAGGACAATCACAAATTTGGGTTCAATAAAAAAAACGAGTGAATGTGGGATCACACGACAAATCGTGCGGAACGATTGAGATCGGCGATAGGCAAAACTGTTAAAAATAATCATCGAACAATCTTGACCAAACGGTTAATCGCCTACAACACCGAAACAATAAAAGTAATCGGGGAATCAAAAGTTTGGTTTAAAGCAAAAACAAGGAGTACTTTATTGGGGCGTAAAATGTGCGAGAAAGTGGGTTTTATTAAGAGAGTCAACAAGGATGTTGTAATACATGTGAGTACGATATTGATTTAATTGAAAATACACAATTAAAAATAGTGCCGCTGCGCTGAAAAACATATGCATTACGAAAAAAACAAAGAAGGAACTTGAGAGAATAGTGAAAATGGAAGTAATGGAGTATATTTCCGAACCAACACCGCAGCGGTCAGTCCAGTGCATATAGTAACTAAAGGCAAGAAGTTACGAATTTGTATGGATCCTACAGCATTCAAAAAAACATCAAACGCTGCCATTATCCATTATAGACGGTAGAAGAAATAGCAGGAACTACTGCGGAGCAAGTATTTTAAAAAAAGTTAGACTGTCAAAAAGGGTTTTACCATTTGGTATATCATCAGCACCAGAAGTATTTTCAGAGGTAATAAATCGTACACTGCAAGGTATAAACAATTGTGAAGTAGCTATGACATATTTCATAAATCGACTACGAAAGAGCAGCTAAGAAAAATTACGAACAGTAATCGAACGATTGGCCAATGCAGGGTTCACGTTAAACAAACAAAAATGCGAATTTGACAAAAAATCAATGAAGTTTCTTGATCACAATTTTACAGACAACAAAGGTGATAATGAAAAAATCAAGGCGATTACGCAAAGAAACACAGTGGAGTTGGAATTTTGAACAAGAAGAAGCATTTGATAAGATAAAGCGAACACTAACGACTGCACCGCTTACTATACAATGTCAACAAGATGGTAAAGTTATCGGTGGATGCAAGCTCAAATGCAATGGGAACTTGTGATAAAAACGAATCATAAACCGTTGGAGAAGACTTCCTGCTTATAACGGACCATTACTCGGGGTTTATGGTTTTCAGAAAACTCCAATCATCCACATCAATTGAAGTCATTTTGTTATTGCGTCAGTGGTTTGCGGTTCATCGAATACCACAAATTTTTGAATCAGACGGTGAACTACAATATACGGCAGCAACATTCGAAAGATTTGCATAAAACTGGGCTTTAACTCATATAATATCATCGCCGTATTATCCACGTTCAAAAGGTTTCGCTGAACGCAACGTCCAAACAACGAAAGGTATACTAAAAAGATGTGATCTAGATGGTACTGATCTATATTTAGCATTACTTATGTTGAGGAATCCACCAAGAAATGAGGTACTTAAATTCACCCAATCAACGTGTGTTTAGTAGATTCACGAGAACACCATTACCAATAGACATAGATGAACTGAAACCAGAAATAGTAACAGGTGTGGTTGAATAACTCAGGGAACTGAGACTAAATCATAAACGCTATGTGAACCATGTCCCCTATGCGACAGCAGCACTGCAATTAAAGGTAAATGACAAAGTCAGGCTTAAAGTAGCACATCGAGCCGATCGACAATCTCTACACATCAATGTAATATCCATACAATGATAATACAAGTGGTGCCTTGTTGAGTATCTGTCCAAGACTACACCTTTACTCGATACCGCGTTCACATGCAATTACAATACAATTCCATAACTACGTCCATGTGTCATCTCCCTTTTTCTTTTGTTTAAAATTCATCATCGTAACGAACGATTGGTTTATCAATCTTCCTGATCTAGTATGCTGTGGTTGCTATATCTGACTCGTTTGATGACTGTTGATTTGATGCTTCCACTGGTGTGACCCTCCTAAGATAAGTGAAAACCAAGGTCATTATACTAGCTCATGTGAAAACCTTTCAACCACAGTGGCTAAAAATTAATAAGTATGTAATTCTAAAATTTATATCGGCAGACATATAGTATTATAATACAGTAAAAAAAAAACTATTGTTATGTGCTTAATTTTTAGTAAGAGATTGTGTTATGATTTTTTTGTTTGTTCTTTTCGTTGTGGGCATACCAATATTAGTTTTTGTTTGATAAATTATGCTTTACTGTTCATATGACAACATTAAGAAATTACAAACCCTTTCAAAAAAATTTGCAAGTTTTTTTTTTTTTTTTTGGTTTGGTCTGTCAAATTCGAGTTAATATAGGTGGTCAACTAAACTTAAACATTTTTTTTTTTTTTAATTGTATAGGAAGTAAATTAAATTTTTTTCGGCAAATAAATCGAACAATTTAGCTCAGAAATATAAAAAAAAAATTAATTTTTCGGAAATCTCGTATAGAACAAACAAAACAACTAAACTTTCTCACACCAAAATGTGTGTGTGCCCACAAAAAATCAGTAAAATCGATAGTGTTTATTTACCACACGATTTGTCTGATTTACTGATACATAATGGAAACCAGTAACAAAAAACGTTTTTTTGTTGTTGTCTTTTTTTTTGCCATAAAATAACAAATTACTCAAAATGTCATTCACGTGTTTGTTTAACAAGTTCTAGTTTTTGTTTTTTAGATTAATTGATCTGGCAAATATTATGAGCTTAAGAAGTAGTACGTGATAAGAAACGAATGCTTCTATTGTTTTGTTAGTGCGGTGCAAATATAAACAATATAAAGTATCACATATATAGTATACGATGTTCGTAATATAGCAATTTTCAGTTATACACATAGATATTTTATTGACATTCATGCAAATTTAGAAATTTGCGGGCTTATATCCTTATTCTTTGTCAAAATTGTGAAAAAATTTGTAACGTTTCTGTATCGAGAAGAATCGAAAGTCGTAACTAGAATCAAATACTTTTGATTCTAGTTACGACTTTCGATTCTTCTCGATTATCAAATACGCAAAACTTATTTCATTGGGCAAGGGACAATTGGATTGTGGTTATAATATTTCCTGAAATTAGTATAATTTTTTTAATTAAAAACTGAGTGTTCGCAACTTTTTCTAAACGTTTTTTCTAAAACAGAATAACATTAATTAGAATCTGAAATATTTATCAAATTAAATTAAATATAGTTTATTTACTTTATCATATTATTATCCCATTTTAGTACATTTGTGATTAGTACATTTAATTGTAAACGCAGCCAAACAACATGCATTATTGCTGTATTTCCATTGAACTTTATATTGTATAGTCTTTTTAATTTGGAAACGCACCTTTATAATATTTTTATGATCATGTCTGGCAAGTTTGTTTTTTAATAATTCGCTCACAAGTCATAACGACAAAGGTCGATCGATGATCGTTGAAGAGATTGATGATCGTTGAGTTTTTTCCAATCTCTTCATTTTTTTTTTTAAATAAATTTTATTTAATTTTTTTTTTTTGTTTCCATTGAGTTGGGTTTATTTGTGTGTGAGTGCCTGGGAAATAGTAAAATAGATCGAGGATACGGTCGTTTTCCCCAGAGAACCAGGTTCCAATGCATAATTAATAATTGTGCATCTTTTATTTTGGTTCTATACATTTATGTACATTTTCTTTTGAGTAAATTTCTTATTGTTGGTTTTCTTTGATGACACAAACAAATTTTTTAATTTTGTTTTTTTTTTAAGATTTTGTTTTGTGTACTTAATATAAATGTGTAATATGTATATCTGTTTTAAGGCTGTTATTGTTGGTTTCACGTTAAAGCGTGTTAAAATTATTTTAATTGTGGTATAGTTCTAGTGAAATAGTTATTGAGGATCAAGTTTATGATATTAATAAGTATCTCTGTCTCAGAAATTTAGACCAAAAATGTTCTTTGTTTTTCTTAGCGATATTGTGGAACTAGTGGCTATATTTTCGAATAATTTGAACTTTGATCATATTGTATATTAGTGAGATTCTCATATGTAAAATTTAAACTTCGATTAACATGGTAAATAGAGAAAATATATGTTGCGCGGAAATCAAATCCATTATTCACCACTTTGTTCTTAAAACATTTCATGGTTGCATTTTCTGACTGGTCCAAAAGTTGAATTGGGTATGTACAATATTTACATGGCCTGTGATTGATTATTTAATTATTTGCGTTTCCTGGGTAATCATAAGGTGTTGGCTTTGTTAAAATGTTCCTATTCGATTTGATCAATTGTTTGGAAGTACCCCTTTCAAATCGATGCGTGTTTGATGTGCTTGCGAGGCGTATGGATATGGATATCGCTTGCTGGTCGTACGGTTGATTTGGATTATTCAGTTTCGCGATCGGGAAGAGGTTCAGCATAAAGGTATATTTTTGATCGGCTTTTTATATTGGTAAATGTTGGTAGATATTCGTAATCGGTTGAGGGGTGGTTCGATTTTGAATGGTGTGTTTTGTTAGTGTTGTTTGTCTGGAAATAGGATAGATTTAAATTTGGATGAGATTTGAGTCGTTTGGATGTCGTGGATATTGGAAACGTTTTGGAGTTTTCATATTTTTTGTACATTACGAAAATGCTGATTATTTCTTTTGTTGAGAGTCCATTCGAGATTTTTTCTGGACGTAGAGGCAGGTTAATTGTACTGGACACATTAGGGATGATTTGTTGGGTTTGTAGTTGAGAATGGCTTTGGTATGTTTCCACGGGAGGGGGAGATGTAAATGTTAAAATGAATAATTATTTTTATATTTTTTGTATTTTCATATTTTTTATATTTTTATAATTTAATTGTAAATTTCAATCGAAAACTATTTCAATTTATTGCAGAAATTAGCTCATTAATGGATTTTTTTTACAGAAAAATGGTTTCAGATTGGAGTTCCTGATAAGATATGACTAAATGCAGAGCTGTTCATTATAATTGTGATTGTCTTGTGCTACCTAACAGTAGTTTGAGTATTGGCTACCGGGGAACCGAACCAATTCTTTCATTACTGACTTACCCTTCCTTTCCCTTCGCCACAAAAAAATACTAACTATCGATCGCTTAGGTGTCTGCAACCGGGTCTAGTCTGTCATAACTAACATTCCATCCACTCCTTCGGTTTTGTTATATGTAACACGGGTGTACGGTGGTGCCCGGCATTCTGGGAGTTCCTGGTTCGTCCTTGGCCGTACACTCTAATCAATCAATCAATTAATATTGTGAGCGTCATAACGACAACATCAAAATGAAAATCAAGCCAACTTTAAAATAAATTTATAACGTTTTAAAAAGGGTCTTTAATTGGAAAAATAATCTAAAGTAGTTCATCCTAATTACTGTTAACAATCATCAATAAACAGTCCATCATATTTCTACGTAGGAATAATCGCAGAGCTTTAAATATCCAGCATACTCTTGTTTGGAATATTCGATTCTTATTGGCTAGTGCCCCACCAATTTGGTCCTTCGAGGATTTTATTTCTTTGGAATTCTAAAGACATAAAATAAAAGCGCTCTATTTAATATACTAGTGAACGAACGGTTTGTGAAGTGAATACTGTGCTATTCAAATTAAACACGCAATGGTCCCATACAAGTGAATCTTTGTTATAAAGTACTATCTGCATAAAACCGTAAATTTAATAAGTGAAATAAATTAACACGTGTTCAGTAGCACATTCAAAATGACCGATATAAACGCTTTAAGGGATCAAAGATCAGTGAACAACGGCAAATTAACCTTCATAATAAACAGTCTTTAAAAATCAAGTGAAATCTTAATAGAAGAATGCAAAGCTAAGCTGAACCGAGTTGAACAATTAATGGAAGAATTTACATTGATCGAGAACTGCATGTTTGATCTCGACCAATTGCAAGAACCAGACATAAGCTACGAAGAGAATTACTACAAAGCAATCACCGATTTAAATCAAATGATTCGAAAACTAGGACTAAGCCATGCGAATGCCAATACAAGAATGGATAATCCTTTTAATGCTACTCAAACCGGAGCCGAAGTCAGACTACCAAAATTAAATATTCCAGTGTTTTCAGCCGACTACACTGAGTGGCAGTCATTTCACACCCTATATGTGTCTACTATATATGACTCGACCGTACTATCCCCAGTACAAAAGTTTCAATATCTAAAGGGGTTACTTCGAGGCAAACCCCTAGTCTATTACGAGACTTCAGTATTACTGAATCAAATTATATTGAAGCGCTACAAAAGCTAAAGCATAGGTATAGCAGAAAACGACACACAATCAACGAATTTATTAGAACGTTTTTGGAACAACCATCGATCAATCTTGCAAATTCCAGTAACATCAAACGGTTGCTCGACACCTCCAATGAAGTTCAGCGGGGACTTAAAGCTATGGGACCAAACGGGGAAGATCGAGATCCATGGCTCGTGTATATATTATTTCAAAAATTAGATGACGAGTCAAAGGGTCTTTGAGCATAGGCTACAGCTGACAAGAATAAGCATACCATTCAGGAATTATTTGAATTTTTATTACTCGGATGCGATGCTTTAGAGTCATTACGTAACTCAAAAACACGCAATATAGTTTCAGTGAATAAGGCCCTAACAATCAAAGGCCACGTTTCAAAGAAATTCACACGATAAATTCGGATGGACGTTTCTAAGTTCGACTACCTTTTAAAGAATCTACCACTGTATTAGGTACATCGCTTAGTACGGCAATACAAAGAATGAAAGGAGTAGAACGACGAATTAGTCGAGATAAAGAATTTTTCAATTTGTATAAAGCATTTATGGATGAATATTTTTCTCTTGGCCAAATGGAAGAAATTTCTCAAACTCTTAGCAAAGATGATGGTTTTTCCTTACCACATCATGGTGTCTTTAAGATAAATAGTTCCACTACAAAACTTAGAGTTGTATTTAACGGCTCTGAGAAATCAAGGTTTGGTGTATCTCTTAACGATTGCCTAGCAGTTGGTCCTACGGTTCAAGCCACACTATTGTTAAATGCTTTCGCGAACACCGTTTCATTTTTTCTGCTGATATAGAAAAAATGTACAGACAAATTCGAATTCAAGATGACGACGCCGCAAATACCAAAAAATTGCTTGGAGAGATGATCCAGCAGGTCCTATCAGATATTTCAAACTACTGTTACATATGGCTTAGCTTTCGCATCTTATTTAGTTTCAAAGTCAATCAATCAAGTAGTTAAAGACTTCATGGATTCTAATCCAATTGCAGCTAAACATATAACAGAAAATATTTATATAGATGATTTAATGGTGGGAACAGACACAATAACTGAAGTTCAGCATTTGAAAACATCCATAAGCATAATTTTATCCAACGGTCTGAATTTGAGAAAATGGGTGTCTAATAATCCTGAAGTATTGAAAGATGTTCCACCAGAAAGTAAAGAGCATCAAATAAAACAGATTGACGAACGTAAACAGGACGAAACAGTAAAGGTGCTAGGCTTACAATACCATCCTATCGAAGACTCATTTAAATTTACTCATTTACCAGCCATTGTAAAGTTTACAAAGAGAACGATTCTGTCTGAAGCAGGTAAGGTTTTTGATCCGTTGGGATGGATAGCTCCAATCAACATATCCATAAAAATATTTATTCAAAGCCTTTGGATTTTAAATTTAAATTGGAAGGATCCAATATCAAAACAGGAAACAAGCGAGTGGCAGGTAATCCGAGGCACACTTCCACAACTGCAAAATTTTTCCATTCCTCGGTTTGTGCAAACAAGTAAAAATTCTACAGTTGAACTACATGGATTCTGTGATGCAAGCCAGCTTGCTTATGGCGATGTTATCTACTATGTATCACAAAACCCTGCGGATATTGCTTTAAGAGGCCTTCTTCCAGATGAATTAAAATCAAATGTTCTATGGTGGAATGGGCCGCAATGGTTGCTGCAACCGAATGAATTTTGGCCCTCACAACAAAGAAATCACGACCATTTTGATTCTGTGACTGAAAATATAGTTCATGCTGCTGTAGTGGAATAAAATGTTTTAAAGAATTTAATTACAAAGTACTCATCATTTCATAAACTCCAAAGAATAACAGCCTATGTTTTAAGATTCATTTCAGGTGTAAGAAAACAAAAGCTCACAGGAGTTACTGCCTTATTTATAACCAGAGATAAATTATACACTGCACTTGACAAAATATGTCAATACGATCAAAAACGTTATTTCCAACAAGAGATTGATGACTTACGTAAGTCTAAATTGGTAAACCCGAGCAGCAACCTAAAATTACTAAGTCCGTTTATTAATGAGTATGGAGTTCTGCGAGTTGGTGGCAGGTTGGAGAAATGTAATGTTCCATTTTCTACGAGACATCCGATTATTTTATCATCTAAATCAACAGTTACTAGATTGATAATTGAAGACTTGCATAGAGGTCGTAGCCATGCAGGTCTTACTCCTAGCACTTTCAAGACAACAATACTGGATACCAGTAGCGAGAAATTTAATACGGAGAGTTGTGCGCTAATGTGTTTCTTGCACTCGTTAGAAAGCTACATGTGAAACGCAGCTAATGAGTAATCTACCTACTTACCGACTAGAGTTGATACGACCATTTAGCTAAAGGAAGGGGACAGAAAAACTACAAAACATATATATGTTCAGCACAGAGGCGGTACATATTGAGTTGGTAACCGATCTAAGCAGCGACGCTTTTCTCTCAGCTTTGAAACGATTCGTGGTACGCCGTGGTTGCTGTCAAGCAATATACAGCGACAATGGCACCAACTTTGTTGGTGTATCTAATCAACTGCAAAAAACATTTCAGAACTGTATTGAGCAATCCAATGACATTTCCCATTTTCTTTCCAGAAATGCGATCAGCTGGCTGTTTATACCTCCAAATGCGCCACATTTTGGCGCTATTAAATCTACCACTGAGATAAAATTACTTTTACCTGAAACAGTATCAGCAGAAGAAACATAATCGCACATGTTTCTCTTTATCAAATACATTTGTTTCTGAAAATTTATATCCAATTTGGCATCTATGACAACTGGCACTGTCGGTTCATAACATGTTGAAAAATATTACTGGGAAAAAACTGTTTTTCTGATTTGGATTTATATTTTTCGGAGTATTAAGTTAAAATATTGAAAAATGTCGTTTTATTATCGGCTAAATTATTCAATAGATATATTTGCATAACCTTGTAATATCTTTTATATAAATGTTAACGTCTGTGAGTGTGTCTGACCTTCGATCTACATTTTTGTTTATGCCAATTTTATTGTTTATTTAAAATGCTTTGCTGGTGTGTAAATGAAGCCCTTAACATCTTTATTCCACCGAATAAAGGTGGTAATGTTTTTCGAGAAACTTTTTTTTACCATTTGTCAAGTTTTCCAAGCAAATTTTATTTATGTAACCATATTAAACACAAGACAACCAACTTTTATAATTCATTTGCCGATTTGTGGTACTTTTTATATCTGTAGTTTTTGTAAATAATGATATCCTCTTTGGTTTTACCTTAAAGCGAATAGGTAGTTTATAAGTAAAAATGACACACTTTACTGTTAATTGATCTAAAGTCTTCAATTCAAGGGCTTAAAATAATTTAGCTTACAATGCTGATGGCTTGTGTCTATTGTCTTGAATATAAATGAAAAGGAAAGCCCTTCCAATGATACAATCCATATTTGATTTTGTTTAAGACTACACTGGATTGTGTGTTTAGATGACTAAATTAGTATCAAAGCCAATAAAACTGCAACAAGCGCTCATCTACGGACAATGCACTAGCAATTTATGTAGTTGCTATATTGTATTCTTTGGCAAAGCATATAAATGGTTAAAGTTTTGGCATACCGGACATAAATCCAATCCGCCAAATAAAAACAATACGAACACATTATTTATATTGGAACGATTAGCACCTTCCGATTAACGGCAACTATAGGCACTGATGAGTACAGAGGATATCGGTGATTGAAGGCCATCCGAAGCATCAAAGTTATTTGAGGAATAATGTGAGACGAAATATTGCAATACCATGGGAGTGCTTGAATCACATATTCAAACCCCAATTAAGTCAACCAAGCAACCTAACAAGCCACACAATTACACCTAATGGTATACTTCCAACTAAAGAATAGTAAGTTAATACTTACTATAATAGTAAGTTTTAACTTACTATTCTTCGAGTTAATGCGATTATGGAACTCCCAGCCACAACTTCAATCAAGAGAATCTAGCAGTTTACTACCGTGGCAGAGTTAGAAAAAACGACAACAACTTCATCACCAACGTCAAGCAACCATTGCTTGGGTTAGTACAAATTTGGGTGACTACTTGGGAACATGATAGAAAAAGTGCAAAAATCAAGCTTTTGGCATGCCAATTATGCCTTACCAAGCAGCCCTGAGAGCTGGCTAAGTTAAATATGCCAATCATTCACTAATCCGAATTAAAAAATTACAGAAATTAATAGTAGAAGAAATAGCAAACATCAGCACAAATAGCGACCTCCAGCTATCAAACTCGGACACGAATTGGAATCTGGAAGGTTAAGACCCCCTAACTAACAGAAGCATCAAAGGCTTAATTAAATTAGAGAAAGAAATTAAAAGTTACCAAATAGTTACTGAAAAGTTACCGAAATCAGTGAAATCAGTGAACACAAATGAGATATTATCTGATATTTTGTGGACCACAAAGCAAAGAAGGCTAATTGTGAAGGAAACCAATTAAAGCAGAAAAATTGTAGCAATATTCCATTTATAAATACGAAAACACAACCAAATTTCAGTGCTTTCCCCGAACAGAAGACACAGATGAAGACCATGGATGATTTCTACAAAAAACTATACAAGGACACACATCAGAAATGATGTCAAGATAATGCAAGGGGTTTTCAATGCAACAATTGGATCAGATAACACCGACCCAACAACCAAAATAGGTAACACTCTGAGCTGGAGTCACAAACTAGCTGTGTTCAAAAGAGGCAGTAGATTCCCACACAATAATATACACAAATACACATGAACATCACCTGATGGCAGAACAAGGAACCAACGTGATGATCAACTAGCAGTTTCTCACGTCATTATAAGATGTCAGATCAATAAAAGGTGCAGACATCCACAGTGACCATCAATTGGTAATATCACAGTTCTAAATAAAGCCTGTTGCTGTACAGCGTCCCAAGTCAAATAGTAAGAAATTTAATACCAACAGATTAAAGGATGTCGATACAAGAAACACATTTTCCGAAGCGCTCAAGCTCAATGAAGCAGCCATCAGTGTAGAAACAACAGGGGAAACAAGTCAAAAGCCTGTATCGAAATAACAACTAACACATACTACTAGGAAACTGCATCAGTGATAATACTTGGAAGAAAATTGAAGCGACATCTCATGTCATACGAGGATACGGCACGATCATAGACAATAAAATGGAAACATTCTCAAGCCAGAAGAAGTGGCTGCAGAAACCCTCAACATGCGCGCGCTACATCAATACATGCGACGGGCCACTGCAAAAATCCCCAATATACCACCAATAAAGGATGAATCTGGTCAAGTCTTAACAACAAATGAAGCACTTATCCACCAACGGAGCGGGAAGTTATCAGTGTCATTGATTAAATAAAGAATAACGGGGACCATAACGATCCCCGAGAAAGGTGACCTAAGAGAACACAAAAATTGACGGGGTTTATCCCTTATTAACACAAGTATAAAGATATTGGCAATGACCATTTGGAAAAAAATAGAATTTCTAAATTTCTCGGATATTTTGGAATTGCCACTTTTTCCTTCCATTTTTATTAAACAATTCGAATAACTTGACCTTTTAAAAATTATTTTTATATACGTGCTCTAACCTGACATGTAATAAAATTTGACCTCACAAAAACTAATCGTGGCTTAAAATAAAACAAAACATACTGTGTGACATATTTACCAATTTATTATTAGGCTGTTATCACTTGAACTAAACTTCATATATTTACACTCCTTAAATCCAACTTGTTTCCTACGTTTGTAAAAGTTCATTATGGTCAAACTTAGAAACGAAATGTCGTTAATCATATAACGTTACGTTTTGCATTTGCAAAAAACCATTAAAATCCGAAAATCATCGTATTTATTTTATTGCCACACGGATACGTTAATTTTTCGGTATCAATAAGTGACAAGGTAATAAGGAAACGGAAAATTTAACATCACGTACCGTTATACAAGGAATTGAAGCTCTAGTTTAACGATATGCTAACAAAAAAAAATATTTTTTTAATAGCATCATAGTTAAAAATTATAAAGTGTCAATGAAACTATAAAAAACTGTGTCTAAGTATCAACAACCGAATCGAATGCAAAATTGTCATTTTGTTGGTATACTTAAGCATAATAGCACGTAAGAATATTTGTTTATTTGCAAAAATATTCATTAAATTTTCTTCTTATAATGGGAAAAAAACAATTAGATCCCGTAATTAATTTTAATTCTCTTAATTGTTGTTAATGAAGGTGTGATTAGGGGTGCAATAAAATTTAAATTTTTTATTTATTTTTTTTAGGAAAGTCAAAATTTATTGAACTGTAAAATCGATTAATTTAGCTTAGATTTTGATTAAAACAAATGAATAAAACAATTGATGTGCAGAAGGATAGATGATCTTTTGATTTTGTAATTAACGGTTTTGCCATTAAACCATTCAATACCGTTCGTATTCTATATTTACCCGAAATATGGTAATAATGATATACACCCGCTAAACAAAAAAAGCGAATCGTAAAAAACGATACGTTCTCGATACGTATACGCTACTTTATTTTACTACGATTTAAATGATTCTATAAGGGATGTATAGAAAACTCACCATTTTCTTCATTATGATTTGATATTTTAAAGTAAGTAGTACACATATTTTAAATTTATATTTTAATTTAACTATTTTTTTTTTTTAATTTGGAATTAATTTCTTTAGTTTTATTCTGTGTGTAATTGAATTGTTGTTTGTTAACTACCAATCAAATTATTACACGTAGGTGGATTTATTGAAAATAAAACAAAATGAGCAAAACGCCTACTATACTAACAATGCCTACTATACTAATGTAAATAAAAATTTAGATGAAAATAATATATCGGGAGATATTGCTAAATGGTAGGTGGATTTCAATATTTCCGTAAAATGTGGAAACTCATTGCTAAGTATCTTACGGAAACATAAAATTTATCTGCCAAAAGATGTCCGAACATTAACTACAACATCACAGACATCTTTTGAAAGAAAGAAGTGGGATCATGGTAACTACACCCACATTGGTTTAGGAGCTCAAATTGAAAGTTTCTTGAGAACTATTCAATATACTAAAAGTGAAGCCAAAGTTGATATATAGGAATAGATGGTGTTTGAATAGCCAATTATGGCCAATATTCGGAAATATTCCACCGTACAGAAAAAATTTTATTATTGGAGTATACCATGGATATGCGAAACCATCATGCTCAAATAGGTTTCTGCAACCGTTCGTGAAATAAGTAAAATATCTAATTAATCTTGGTATTAAATACAAAAATCATCAAATGCCGTTTTCATTACGAGCCTTTGTTTGCGACGCTCTTGCTCTAGATTCTTTAAATATAGGCTGTGTATTAACATTTCCAATAGATTCTATAGAAGCATTGTATGTTGCTAGGTGTAACTCGACAGTTGCTTAATTTCTTTCTACGTACAAAAAAAAAAGAATTCTCACTACAGAAAAACGCTGAAGATGATATGAATCAGGAATTAAAATAATTACGACCAAGCATTCCACTATCGGAATTTCCTCGAAAACTAAGAACATTTCTGGCGTTACAGCACTGGAAAGCCAATGAGTTCAGGACGTTTTTGTTATATATCGGATTTGTTGTTCTTAAAGATTTTGTTGCTCCAAAATATTAGAATCACTTGTTATTACTAGTTTGTGGGATTAGAATATTGTGCCATCCAAAGAATTTTACTTTTAATAATGAATGCGCAAGCGAACTCTTAACTGAGTTCAAATGCATCTTACAATGTTCATAGCCTGTTACATTTATCAGAAGATGCTAAACAGTTTGAAAATTTGGATAGCTAGAGCGCATTCCGTTTTGAAAATTATCTTCAAGTAATTAAACAAATTGTTAAAAAATGGTCTTATCCAATACAACAAATTATTAATAAATGGACGCAAATGAAGAAACATCGTTTACTACGTTAAAACTTGGCTCCACATTTCCAAATAACTACTTGGTACACAATCAACTATTAAAAATAAATAGCATTAAACATAATGTACTTGAAGGATTTTTTGTAAAAAAATCTGCAAAAGTTTTTCGAACAACCTATTGAATCTAAAAACGTGGGAATTTACTGTAGTAATTTTTGTAGTAATTTTATTGATATACAGTCTAAAATTATTAAAATGGTCTTAAGAACAAATGCAGTATATGTAGCTATTCAGCACTAAGTTAAATCCAAAATTTGTTTATAATTATCTATTAGATCAAAATGGCAATTATGTCAACAGAAGATCCTGAATACTACAACACGGAATTTTTGGCATCTGATGAAAAGGCCAATTATGCGAATTTTTTACGCATAAATAGCAACATAAACCCATCAACCAGCTCACAAATAACACCATCACAAAACATTTAATTTTAAACCGTATTCCGATAAGAAAAATAAGCCATCAATCGCCTTATTAGAGACTTCAAATAATTCAACCATATTGACATCATCACTAGGCTTGCCACCTTTAGAAAATGCCAGAGGAGGACAGTTAAACTTTTGTTTTAAACACTCCAAAACATGTTTGGTAAACATCCACCAATCCATTTTGGCAAATCTTCACTAATGAAATATCTTGATAAAGCTGACCAAATAATTATAGTTGTATCTATAGCAGGCAATAAAGACAACCTTCTCGTCGATATGTGCCGAAGAATTTCTTTAAATTCAATTTCATAGTAGTTCAAAATTCATTCGATTTTTGTCGACGGTAAAAATGTCGTAGGGGCGTTAAAAACGTTTCATAAAAATAAACTTTCATATAAAATCTACCCTCTTTATAGTTCCTTGGTTTCCAGTATTTACTATCGAACATCTCTTTAATCGCAGCTCGATTTATTTTCTTAACAGCCATTTCTTTTAGTTTGTTCAATCCAGCAATTCGATTTTTGTCTGTAAAGGCGCGAGTAATAATTTGTTTTTCAATATACTCATCGGGTTTTAGGTCAAAACTAAATATTGTGGCAAATTTCCAGTAGTTGAATTTGGTATTTTGTTTAATGACCATTGCAATTGAATAATTTTAAAATCCCATTTGTTGTCTTCTTCGCATATAGTAGCCCTTAGCATAGATAGTATTGTGCGGTTATATCTTCTTTCAATTGGTCATTCGCTCTCGGCATTGTGGTTGCGTTCATCACATGCTTTATGTCATTGTCTTCGCAAAAGCTTTGGAACAACTTACACGTATAAGCTTATAAAAAAAATTTCTGAAGCATCTTTATTGCCTTCTAAATTCCACATATCCCATATAGTCATGATTTAGTTAGGCGAATCTCCAGTTGATCATTCTAGGAATGACACATTTATGCGCCCTGCATAAGGCTTACAAACAAGTTGACATTTATTCGCCAAATAATCGTGGAGTATTCCTCGTTAATCTGCAATTTGATGTGGTCGTTTCAACGTAATAAATATTTCCCTAAGATCTTCGTTTAATATGTGCAGATCTTCGTTTAAAAGCTCATCGTGTTCCCCATTAATCATTTTATAAATATCTAAACTGGCCGGATGCTTCAGTTCTTCCGTACCGTTTGTATTCCAACTCACTGCGCGCAGATATTCCATTAAAGCATCGTAATCTGCAAATTTTAGCCACCAGATTAAAATTTTTGGTATTAAATTTTTTTTTGTTGAACAACTTTGTAAAACGATGAAGGCTAAGGCTTCCAATTCGTATGAATGATACTTTTCTTCACATTGGGTGGTCTGTCTATTTAAATAGGCCATATGTCGTCTTTTTTCACTGATAGACTTGCAACAAAATTCCAACTAACCCTTTCGATCAAGCATCGGTAACCGCTTCATGTTCTAAATTTGGATCATATATTGCTAACGTTTTGCGATTTACTCATTTAGCATATAAACGCGGTATCGCGCTACCAAAGTTTTGCAACAATATTAAAGTTTTTCATGTACGTTCGAGAGAATCCCGTCAATTCCATAAACTGTAGTCGTATCTGAGTTCTGTTCTTTGGCTGTATAAAATTTACATCGGGATCTGGTTTTGATCTTTTGGGTCTAACTCGTGATCCTAACACTTCATGTCTTAAAAATTCAACATTGTATTTGACAAAACTGCTATTTTCCAGGTTAAGCAACAGACCATGATTACCATTATCTAACAACCCCTCTAATTTTCATATTCCCTCTACGATCATCTTACTTGGGATTATTATATCATCTAGATATACCACTATTTCCTCATTAGTCTCGTCAACTAATCAATTCAAAATTTAACTGATGTCAATCAGCAGTAACAAAAGCGTTTATGGGTATTATATCTGTAGTATTCTTGACTCATCGCTACCTGGTAATAATTTGATAATAAATCTAAAACAGTGAAATAACTAGCCTCGAATAAACTGTCGTTCTTTTCCAGTCCTTCTCTTTGATATTTACATTGCAAAAAGGGTTGCACGCCACAAAATATGGTATTTATTTTTCTGATGGAGGACATTTTTGTGTTCGTGGATGATGGAGGAAATTTCTTACGAAAGGAGGACTGTCCTCCACAAAGGAGGACGGGTGGCAAGCCTAATCATCACCAACTCTAACAGATGTTATACTAAAAGAATGAGACGCTCCAAAATCATATAAAGCAAATTCAGCATCGACACTAAAAATTCCGGCAAATTCAACCGAACAAATCGTTCAATTAGAATATGATATTAAAAACGATAATAAAAAAGAAACAGCCGAGGGATTATGCACAGATTTTAGTGGCAAAAATTATGGTTAAACAAAATAATTTTTTTTTATGGAAAACTGTGTGCAACCAAAACTGCTATACTATTTTTTCGTGTATGTAACCAACCATTAAAAAAATGTCAAAAAAATATAAAAAATTTTAGAAGTACATATCTAGATATCGATTAAAAATACGTTACGAAAAATAAAATTTGAATTTCATTGTTTGCTTTTGT
Organism: Tipula confusa; assembly: GCA_963556175.1. NCBI lineage: Eukaryota > Metazoa > Arthropoda > Insecta > Diptera > Tipulidae > Tipula > Tipula confusa. The sequence goes on along the minus strand of OY744475.1, from coordinate 163,023,652 downwards.
TCTAAATTTTATTTCTAATTTTTATTTTTTTGTCGCCGTGGTTTATTGTGATCGGCGAAATAAAATAAAATTGTATTTCTCACTTTATTTATTTAAAAATATAATTACCACAACTATATAATATTTAAAACTATTTTCACTTAGAAGTTTTGTATAAAATATACAGAAATCAAAACAACACAACACTAAAATAGTAAACGTCAAATTTGTTTATAAACAAGATACAGCGAAATAAGAAACGACACACTACTACAATAATTTTTTAAATGCGACGTACCTAATAAATTTGATTACAGGTACGTTTGTATATTATACACTTTGAACAACATTATAACATATTATAATAAAACAATTTTATCATCCTTTTACAGAATGCGCCAAAACAAAAGTTCCTTCATTAAAGAAAATCGAAATTACTAACCTAATAAAAAGGTGGTTCCTATATGCAAAGGAAGGTTATAAAAAATACCAAAAAGTCTTAAATATTAAAATTATTTGAATTTTAGAATAAAAAACATTTAATTTTAATTGTAAGACAATATAAATATTAGTATATTGAATTAATAAAATAAAAAAAACACAAAATATTTAATAAAATAAATAATAAAATATTATACATGGTAGCACCAATTTTTTTAATCTAAGCATTTCACGGTATTCGTAATACATATTTCCTTTACGAAAAAATCGATTCGAAAAAGTATCGCAAAATTCGTGATGTTTCTGTTACGACAAATCTATTCGTTAAAGTATCGCAATTTCAGACTGTTTTCGATACAAAACATCGTAAAAAAGTATAATTATCATAGTACCGGAGATTCGTAAACGCATCATTATACCCAACCAACATTGGACACGGAAAGCGGACCACTTCTGACTCATAAAATTCACGGTGTACTCGGAAATGCAACCTTTTAGCGCACGGAATTCCGTTTACTTGGCCGAAGAAAGATGTCACTTTTTTCCATGTTTCCTCTTATTTTGTAAACATTTTAAAATCACATTAGTAGTAGTGCGTGCGTATTTTCCGTACGCATTACGTCTTCTTTCAATTCCAATTTTAGCACAGTATATAAAACCAGTTCAGAACCCAAAATCGTGCGTTTTCACTGCAATTATAGAAGCTAATACCATACACTTTCCGTATACATTGGAGCAGAATTTTTATTGGAAAAATGGCTTTTGATTTTTTATATTTTAAACATTTAAATGTAGGTATTTCAATCATTTATTTCATTTATAAATATTTACATATTAAAATAAGTTACAGCCAAAAAATATTCAAAAATAAAATTATTTAATTTCTTACAATATTTAACGCAGCACAGAATTATTAAAAAGATGGTAACAAATTAATTATGTCTTTATCGTACTGAAATCATTTTTTTATAAGGTTAATGATGTCTCCTTCAGATGCAGATGAAAATTTCTCAGCAGCAGATTACATAGGTTCTATAAACAAAGTACATATATAATTTATTTAATAAAATATATTATATACATATTTAAAACACAAAAGAAAAAAACGAATCCCTTACCTTTCAGTATTTTCACAATAAACTTTAACAAATCATTTTCACAAAAATGTCGCGTCTTCAATTTTCTTCTTTTTAAAACCAATTCAAATGGCAACGCACTCTGTATACTCATTTAATTCTTTTATTCCCTATACATATAATATACATATACATCCAAATATAAGTTTCATTTTGGGTATGGAATTCCGTGCAAAAAATGCACTCCGTTGGATACGTACCCAATAATGTTTGTTGGGAACGATTCATTCGTTTACGATATATTATATGAACAAATAACATCGTTTTCGTATCGTAAACGAATCGCTTTGTCTAGCGGCAGGAGTAATTAAAAAAATTATAAGTAAAAATGTAACGGAAATGACGACAAAATGTTACGGAAATGATTAAACATAAGAAAATTACGAAATATATATTCGAACAAACCGATTACAAATTATATAAATGTAAGTGTGAATATCTGTTCGAATTAAGAGAAATAAAATAAAAAAAAAACAAAATTCAAAGTTCAACCATAGATAAATGGTACAACTGTATGTACCAAACAAAACCAACAAGAATGTCTATACAAGCCATGCGGAAAGTTTAATTGACAGATGCACAAAAACAATATGTCCAATCTTATATGTGTGTTAGCAAAGCCAAAGCCTTCTATAACTAAAGTACCGAGTTCATCCAATGCATTTGCTGTACAGAATCAAAAACTTTTTAATTATTTGTGAAATATAAAGCCAAAATCGTTTGTGTACATTAGTAGAGTGCGCTATTTGTTAAAATCGTCAAAGCAACGAAAAAAATTGTATATTGTTTTTGTATGGTACACAAGAAAAACAGTGAATTTTTTGTGTTTTTTTATAAATGGCCGCATTTGCTACGTGATGTGTTTGACTTTTATGATGGAAGGTTTTGGTATTATGCTTGAATAGACATTGTTATTGGTTTTGGTTAAATAAATAAATAATCAAACTAATAAAACCACTATTACGTGGGTTATTGACTATTTATTCATTTTCAAAAGTTCGCATTCGCAGACCTTAAGGTGTGCTTAATGCTCTTTGATGGAAACTTTATACAAATCATTCAAGAAGTACTTAAAATTACTGGTTGATATTCCAGCTATAAGATGGAGCTTTTTTCTTCCAAAACAGTAATGATCTAACTTTAAGCTCGATATCAGAAGACCACCTTTGGTGTCTGTGAATGAAGTTAGAATTAAGATCGTAAAAACTGTAAAATAGATTGTGTTAGATTTTGATGAAAAGCTGGGTTTCACGTCACATGCCACAAATCCATAATGATTGGCGAATTAAATCTGTAAACCTATTTTACAAATCAGAAAATTTCCTCATACAGAAAAGAGCATGGTTAGCCTATAAAACTTAAGGAAATTTCTAAGCTCGATAAAACACATGATATTATGCCACAAACCGCAAATTTGAAAGTCCAGAAAAATCATAACTCATTAAATTTGTAAAACCTATGTTGATTACATTTTTAGTAATAGATTCTATATACGTACCAGCGTTTCCATGTAATTTAGGGCTCCGCAGTATAATGAAATTATCATAAAATCTCACTCAAATAAGTTGTGATAAAATTAAATTTTTTTTGTGTTGCCTTTGGCAATTTTTTCCTCTTTTAACTCTAAAACTATACTTTAATAAAATACTTCAAAGCTTTAGTGCAGTCCCATTTTTTCGAAATATTAAATTTGGGTTTGAAAAATTATAACTTTTATAAAAAAAATTACATGCGAAAACATTTTATTAAAACATTCGCTTTATTAATTTTTAGTTTTAAAGCAAAAAATTCGTTAGACTGCTCTGCTCATGTGGCATACATAATGTAATTTATTAAGCGAAAATAAATTTTTGCATATAGAGGAATTTAAACATAGTAGCATTTTTTATTTCGTTCTAAAAATTTGTTTATTTATTCTCCTGAAATAATTTTAAAGTAGTATCAAGTTGTTGTTTAGATAGATGCAATAACGTTTTGGTATAATATAAAATAAAATCTTTTAATTGAATCAAACAAAAAATCTGGCAATATAAAATCTGGTTAGTAAAATACAACGACAGTTAAACTAAAGCAACAATTCAAAATTCCTTAATCAGTCTTTTCGCAATTAACTTGGTTTGTCAGTAAATAATACAATGTTACGGTGATATTGGTGAAAACCAAAAAAACAAAGGGCCTAATATTGCTTTCGAACTATTTCGTTAATTAACCCAGAGCCTTCTATATAACAGAGCCGCAATGATCAGACAATTTTTAACTGAGCCTAATATAAAGGTTATACATTTTACAATATGCGATATTCAATCAATTATATTCAGTAATTATATCAATATTTTTAAACAAATCCGTCTCTATTTTTCTATTTCCAATCGTCAATTCTATCGGCTTCTTTTCTATATCATTTATCAAACATATGACATTTTTGACACGTAAAAAGTACTAAAAGCAAAATATCTACTGTAGAAACACTTAATAATATTAGTACTAAAACTATATCGATAATCGAAAGCAGTAGTACTAAAAATAACGATGCACGTTCGTACAGAGTTTACCGATGGACGAAAGTTAATGTGAATATTCGAAAAATTTGTGATTGGTTCGTTTGAACTTATATAATTGTAAGTGCAGGCTAACTTTGTTAAAATAAATAGCCTTTTAAACTGTTTAAAAGCTGCTTGGCAGAATAAATATACGGATTTCGATGCCGTTTTGGTCAAACATTTTATTTTGTAACTGTGTAGAAACTATATATGACAGTATAAAGATTTTAAAAGTTTTCGAAAATGGTGTCACCTATTGCAGTAGGCAAATTTTTGACATTTTTATAAGTTTTCTAAATTGTTTCATGCGGAATCATAAAACTGTGATCTATAGCACAGCATTACTTGGGAAATATTGTGGTATCAATCGGGTATTTAGAAAATATTGAATACAGTATACGACCAATAGCAATTATTTACTACTGACGTCTTTAGTTAAAAATCCAACTAAATTAACGATTAATAAGCTGAAATCAAATAATCAGTATAGTTGTTGTCGTTTCGTCACTTGCATTTTAATCAAACTAATGCATCGAATTTTATAGCGGTAAATTAGTTATATCTAGTTTTTACCACAAAATCTAACCACAAAATCTAATCAAAAATGTAAATTTTATACGCATAACACGTTTCTGGTCCTAGGTCTATTTCGATATTTCCTTTAGGTTATGCTTTTAGATATTTGACCAACTAATAGACACTTTACGTATGCTAAATAGTTGTTTGATATTCTTACGAGCATACCAAACAATTAATCCTAAGTTGACGTACATAATTTTGTTGTCAAACTAGTTCTAAATAGTTTGGTAACATTTCCAATTAGTGTCACCGCAATTGGTTATCTAAAAAAATCTAGTTCAAACATTTATCTATATATATAAATATATATATATATATATATATATATATATATATATATATATATATATAATATTTAGTCATAACAAGCATACCGTCAACTAGTCTAACTAGTCTAAAGGTGACCAAACTATATTTATACTGAATGATAACAATCAAGCAATTGAACTTCAAAGAATTTTATAATACGAAATTTTATTTGTTTAGAGAGGTGAAGTAGGAGGTAATTACAGCAAAATATTTTATTTTCCAATTATTTGTCATTAATGCGGTGCGAACAGAACTTATAGGTCACCTTAAATCGTTTATTAAAATTAAACTAGTTGTAAAGCCTAACTACCTAAATTTTATACTATCAGCATTTAAAATCCCCATTATTCTTCAACAGCTTGATTTCCAATGATATTTACACTGTTTAAAACAGAAAAATAGGCAATGTGATTGTTGCCTGTAAAGTAGCGCCTATAATGTAGAATTTCCCAGTCTTAACATGATTGAGAAACAAATACTAAAAGATATTTCATATAACTCAGCAGTTAGTTGCAATTTCAATGACGTCAGTGCATATCGAGAAAGTAGTTAGCCAATTTTTTTTTTAAATTAAGTTCAATACCATGAATATGCATAATTATTTATTCTGTCAATATAAAATTTTTATTCTGACGGATTAGCCTTATGAACCCTTATTTTGCGAGTAAATTTACGAGGAATGTCAACAACGAGTGATGAAATCGTGACCAAGGCACCAAGGTAAACAAGTATCCTTAACAGTGTTATACTCGCCCGATAATTGTAAAGCTTTGGTGGCATACCAAATCAGTCAAAACGTTTTTTTCTTGTCTTAAAACGATTTGCGCCAAAGTTACCTACGATTATATTTACTTAAAGTGTGAATTGGCTGTTGTCTGATAATTATATAGTCTCTGCTTGTACTCAAGTATTGTTTTTTTACGGCTTTTCCAAATAATGTCATTCACATTTTCGGTCCATTAGATTTAGGTGTTTATACGAAAACTTTCCATTTCAATTAAAAACTCTTATGAGAAAAATATTAGTAGTCAATAATCCGTAAGAAAATTGTATATAAAAATATAATATTTTACTTGACATTATGATGCGTAGGCCATGATTTTTAATTACATATTATATTATGTATATTAAGCGTCTCTGTCTGATCGATACGGTATTTTGAGACAACTCGTTTTTTACAATAAATTTTCACTATTTTAAGTGTAGGTATAGTATAATTTTTTTGAGAGCTTTCGTTCTTCGATTGCATTTTGTTTTCGAAACAATTGAATTTTATGCACATTTTTATTATTTCCCGATGACGTATTTTGTCATAAAACGGTTGATTCTATTGCTTTTAGTGTTTACTCAAGTTTTTTTAAAAGAATTTATATAAATTTCAAAATTGTGTTTATTGAAATGTTTATTGTGTTTGTTGACATATATCATCGCTTAAGTTGTATCTTGGCGTAAGTGCCAACACTCAAGTTTCGAGAAAATCAGCTTTATAGTTTTTTTGCTGCGTCAGTAGTTGAATCGTTTTACTTTAACCGCAATTTTTGCTTAAATCGATTCATGTTACTTAAATTTTAAAATCGCAAGTGTGGTTATTCTATTATCCTATCCCACACATGAGTCGAACCACAGGATAATTTTAGTTAAAGATGGATTGTCGTTAACCACACTCTCTAAAATGTTAACTAAAGCTGACACTAGGTCTTTCCAGATTTGCCGCTTAATACCTCATGCCATATTGCACAATATGTGAGTTTATTAGCACTACAGTGTGCCGTTAAATTATACACCGAGAATTTGCGTATTTAAAAAAAATTGACGCATTTGTTCGAGGCAAAGAAAACATATTTTGCAAATCGTAGCTTAAACCAACGGTAAATTCATCAGCATTTTTACGATCAGCATCTCTTTTAGCTTTTGCCATCATATTATTTTCCTTGGGTTTTTCAAAGTCTTTGATTTCGGGAGTACTGAGCTTGACTGCAATTTTATGTGCCACGCATCGATCACATTGGTCTTTCTTCGGTTTGTATAATGAAATATTAATCTCTCCGTTGAACAATTTAGTGTAAATACTCAATTTCACAGGATCTGTGGTCTCCCTTAAATATAATGAGTACATTCGACTAACATTTAACCCAGATTCAATATATTGCCTGTTTGTGTTGGCTCGACAATAATGAAAATCAATTATTACAAAATTGTTGATATTCTCTGACAATATTAAGTTTGTCTTCGGAAATTTTATGCTTTATACGTTTTCTTGAATTTTTGGTGTATTTGTGCCAACTTCGGTTGCTTTTGTTTTATAGAAATGGTACACACAATTTTGACTCACATCTAGCGTAGAAAGGAAAAATAGCTTATAATCTCTCACTGCAGCGATATTTTTTTGTAGGAAATATAAGAATGTATCGTGCCTTCTTGAAGTTTGTTTTATAGTTCGATTAGCGTTTGCACTAAGACTTCAAAACGTACTATGCAATTTTTGTCGATCCTTTTTACTAAAATTCAACCCACATTTAAAACTGCAATTTTCAGCTCACCCATCACTAATACGAGTGCTTGTTGTACCTTTGATTTGACATATTCATATTCTCGTCCTTGATTCCACAAATTTTTATTTATATTTTTTTCCCATAGTGATGGATTGCTCTGTTTTTACGAAATAATTATTTATCGGTTCTATTATCAAGAAGTTCAACTGATTCGTATATTTCATTTTCCTCTAAAATGCTAGGTATTGGTAACGGGGCTGCAATAATTGTTGCTTCCATGATATCAGATGTTTTCAACGATTGAGTAATGTTGGAACTGTTTTGGTTGCTGCCTTTATTTACTACATCTTTAAATAAATATTAAATAGACGTTAAATTCAAACCTATAATAAATAAAATAAATGAATTACGTTTAGTATATACCGAAATTTTCTTTCGTTTCAAAACATAGTTTGAATCATCACTGTCAATTGCTTGGAAATTAGGATCTGCAGCTGAGTCATCGAAAACGCTTCTTTCTGAACACTCTGAATCCGACCGACATAAAATTTATTAAATTTAATATGCTAAATTTAATTTATTCCGTTAAAAATGTTATCTTTATAATTTAAAATGAAGTAATCTTCACATTTACCTTTCAGCAGCCGGATCTATAGGTTTGACCGGTGAAGACGATTGTTCTGTATTACCCATATGAGATGACATATGTATATTTTTTACGTTTACTTATCACAGTGGTTTCCGCAAGACTAAAATGTTTTTATTACAAACGTTTCCTTATACTCAAATATACCACGTAACAAAGTGGTTGGTTTAAGGAGATACACTATATTAGAAAGATATGTTGATAAAAATATATGCATATAGAATACAGAATGATACCGAAAATGTTGGAAATTTGTGTAGAATTGTTCAAATGTGTACAAAAGATATTAGAAGTTACACCAAATTCGAACAAATATTTTAAATTGGTAATTACACCAGACAAAACCAAATTATTTGGATTTAAACTAAAATAAAATAAATCCGAAAAATTGTCTAAAAAGGTGGAAAAATGTTCAAAGTTCAAACACGATTACTTTGTATGTAACGGAGATAAAACAGAATAGAATTGCCTGGATGTAAACTAAAATCGCATTCAGTAACTCGAAAACTATGGCAATTCGAACATTGCTGATTGTATTAGCAGAAAGAGCAGAAAAAATTACACTATAACCCGTTCAAAAACTGAAATTTCATGGTGGTGGCACCTACACCAAGATAGAACTCAAGCGACGATAAGTAAGATGGATGTATATGGTAGATGGATTTATATACATTTAACAATTAAAGTTTTGTGTGTATTATTATTATAATAATACAGCATTACAGGCCCAAGTTGACCGTTTATTTAGATCTTTCACAAAACGTTTCAGACTATATTGTGGAATGGATCGGTGGTGGTAGGGCGGTGCCGAACTCATGAGGAATCTAGGTATTTTTTCCATGCTTCAGTTGTCAAACGGTGGTCCTGTATTAGGTAGGAGGTAGGAGGTTTTTCCTTTACCGATCGACGTTTTTAGGTGTTCTTTTTGGAAGGAGTATCGTGGGGACCGGGCGGCATGTATCTTCGGTGAGGGGAGTGGTGTGTGGGTGTGATCGGGGTGCATTTTGGGAGGTGGGCAAGAGTGGCCGGACACGATTTTTGAAATTGTTGATAGCGGTTGTTTTGCGATCTTAGATAGGTGCACGGTTTTTTATAATGTATGCGAGTGGGTATATGTGTGCTATGATTATGTTAGTGTTCTAGTATTGATTGAGGAGGGTAATTTTTTTTGTTTTCGTTTAAAGAGGTACATACAAGCTTGTTTAATGGTGCCAGGGGTTCGATTCGTAGGGGGCATTCACATTCAAATAGATCGATGTTTTTAATTTTTTTTTAAGACAAAATTTCACATATCGTCGGTGGATGGGATGATGTGCGGAAGCGACCGAAATGAATTTTTATGGTGTTGAGAACCATAACGATATAAATTGCTTTAGATGAACTGGTGTGGGCAATGAGGGGGTGGTTCGGAAAGTGAGGACTGAGAAACGTTTTGGAAAAATTTTAAAAGTAAACTGGTAAATAATAATCAAATTATTTTCATTTTCATTTTATTAATAGTTCTTAATAAGTGATGTACCTTTATATCCCATTTTTGGTAAGCAAACTGTTTTACTAAATAATAATGTTAAAGCTGAATGAATGTTACTTGCAATGATTAATACATTCATCACGTATGTAGCCGGTATTAGCTTATTTTCTTAGATTTCTGTAATGCATTGATTTTGATTTCAGGGAGACAAACGTACGCGAAATTAAAACAACACGATAAAAAATCATTTGTGCAATGCATTACGATCAGGGAAAACTACATAAAACCCTGATCAAGAAAATATTACATATAATTAAATTTTAAAATTAAATTCTTTGACGGTTGTTTGATCTCCTCCTTTAGGATTAAATTCATTTTGAATACCTGTTAATTATACCAATTAAATATGAGAATTCAAATATACAATATACATCTATAGTTATGTTATGTTATTTCTATAAATTTCTTTTTTGGCAGCGATTTTATTTCAAGATGCATTTGTTTTAATGGCAAAACATCATTCCTCTCTTTTCGTATTATTTCCTTATCGTTTTTACCTCTTTATCTACAAAAATTTTTAAAAAGTGGTCTATGTCGTGGAGTTGTGTTTTTCAACGTCATGAAGGTGCGTTTTGGTTGCTTCCGCATACACTGTTCTATCTACCGACGATGTGAGATGTTTTGTTATAAAGAAATTCATTAAAGGGAATTGAGGGCGTCGGTTGTTTGAGTGTGGATGATTTTTGTGAATTGAATTTTTGGTGTATGTTGGACGAGTGTGTGTGCAGTTTTTTGAATAGGGAAGGGTTGTTTTCTTCGTTCAATGCCGGAATGCTCACATGATCATAATACATATGTACTTACATATATATACAGTGAAGGACTGTGTACCTATCTGGGATCGTAGAATGTTTGTTGCTAGTAGTTGTAGTGATGGTGTATAGTCTGGTCACTTTTTTTCTGCTTCCCGAAGTGCATTTTGATTACATTGGCACGCTATTCTTTTCACCGACGATGTGTGCTGTTTGGTGTTTACGATGTTCTTTCTAGAAGGTTATCTGAGGGAATCGATCGGTGAAGAAGGGACCTCCTATATTTTTTTATATTTTGATATAGGATCGTATACGGGTGTTCGGAGGGAGTGGGGGTATGCGTGAGGGGTGTGTTGTTGTTTGACGGATGAGATATGGAAGGGGAAATGTTTGGATTTTTTATGAGTTTGGAACTGCCTTGTTACCGCCGATTTGTTTTGTTTTTTGCGTTTTTCCTACAAATAGATTTCTTTTTGCGCGGTTCGTGTGGGTTGGAAGGGCGGGGAGGTGATCGCAAAATACTGTGTGTTTTGTTGTTGGGGATTGCATCGGTAATTTTCATAGAATGTTTTAGTTTTTTGTGGGAGTTTCTTTGCACGTGCGGGATCGTCATCTATAGTTGTCTATAGTTTTGTGTCAAATGGGGTGTATATGAGTTGGATTTTTGGCGATTATATGACGTATTTGAGGTTTTGTGTTCAGTAAAGTGAGTATAAATTAGGTTTTCGGTAATTATTTGACGTGTTTGTCGTAGAGCGGTTAATTCGATTGATCTGTAATGTTTGATTAAATTTATAAATTCTAATTTATAGTATTTTATAATATTTTATAATTTTTATAATTTCATATTTTTATAAATGTAATAAATTAATTAATTGTAAATTCCAGGCAAAAACTAATCCAATTTATTACAGCCTGCGGCTTGCGGAAATTATATTATTATATTATCAATTAATTAATTTGTAATTTCAGATTAAAAATTAATTCAATTTATTACAGCCTACGACTAAGGGCAGTTAGTTAATTAATAGATTCTGCTTTCAGCGAACAATTGCAGATAACAGATGAATGGTGACACACTGGAGTTGCTGACAAGAGAAGCCCAAATGCAGAGCAGTTCACTAAAATTGTGATTGTCTTATGCTAACAGTAGTTCGAATATTGGCTACCGGAAACCGAACCAATTCTGTCATTACTAACATACATTTCTTTTCCCTACCCCAACAAAAATTTACTAACTATTGGCCGCCATGGTGTCTGTAACCGGGTCGATCTCAATAATTTAACTAATATCCTGCCTCATCCTTCCAAGTTAATGTAAAACGGGTGTACGGTGGGCCCAGCCAAATATCCGGGAGATCCTGGTTAGTCCTTGGTCGTACATTCTAAATCAATCAATCAATTAATCAATTATTATATTATTATATTATTATATTATTATATTATTATATTATTATATTATTATATTATTATATTATTATATTATTATATTATTATATTATTATATTATTATATTATTATATTATTATATTATTATATTATTATATTATTATATTATTATATTATTATATTATTATATTATTATATTATTATATTATTATATTATTATATTATTATATTATTATATTATTATATTATTATATTATTATATTATTATATTATTATATTATTATATTATTATATTATTATATTATTATATTATTATATTATTATATTATTATATTATTATATTATTATATTATTATATTATTATATTATTATATTATTATATTATTATATTATTATATTATTATATTATTATATTATTATATTATTATATTATTATATTATTATATTATTATATTATTATATTATTATATTATTATATTATTATATTATTATATTATTATATTATTATATTATTATATTATTATATTATTATATTATTATATTATTATATTATTATATTATTATATTATTATATTATTATATTATTATATTATTATATTATTATATTATTATATTATTATATTATTATATTATTATATTATTATATTATTATATTATTATATTATTATATTATTATATTATTATATTATTATATTATTATATTATTATATTATTATATTATTATATTATTATATTATTATATTATTATATTATTATATTATTATATTATTATATTATTATATTATTATATTATTATATTATTATATTATTATATTATTATATTATTATATTATTATATTATTATATTATTATATTATTATATTATTATATTATTATATTATTATATTATTATATTATTATATTATTATATTATTATATTATTATATTATTATATTATTATATTATTATATTATTATATTATTATATTATTATATTATTATATTATTATATTATTATATTATTATATTATTATATTATTATATTATTATATTATTATATTATTATATTATTATATTATTATATTATTATATTATTATATTATTATATTATTATATTATTATATTATTATATTATTATATTATTATATTATTATATTATTATATTATTATATTATTATATTATTATATTATTATATTATTATATTATTATATTATTATATTATTATATTATTATATTATTATATTATTATATTATTATATTATTATATTATTATATTATTATATTATTATATTATTATATTATTATATTATTATATTATTATATTATTATATTATTATATTATTATATTATTATATTATTATATTATTATATTATTATATTATTATATTATTATATTATTATATTATTATATTATTATATTATTATATTATTATATTATTATATTATTATATTATTATATTATTATATTATTATATTATTATATTATTATATTATTATATTATTATATTATTATATTATTATATTATTATATTATTATATTATTATATTATTATATTATTATATTATTATATTATTATATTATTATATTATTATATTATTATATTATTATATTATTATATTATTATATTATTATATTATTATATTATTATATTATTATATTATTATATTATTATATTATTATATTATTATATTATTATATTATTATATTATTATATTATTATATTATTATATTATTATATTATTATATTATTATATTATTATATTATTATATTATTATATTATTATATTATTATATTATTATATTATTATATTATTATATTATTATATTATTATATTATTATATTATTATATTATTATATTATTATATTATTATATTATTATATTATTATATTATTATATTATTATATTATTATATTATTATATTATTATATTATTATATTATTATATTATTATATTATTATATTATTATATTATTATATTATTATATTATTATATTATTATATTATTATATTATTATATTATTATATTATTATATTATTATATTATTATATTATTATATTATTATATTATTATATTATTATATTATTATATTATTATATTATTATATTATTATATTATTATATTATTATATTATTATATTATTATATTATTATATTATTATATTATTATATTATTATATTATTATATTATTATATTATTATATTATTATATTATTATATTATTATATTATTATATTATTATATTATTATATTATTATATTATTATATTATTATATTATTATATTATTATATTATTATATTATTATATTATTATATTATTATATTATTATATTATTATATTATTATATTATTATATTATTATATTATTATATTATTATATTATTATATTATTATATTATTATATTATTATATTATTATATTATTATATTATTATATTATTATATTATATTAAAATTAACAACTGTACACTTAATAATTCTTAGCAACATTGGGATGAATTAATTAATTAGTAATTTGCAGGCGGAAACAAATGCAATTTATTTCAACCTATGACTTAGAGGAATTAATCAAAAGATTTTTCTTTTCGAAAAAACAATGCAAATAAATGGACGCAGACTAGAATTACTGGTAAAATATTGGAGAATGCAGAGCAATGCATTCTGGTCATTATAAATATGACTGTCTTGTGCTAATAATAGTTTTAATATTAGCTACTTTGTGTCAGTAATTGGATCGAGTCTGTCATAACTAACGCTCCTAGCCACTCCTTCGATTTAGTCATATGTTACATGAATGTAAGGTGGTGCCCACCGGGATTCCGGGATGTCCCATCTAATACTTGGCCGTACGCTAATCAATCTATCAATCGAATTTTTATTTATATTTCTCTTTACTTGATTTTTGTTCTATAATTTCCTTAATTATATTAAGTAGGCTTTGCTTACGTCGTACATGTTCGTAAATGATTGCGATGTTAATATTGCGAAGCAAGTGATAAAAATGTGTTTTCACGGGTTCGGATTTAAATCCTAACAATTAAAAACTGATTAAATTATTAATAATATTATTGTCATGTTATTAACGAAAAAAAATCCGACTGATTTACCCAATCAATTCACGTAAAGTATTACCATGTGAATTAAATTCGATCAAAAAGTCAAGTAATAGAAAAGAGGAATAGAAGATGTTTTTTTTTTATCACATGACAATTATTCGGTTATTTGATTGTATTACTTCATATGATGTGAAAAGTGTCATATGCGACTATATCTAAATCCGATTTCAAGAAGTCACCTTATAAATAAGAATGTATAGTTAATATTGCGTTGTGGCGCGAGTGATAAGTTTATTAAAACTAAGTAAGAAGTTCAACTCGATCGTTTTTTATTATTATTATGTTGAATATATTTTCTGCGTTATTTTTTTTTAATTCGTTGTTTAATTTATTATCAAATTATTTTGTTATAACTAGGGCTGGATTACCAGACCCAATATTTTAACTGTCCCCAGTTATCAGCCACCTCGGCTGCCTTATCTACTGGAGAACTTAATTATCATTTATTTGACGCAAAAATTGGGTTAGAATGAAAGTTTTTGTTTAAACTCGTAGTCAGTTAGTTGCTGAACTAATTGCAAAATATGTCTGTCCAGTGTTCAGCTACTTTTGTGGTGGGTATTCAGTCACCTTTAAATACGAGTCCAGCTCGGCAATTTAAAAAGTAAACCACACTATATAAAGGGTGATTTTTTAACTATTTTCTTTTTTTATTTTCGTGTTTTGTGTCACTGTCAAACATCTTCAGTTTGATCTATAATTTAACCATGAATCGTTTTACAAATGAACAACGCTTGCAAATCATTGAATTTTATTATCAAAATGCGTGCTCTGTTAAGAAAGTTCATCGCGCGCATCTTCCATTTTATGATCAGTTTAATCGATCCACTGAAGCGGCTATTCGGGCTATTGTGAGTAAATTTCGCACCAAATTTGCATTGTTGGACATTAAATCACCAACACAGTTACGTACAGTGTGAACTGAAGAAATTATCGCAGCTTTACCGGCCCGTGTTAGTGATGACCATCAATTATCGATTCGGCGCCGTTCGCAGCAATTGGACCTCTGTTACTCAACAACGTGGAAAATTTTGCGGAAGGATTTAGGTGTGAAGTCTTACAAAATATAGCTGGTGCAACAATTGAAGTCGAACGACCTACCACAACGCAGAATTTTTGGTGAATGGGCTCTTGAAAAGTTGGCGGAAGATCCATTTTTTATCGAAAAATTGTGTTCAGCGACGAAGCTCATTTTTGGATGAATCGATTCGTAAATAAACAGAATTGTCGATTTTGGAGTAAAGATCAACTAGGAGCATTGCAAGAGCTAACAATGCATCTAGAAAGAGTTACTGTTTGGTGCGGATTATGGGCTGGTGGCATCATTGGACCGTACTTCTTTAAAGATGATGCGAATCGCACTGTAACTGTGAATGGTGAGCGCTACCGTGAGATGATATCCAACTTTTTTTTCCCCAAAATAGAAGAGCTTGACTTGCATGACATGTGGTTTCAACAAGACGGTGCCACATGCCGCACAGCACGCGAAACAATGAACCAATTGAGAGGCAAGTTCGGTGAATACTTTATTTCACGTTTGGGACCGGTCAATTGGCCGCCTAGATCGTGCGATTTAACGCCTTTAGATTATTTTTGTGGGGCTATGGTAAGGCTCATGTCTATACTGACAAGCTCGCTTCGATTGACGCATTGGAAGACAGCATTGAAGCATTTATTCGTGAGATACCGGCTGAAATGTTGGAAAGTGTATGTCAAAATTGGACTAAGCGGATGGACCATTTGAAGCGCAGCCGCGGTCAACATTTGCATGAAATAATCTTCAAACATTAAATTATATGGACCGTACTATCGATTCAAATAAAGATGTCATGCATTTTTTTTAATTTTATGTGTCTTTTTTTGGAAAATTTTTTTTATAGCTATTAAAAAATCACCCTTTATTTGATTCATAATCACACAGTTTTGGTTCTGTACAACTTATTTAAATGAAAGAAATTGTTAGTAGTTTACTTTAATTTCGATTATTAAACAAATATTTACAAGGTCAAGAGTTCACTTGGTTGCCGAAACACAAGTACTTTATTTAAGGTCTGGTTAGACATATTCAAACAATTTGGCCTAATAATATTATATATGCGGCAGTAACTAATTTTATTTTTCACCATAGCAATTAGATTTTCCATGTCCTTGCTATTCCCTATAATCAGTTTGTTTAACGAACAAAATAATCCGTTTAAGTTTATTAGATGCATAACCTGTTTCCATAAAAACATGTCATTTGTGCATCTGGCAATCATTTCTTTTTGTTTATGGAGAACGGTTAATAAACGTTTATAAGTTTGCCACTCTTCAAGGTCCCCCCAGTTTTTAATACCATAAAAATCCAGAAACCAAAAACAATTACCCCCAGAAACATGTGAAGAACAGTTTACTGTTAAATATTACAGCTTAATGGATTTTTCTAGTTAATCCAATACAAACTCGTATTTTATGATCTATAATGCTATAAAAACACTATTTATGTCCATAAAAGTTTACTTTATTTTTACTATAAATAGAAAATATTTAGAGAGTGCAACCAAAATAAATTTATAAAATGTAAAAAAAAACTCAGAATACCAGAATGGAACACAAAGAAACCAAAATTAACTTTAGTTTTGTTACCTTCATCCTACCAACACTAAACATTGAACTTGAAAAAAAAACACAAACAAATGAAAAAATCACTAATCAGAAACACCAAAGAAACTTGATAAAATGGAAAACAAGTTCTTGTGCGGCAACTTACTGTTGTTGTATCTATCTACAATTCGTAGTCGTCGTCGTCGTATCGTTATTGATTTAATTCTGTACTTTTGAAAATATCTACTGTTAATGTCTACATATGCAGAAAGAGAATAATATGTTGTTGGGGTGTTTGATCGTTTTTTGCATAAATCTCGAAATATCGTTTTTTTTCTTCTTATATTCGTACGAGTATCTAATCTTAATCATTATTATTAATTATAGACAAGAAACCAAAAAACAAAAAAAATTCTTTCGACTAAATATGTGTGTAGATTAGCTGTGTCTAAATAGCTAAAGGTGCTTTCTATATTCAACAATTACATTTTTATTATTATTTATTTGACCTTGATACGAAATAGTTTTTATGTAATGTATATGTTGTAATAATTATTGTTACCAATTGTTATTTAAGAAGGCTATATACAGGTATTTGAAATTCATATTTAGTATGAGCATGCCGTTATGTTGAATTAGATATTTTGAATTATTCCAGGCTGATATCAAGAAGCTGAAAAAGTTCTTTGAAATAACGTCATCGTTAGCGTCTCTTTTTTCCTTTTATTTCGATTTTAGAAGCAAGGGATTTTCACAAGACTTTTCCAGCTAGTTTTATTTGAGAATATTGCCGTTAATTGTTCCCACACGGTAAAAAATCGAAACTAATTTTAAAACATTTTTTTAAACCACAATAGTTTTATAGAATAATAAAATAATTCAATGCTAATTCTTAAACTTCAATAAGTTTAAAACTTATTTAAAACTGCAAAGGATTAATTTTAAACATAAGAAGTAAAACTTCTAAAAGAAAACCAAAAAAGCGCTGGAAATAAATCCTTTTTGTTTTGGCAGCTAATAAAGAAAACTGTAACAGTTTGATTTTAAATATAAAAAAGTGATATATTTGGTCATACTAAATTTAAACATGCAAGGTTTAAAAAATCCCAAATTTTCTGTTAATTATTAAAATTTAAAACTTAACTTCTCAACTGAAAAAACATAAGTTAGGTTATTTTATCAATATTAACAACAACATTACATCTTCGATGCGTTTGAAATATTGATTGCGTTTATCAATATTTCAAACGCATCGAAGATGTAATAAACAGAATTTGCATTGTTTCTTATAATTCACTAGAACAACGTGATTATACGAAGTATAAAAACCTAGTGTAAAAATTGATCAATTCGCTACAATCTTACAGTACACGAATTTTGCTCTGACCATTTACCAGTGATATTTAAAATACCATTCAAGACCCAAGTTGCACCTACAAAGGTGTTTCGCAACTATTCTCAAGTGGACTGGCTGAAATTTAAAGTTGATGTTCACAAAATCTTACAGATATGTCTCCAATCGCTACCTCTGCTGACATTGAACAAAATACCAAAATGATATCTAAAATAATCCAAAGTGCCATCAAGAAAACTATACCTCTCACTCAGAGCAAAGGTATCCTAAACATTTCCTCTAAACTGCATTCCTTAATAATGCTACGCAATCGAATGAATCAGCTGTACTATAAGTATCCCGAAACTATCTTAAAAACGGATATTAATTTCTATTCCAAAGTAATTTCCTGTTGTTTCAATGAACTAAGAAAGTCCAGACTCACAAATAGAATACAAATGATTCCCGATAACACTCCCACAGTTTTTAGAGAAATTCGTAAGCTTAACGGTAAAAAACAAAATGTCATCACCTCAATTACCAAAGGTCCTAGCTCTATCATAGACCCTAACCAAATATCAGAGGAAATCGCTTTTCACTATGAAAAGGTTCATACTCAGAATGAGTACCTGAAGGACCTCAATTTTGAACTGTGTCAACCATTTTCTTTACTCTCCTCCCCATAATCCAACCGTTGAGAAGTTTAGAAGTTGCCAACATTCTTCGGCTTCTAAATAAAAGAAAAGCTCCAGGTGATGACAGCATAGCCAACTCGGTACTAAGAAACTTGCCAAATAAATGTATCACACAGCTCACCAATATCCTTAAAGAAATCCTAAAAAAAGAATACTTTCCAGACTGTTGGAAAATTGGCAAGGTCATTCCTATCATTAAACCAGGAAAACCCTTAAACAGTATAGAGCATACTCTATAAAAGAAAAATTAAGTGAAGTAAGTTCAAGGAAATAGTCATTCTCAACAGGCTCCAGCCACAATAGAACCATACATCCTAGAGGAACAGTTCGGCCTCCGGGTACTCTACTACCCAAACAGTGCTAAGGCTGAAAAGTTCCATTAAAGACGCCAAACAATTCGGTCGTTCAACCATCGCAGCCTTTCTGGATATAGAAAAAGCTTTCGACACAGTCTGGCATAAAGGTTTTGTCTATAAGTTCATTCAAAACGGTATTCTTCACTACCTTATTAAATTAATCGAGTCATACCTTACAAATAGGAGTTTCTACGTTTCTCTGAAACAGCACAGTTCAAGTACTAAACCAATAGTAGCAGGAGTCGCTCAAGGGTCAATCCTAGGGCCACACTTTTTCACTTCTATCATGATATCCCAAAACCTGATACCAAAGAAACCAAGATTCAAACATGACACTGCCGATGACACGGCCATTTTTACATATTTAATTAGTGCACGCAAATCGAGCGAGAGGCTATCTAAATAACTCAACCAATACTCTATATATGCAAAGAAATGAAAGCTTAAAGTTAACTCTTCTAAAACTGAAATCATTCATTTTCATCCCAACCAACATAGGAAAATCCGAGAAGCTAGTCCTATTTCATTCGAAGGCAGCACTTTAGAATACAAATCTCAAGTCAAATATCTTGGTTTAATTATAGATAGCTATCACCTGTTGCTCACATTAAGAATATTCGAAAAAAGGCTTTTGCGGCACGCAGCCTTGTATACCCGTTTCTCAAACGAAATAGTGGCTTTTCCTCTAAAAACAAGTTAAGACTTACAAGGCATATCTGAGGCCCATCATAACTTAAGCTATCCCCGCATGGATGAGAGAATTGTCCATAAGCTACTGGAAAAATCTTGTCTCTTTGCAATCAACCAGCCTTTGATTTGCGTTCGACGATTGGCCTAAACCTCCAACCAACAAATGCACAAGTAATATAGATCTCAACAAACGCGCTAATCTAGAGAGCCTCAATAAATTCGCTAGACGACTCTAATCGAAGTTCATCGATAGGATATCAAATTCTGAGACACTATCTCTCCGCGAAATTCCTCATTCATGGGATCTGGTGCTCGCCGGAGAGTATAACAAGTAAATAAGTCACCTAGGTCATAAATTTAATAAACATATTTAAATAAATTAATTAAATAAATAAATAAAAAAATAAAATAAATAAAACAAACAATCATAAAAAACACAAAAATTGCTAAAATAGAATTGGGATCTATTTATAATGCAGTTACGCACAACCAGAGTTATTAAAGTACGAAACGTGGTATTGGACTGAACTTCAAACTGTATTAAAAATATCTCCAGTTTTTGATTTTTAAAAACCTGGCAGCCCTAGATCTAGATTAGGACAACTACGGCCTCCTCCTCTAAACCATAGTTTAGTTTTTTAGAACAGCCAATTGTGTATATCTTGTATATACTTAATACGACTGACAAATACTACGCAGTGGTCTTTTTTGATTGTGACGCACATAGATTTCTCGAGTCATTTTGATGCTTTAGACTCACTGAAAAGGAGGAAGTAATCTTGATGGAACCTTTTACATGCTTCTGTCCTCTTCCTATGTCGATTGCTATTTTAGGTGGACCAGGCGAGATTTTTTTTCATGTAAAATCAGCAATATTTTCTTTTCATATTCAAGTCTCCACATCTTTTTATCTTTTACAGTTGAGTCAATAATTTTTTGATATTTCGTATCCCAGCTAAGAGTATTTTTCTCCTGTGTTCATGATGGTGAATAATTGCAGAACATAAATTTATTAGAGATTACAAATTTCACTGCATACCATTCTAAATGTACTTGGCCATATATTTGATCGTTTAATGGCCATATTACTATTTGGATTGTCTATGCTACCATCAGATCAGAAATGATCTCGTTGTCGCATGACGCAAATTTAATTCTAAATTTGTCATCTAAATTTTAAGATTCTTTCTCCTTCTCTTTTTTCTAGTCTTCTTTACCTTCGCCTACGACTTCCTGAGAACTTTTCTTATTAAAGCCTCCTGGCAAAATGCAGGTTGCAGACGAAATTCTTGCTAAAACTTTGCGTAAATATTTACAGTCGTTTCCGGGAAATATTCGCTATTAAAATTACTTCATAATTTTTTTTTCTTGGAATATTTAGAAGGTTGATTATATAATGAGTAATCGGAATTGATGCTATCTTAGGTTTCAATTTAGCAACAGCTGTATCATTTGATAACAGTGTTTGTTTCTTGAAAATAGGTTGAACTTCATGTTCTCTGTAGTTTTTTCGTACATACCTTTAAAAGGGTGTATACTGTTTGGTCACGTCTTCGATGCTAAGTTGCATTTGCTTAAGATAAGCGCTCGAACCACCAATTTTCCCTCAAAATTAATTACTAGAAGTGATTGTAATGTTTTCAAATTTACGAAAAGCACACGACAGCAAAAACAATTTATAAGGCGTCGCCACATGACAAAAATACCGACGTTTTTCTAAAAACAGATTTTCAATTTACCGCTGGATAAATCCACATTTTCTATTTTAATTGGTGAAAAATTATAAAAAATAATCATTTTTAATTATTAAAACAATAAATTTTCAATTTTCATTTATTAATTTGGACTTTTCTGTTTTGCCGTTCCTAGAAACAGATTTTTCACTAAATGGTATAATTTTTATTTTTGTCTGTTTATAATCTTAAAATGTTTACCGAACTCACCCATAATTTCCGACGTTATTTTTTTCCGTCGGTAATCTGTTTTCTTATTTTTTTATTTTTTATTTTCATATTTTTGATTTTGACACAACCGCTGTGTCAACATTTTGTGTTTTTTTTTACCTGCAGGTAGGAAATTACTTCTGGTACGCTGATTGCTGAGTTGTACTCTTAGCTCGGCCTTCCACCATTCACAATTTTTTATTAGACAAATTCGTTAACGATCCTTTTATCATAATCCCATTCCAAAATCATGTAATGAATTATTTTATTTTGTTGATAAAACCATCACAGTGGAAATCTTAATTCGTAATATCTATGACTTGTACAAAATCTGTGACCCTCATCCCTTCTCCATTATCTCAGTCGCAATTTTGACGTGGGAGTTGGCCTGTAAAATATTGCAAAATGAGCCTTTATCTTTGGGTTGACTAACTTTCTGTGCCACGTGAATGAAGAGTGGCAACTGAAGGAGTAGAGCATGTAAAAGTGCAGTTTAACCTTAGGACAGACCCTTTTATTTTTAAGCAATCGAGATTCTTGGAAAACAACGAGATTACTTACCGATATTTTAGAATTTACATCGATAATCTTGTAACCATTTAATAAAATATATTTTATATAGACTTTTAAGACATTGCCACATAGCAACGACACGAAAAATTATCTGGCGACGATTTCTTCATTTATGATTTAATAAATAAAATTTTTAAACTAAATATAAACGCAAACGATACATATTAACTATATTTAATTAATAAAACTCGAAAATTTCAATAATTTTACAAATTTCATTCAAAATTACCAATTATTTATTTCCATCGCCCGACATCACGATATCGTGACTAGAACGTATAGATTTTTTCGTTGCCAAACGCATTATACCTTTTAACCATTTTCAAACGATTTCCGCATTCATCCTCAAATTCTTGGTGATATAATTTTTCGTTCGATTTTTTTATTTTTGTTGTGGTATAGTTGCCTTTGTGTTCGTATTTCATTTGTTAGTTTTCGTTTATTTCAAATAGTTGCCATTTTGATAAATTTTTCATTATAAAATGACATACGACGAAAATGCGTGGAAATATAAAGTCGACGTTGTTGTGATATCGTTCGTAATTTTTTTTTTTGTCATGTAGTGAAAAAAATACAAACGAATCGTTTCATATTCTCTATGTGGCAATGCCTTATTAGTTTAGGAGACTTTCTATTCCATCTAAAGTAAATTTAAACTAGAGTTCTTGGTTACTTCCCATAAATTATATATAGCTTAATTTTGATGATTTTAATCATGTATGTCCTCCAAGGTATATAGAATAATATCGTAATATATTTTTTTAGAGCAACACCGAATACAACTTTAGAACCTCTTGTACCCACTGACATAATAAAGGAAGAAATGAGCATCACTGACATAATTACAAATGAAGAAGTTAGCATCATAGACACTAACCAATATTTGGACAAGGCTACAATTACTAATAGTTTACAAGAATCCAACTAACCAATATTTGGACAAGGCTACAATTACTAATAGTTTACAAGAATCCACTACAAAGGCCTTACAAAAGTAAAATGTATAAGATACAGTCTAGAAATTAATACATTTATTTTGTTTGTTTGTTTGTTTATTTCTATGCAATCTGTTTTTGGGGCCAAAGCTCACCCAACTCTTTCGCGGTTAATTAACGTCCTACTTTACGCCATTACTAGCCAAATCGAGGACGCGCGAATACAGGTTCGCGTTTCAAATATCCATCTGCACATTGCATTGCTCCAGCCAGCCTGTACTGGCATGGACGATGGTTCGGCCCATGAATTCTGCACTCCAACGGGGGGTCATAGTTGTGTTCATCGTCATCACCGATCGTAATCAAGTGATGAAAAATCCCTTTTGCAACCCTCCCCCGTTGGGATTCGAACCCGGTACCTCCCGTCCCAAACACCGCAGCTTTAACCACTGCGCCAATTGCTCGGTTACATTTATTTTAGTCTATCTATTTTTACAGTGAAATACTTATATTAAGAGCCAGAAATATAGAGTTGAAGAAAGAATGTCACTTTTTGAAAAAGAAACCAAATGCATCAGTGATATAATATACACAGCAACACAACGGTTTAAAATGAGAATTAATGAACAAATAATCAAATGGATATATCAAAATACATTGCTATTTATTCCACTGGACCAAAAGCTTATCGCTTTTTACTAAAGCAAAAATATCAATTGCCAGCAGTAACAACATTAAAATGCTGGGCTACACAAATAGACATTAATCCTGGATTTTTGAATGTTGTATTTAGTTTATTAGATAAATTCAATTTGACTCCATATCAAAGTGTATAATGGCAGATGAGATGAACATACAAAAATCATTTGAATATGACCAAAAAACTACTTGCTCCTGCTAATTACCTTCAAGTTATCATGGCCATAGGGATGTTTGGAATTGTAAGCAACCAATATATTACAATTATGATAAAAAATTGACAAAAGAAATTATCAATACAGCTATTACAAAACTTCACAATATTAATTTTCATGTTGATGTTGTTGTTTCAGATTTTGATGGAGGTAATAGAAGAGTAGGGAATGACCTAGGCATAAACTAATTGCATCCATTTTTTTAAAATCCTGTTGCAAAAAATAAAAATGTTTATTTATTTAATGTGTATCACATCTAATAAAACTACTTCGTAATGGAGAAGATCCCACCACCTATGCAGAACATCACAACGGTACCAGCGAATCTCGACCAATTTTAGTTCCATCTTATCCTATGTCTAAAGAAAAGCGTGAGATACTTAAGTTGGAATTAGGAAAAATGTTAAAAGATGACATCGTAGAAGAATGTAAGTCTCCTTGGGCAGCACCGGTCGTGCTTGTCCCGAAATCCGATAAAACGTATTGCGTTTGTATTGTCTATCGACAATTAAATTCCTGTGCTAGATCCGTAGAATATCCTATGCCGTGGATAGACGAAATACTTCATCTTGGTAAGAAAACATTGTATATGACTATACCATCGATTTGCGTTCAGAATATTGGCAAGCTCCAGTACGATTACATGATCGTGATAAACCCGAATTCATATCGCCGTTTGGCTTATATCGATTTAAAAGAATGCCTTTTGGGCTTAAAAATGCCCGGCTACTTTCCAAAGGTTAATCGATCGATTTAGAGCGGGCCTTCCAAATATAATAATATTTGCATATCTCGATAATCTAATTCTTCTCTCCGAAACGTTTAAAGAACTTTTGATTGATCTTAAGCTAGTCTTGGGACATATTATAACCAAAAACGGTATTCAAAACAATCTTGAGAAAATTGAAGGTATTTCAAAAATGGAGGAACCTAGGAATGTCCGACATCTTAAAACACTCCTCCAAACTTGTTCATGGTACCAAAAGTTTGTACCCAAGTTTTCCGCTACAGCACGTCCATTAAGCGATTTAACAAAGAAAAAATCTAAATGGGAATGAAGTACTATTCATAAAACCGCTTAGGAACAATCGAAATTGTTGTTAGTATCCACTCAACATAGTTAGAGCAACAATGTCCTAGGGGAGTCCTCTTACAGGGTGAAGTAGACAATGAGCGTCCGATTGAATATGCTAGCAAGTTACTCACTCCAACAGAGCGGAATTATAGTACCACTGAAACAGAAGCACTGGCTGTTGTATGGGCTTTAAATAAATTTCGGAGTTATTTGGTTGGAACACTTTGTCCCGGCCACCATGTAATGATGAATCTATATGTGGAGTATATTCAATACAAGTAGATTTCTGTAAGAAGGGTCTCCATAATATGCGACAAGCTCAACTTGAGGATGAGGATTTAGTAAAAATCATAAAGTGCTTTTAAACTCCAGATAACGTGGATCTTGCTAATTGGACCAATCGGGGATACCTATAATGGAATCCGGTATACTCTATCGTGTTGTTCTCGATTAAGAAAGCGAACAGCCTCAATTAGTGATTCCGGAAAAGTTCCGAAACGAAATCTTGAAGGCTTTTGATGATTTTCCTACAGCAGAACACTACGGTGTTGAGAGAACTATTGCAAAAATATGCAATAATAATTTTTGCTCGGGAATGCACAGATATATTACGGAATACATCAAAGTATGTGTAGATTGCCAAAAATATAAAGTAACCAATTTGAAACCAGCAGTGATTTGAGGTTCTTGCAATCCACTTATTTGGGCCATTAGTCGAATCCGCCAATGAATACAAATAGATTTTTACTGTCGAAGATACAGCAACCAGATGGGTTGAACTGACCCCTTGAAGCAGGCAACTGCTGAAATTTGTTCAAAGATTCTGATAAACGATTTTAACCTTCGATTTGGACTGCCAAGACGTGTGATATCTGATAATGGCGGTCAGTTTGTAAGTGCATCATGTTAAATGTTGCTTCGGGATTAAACAATCATTAGCACCACTGTATCATCTAGCTGGAAATCCAGTTGAAAGGCGGAATAGAGATCTTAAAACCCAATTAGCCATTTTAGTTAAAGAAGATCACCGATCGTGGGTTGACTTTCTACCGTGTATCCGCTTCACAATGATTTTCACCAGATGCGAATCTACTGGATTAACGCCTGCATATTTAACCTTCGGGCGAGACCTTCGTGATATTATGAATATTAATCATGAATTCAGAGTGGTAGTGCAAAATGAAAATGTTGTGCCTCAAATTACCCTATATCTCTTACAAATGAATGATGTAATGAAAAGGGTAAGACAAGTCTCAGAACAGAAACAGGATCATAGGAAAATGTATGCGGATAAAACTCGAACACATCGATCTTTTAAAGTCGGCGATAAAGTTTTAATAAAAACTCATCTGTTAAGTGATACCAATAAAGGTTTCACCTCTCAGTTTGCTCCCCGTAGGAATGGGCCATACTCAGTTAAACGAGTTATCTCTAGTTCCACATACGAAATTAAAAGTATGGACTCACAATTTGTAGGTACATATCACGTATCACAACTTTTAGCATATATCGGTTCAGAACATGATACCTCACTACATCCAATTCGATCTCGTGGTAGACCAAAGCAAACGGACTCAAATATCAGTTACCCGTTGCTTTGATACCACCAGAGTCGGTCACAACTACGAAAACGTATACTGAATTAACTACTGAATTAATGTTTAAAAACCTTCCCGTTAAGTAATTATACGAGTTTTCTGAATTTCCGTCGAGACGAGCTCCGAATTCAGAGGGAGAATGTAACAAAAAAAAACACCTATTGATACATTACCTGCCACCTACTGTTGTGAACAACTATTGAATTATGACATCCACATTAGATATACATGTAAGTTTATTTTTTTGAGACAGTAGAGGTTTTTTCTTTTGACAGAAGGAAGACAATTTTGAATTTATAACGAGAGGTGATGAAAAAATTAAATAAAAAATAGATAGATAAAAAATTTGTTTAATTTATACTGATTAGTTATAAAACAAAACAAGATATAGCTACATAAAAAGGGATAAAATTAGATATTCGTTTATAACAACAAACAAATCACGTGTAATTCCCAAAAGAGTCCTTACAATTTAATATTATTTTTTTTTTCGAGTAGGTCGCAATTATTTAAAAACGCAAATATTTAATACAGTTTGCTGAAAAAATTTAATTAGAAGTAAAAATTAAAAAACTATAATTTAAATGTAAATTATATTTTAAAATAAGACTTTTGAACTCTGAAATGGCAGAAAAAGCCAATCAATTAATTTTTTTTAATAAATACACAATTTATTTTATACCATCAATTAGAAAATTTATTCAATTCGCATATTTAATAAAACGAAGTAAATAATAAATGTACTGCTATAAATTACCCTCCTGAGACATAGATGCCCAGAAAAAAACCTTAAATGAAACTGAATATATTACCATATTTTTCTATATACCTTGTATGTCCTCCATAGATTTACAGAACACCAGAGACGTTTTTTAACAAAAAGCTAAATTTAATAATTCATCTGGCTTATCTAATAAATTTTCACCGCATAATACTTACAAAATTCCTTTGCTAATCTCAGCACAATACAACAAATAAAAACCAAAAGCAAAACTTATTTTAATTTAATAATTTATTTTCTATTAAATTAATAATCATAATATTATTTACTATAAATCATAATATATTGTATATTTTGTAAACTACTAGACAAAAAAAAAGTTATTGTGAAATTTACCAAATACAAAAAAAAAACTTCTAAACCTTACACACTTCTATCCCAAAAGCTTAAAAAAATTTTCAAAATATTAAATTACAGATTTGTGTCAACGTTTAAATAAAATTCTTAAATATCTTAAAAATTAAAATAAAAAAAATGTTATTATTTACTTAAATATTAATGAATAGTTTTAACGTTATTATGTCATCGTTATAATAAAAAAAAATTATATATTTCTATAAACCAAAATATTATAATAGAAGCTAATATCATAATCTACTATCACATTTCATTTATTTAAAATTCATTTATTTTTTTGTTATTTAAATAATTAAATTTTATTTATTACTTAATTACAACAAAAAAAAGTCTTTTACGAGCAGCAATTTTTTATTTCGTTTTTAAAAATTTTTGTTTTGTTTTTTTTTTTTTTTTTTAATGTTTTATAATATAATATGTATTTATGTTAATAGTTTCTCATCTTAAGAAATAAAAATTTAGTTAAAATTTTAGTGACATTTTTACACTTTTTTTTTTTTGTTTAAATTTTATTTCTATTTGGCACTGTGTATAGTACATACTTTCTAGTTAATAACTAGTTACTAATTCGTTTTTTTGTAGGAAAATTTTTTTAAATTCTTAAACGTTGGAAATTTAAAATTCGTTCTTTTTTTATTTGTCTATATATAAACAAAATTTCCTTTAACGATTCGATACAATGATCTAACTAAAATAAATGGAAATCGATGGATTGCACAAAATAGTGGATCAAATCGTTAACGGAAATTCCATTACAATTTATAATTTAACTAGATGCCAACTAACTTTGTTCAATTGTTTTAAAATACACTGGAATTTATACCGGTTCTTCGGTTCAAATGTGCCATTTAACGACGCAACAAAATTTTCTACATTTATATTAATTTTGCAAAATTAGACAAAGATACGGAACTGTGTTTCTTAAGGGTTAGATTATACAGGACGCTTCTTATCACAGAGAAGTTATGAACAGTAAATCCATATCTTCGTCAATTGAATCTCTTCTGATCGAAACAAATTTGAATTCTTTAAACTTTGCAATAATTGTGTGGTCTATATATTTTATGGCAACATGACATAAATTAGGATTTCCTAATTCGAATTTTTCCGTCAATTTTCACTTAACCGAAATTATTTATTAAGTTTGCGTTTACAATTTTTAAAATAGTTTGGACGCATATTTATAAGGGTTACGAAGTATTGATAGTGTTGCTAATTGAACCAACATTTAGGTGAAACTAAACATTTTTAAAGCGGGCAAATTTTTCTAAATAAACCCGTTCGATATAATTTACATGGCTTCTGTAAGGTTTCGAGAGTTATATTAATTATTTAAATAGGACCACTGGTATAGTTTATTAGGCTGTATTTTAATAATAGGTTCCGTGTAATTGTAATGTTTAGTTCAGGTAAATTTCGTTGAAATAGTTTTGACATATTTATACGGAAAACAATTTATCAATAATGACGGGATTTCGGGAATTTTACAAGACACTTAAATTTAACATTTGCTTCAGTTTTTAAATTTCGTTCATACAGCAATAAAAAAAAAATAAAAAATAGCAAGAAAAGTACGGGCGATGTTGGTGATCACGTAATTTGTTGATTCATCTCAATTTTTTAACGATATTGAAATTATTGACATTATTATCGTATTCAGTGAATCAAATTCAGTTTGATAGTTCTACCAATTATTCAAACCAAACCACTGGGAATAGTTAATTGCAACTTATAGTACATGTAAATTTCATGTACTATATGTTGATATGTCATGTTGTTATGTATATAGTACAGTTGAATTTTGTTGCAACGAACCACGTTTACAAATCAAAGTTTTAAAGTTAAGTCGCTTTTGAACCGAAGACGCGTGATATATAAATAAAGCTAAAACTATTTTTGTCCCTATATATT
The DNA here is from genome assembly GCA_963556175.1 of Tipula confusa. Lineage (NCBI taxonomy): Eukaryota > Metazoa > Arthropoda > Insecta > Diptera > Tipulidae > Tipula > Tipula confusa. The sequence continues at coordinate 162,993,021 of OY744475.1, read as the reverse complement.
TTCGTTTATGGCATATTTACGTGTTCCTAATCTGTCATCTAGTTATGCCGATTCAAGATTTTCCATACAAAAAAAAATCTTTACTAAAATTATATTTTAACACTAAATTAGTATACGTATAGAATTTTCACAGCGACAAAAATTTCAGCAATGCGTCATATATTAGTTTTGGATTAATATTTGAATCCGCCGTATACCTTACACCCCTTAACGAACCATCATTATGACTAACGACACCATATTCGCCGACTATAAAACCATCCGGTGTTTTTTCTTCGACACGATACTTTCGATAATTTCGACCTTCCACAACATAACCAACTTTTTGTGAATCGTCGACATCTGTCGGTTGCATTGTAGATTGTTGTGATAAATTTGATTGTCGACTATTTACTGTGTCACCATTAATGGTTTCCTCAATTTCGTACGCCTGTTCCGGCGTTGGTGTATACAATTCTAAATTAGGTGATTGCGTTGATGACGTGACTAGATTATTACCATATTTTTGACTATCATAATTGGCGTCGAGCACAAATATTTCCGGTTTATCGTTTTCTTTATCGTTATGATGTCGATTTATTACAATGTTACGATTATAATTTTCCGTTGACGGAATTTCATCGTTGATGGGCGCATTTAATAAATCGTATGGCAAACGATCCAAATTAAATATGATTCGTCGTGATACTTGTGGTTTTACTTGGAGCGATTGTGATTTGTCGCGTGGCGATGGCATTGGTGTCGTTGTTACAATTGGATCAAAATACACTTTTGATGGTTCTGAATATACTTTAGATGGTTCACCGTACATTTTGGCGGGTTCTGAATACACTTTTGCTGGTTCAGAATAAATTTTGGCTGGTTCCGAATATATTTTTGCTGGTTGGGAATAGACTTTTTCTGGTTCGCCGTACACCTTAGCCGGTTCAGAATAGATCTTAGCTGGTTCGGAATATATTTTAGACGGTTCGGAATAATATTTCGATGGTTCGGAATAGATTTTAGCCGGTTCCGAATATATCTTCGGTAGCGATACGTGTGATGCATTATTGTGTTGTATATGCCACGAATGTATTTCACCAATAGTTTGCGAAACAGATGAATAACTAAGCGGCCGGGAGTCTTGATTCGTAAGATTTTCATCGAGATTTTTATTATCATGATAAATAAGTGTTTGGTATGGTACAATAGGATCTTGTTTTCGTTGTGTACGTGATTTTGGTTGTTGCGATGCTTGGTTGGGTGGTGGCAAAAAACTGTGAATATTCGTCGATTCACTTTTCATTGAATCATCGTTGCTATTACGATTTGATTGTGTTAATGGATCTACTTCGTCTATTGTAAAATCAGTCTTATGTGAATTTGAAATGAATTTATCCGTTTCAACATTATCGATAACTTCACCACCCTCGTCCACAATTTCGTACACTGGGATAAATGTTGTGGATTTTATTTTTGTCGGTGGCAATGGTGTTGTTGTCGAAGATGATGTTGTTGATGATGATGATGATGTAGCAAATGTTGTTGGTTCTTCATTGATTTTTACCCTCTGCACATTCGATTGCTCTATCGATGATGATACGCTAACAGCAATCACTTTGATATCAGTCTTTGTATTTTTTAGTAAATTTTTATTTTCGCTCAAATTTTGTTGTTCGGGCGCTGTTGGATATAATGGACCACCGCTATGCGACGACGATGATGATGTTGAAACAGATAGTGATGATGAAATCTCTATTGGTTTATCAGTTAATCGTTGATTTGTACCTCGTTCACTCGGTGAAGTACCATCATTCGGTTTTCGACCGCTACGCTTATTCAAAAACATTTTTTCTATTGGTAAAATACTATCGCTATCGTTATTATTAATGTTTTGACTATTTCTATTTATTTTTGGTATCGATTTTTTATCTAATTTAATATTGTCATCGTTATGATCAATAAACAATGATAAAAATTCTTTTCCCGATATTATATCGTTTTTCCTAATTGGACTCGACTGGAATTGTTGAATTATTGTAATCTGAAATAAATAGAAAACGAAATTAATTAGTTTTAATTATTAAATCAACAGAAATTATTTTATATTTCTAATAAATTATAAGACATATAAATAACAAAAAACCGTTTTCCCGGAAAATCGTCATGTGGGGGCAAAATTAGTTTTTTGTGCTAATTACGCGTAAATTACCTTTTTTTCACCCTACATAATAATTGATTAATTCAATTAAAAATCAAAATGTCAAATTTAATTGGCTGTCAAAACCGAAACTATTAGGCTTCAGTCCAAATTCATGTTCTTTATTGAACTTAAATCAAGATTAAGAGGAGAATTGGAACTTAAATTTGGTTATTTTAAAACTATCGTCAAAGTTATAAATGTTAAAAATTTACAGTTGATAAGATAAATCTAGTCGTTTACCGAAACAACCGTTATACGATTGATTTACGCATTCGACAGTAAAATGAACTTAAAAAGTACGAAAATCGCATTACATGTAACTACTAGTTAAATACAGTAGCCGACTGTATCCTCGAAAAATTTTCAAATTATTATATATCTATGGGAATTTTCCTGCCAAACATCTATATCAAAATCACTTTAATAAGTTATCAAAATAGTAAGACATCAATGTCTGGTGTGGCTAGTTCGTCATCAGGCTTCTTCCAATAATACAAGTATAAGTTCTATTAAAACTATTAAGTTAGTGCCATAAGTTCATATTTATCAAAATGAAAATTATGGGCTTTTTAAATCTGTATAATTTCCGCCGTAAATTTAAAGTTTTAGCAAAAATAATAAATCGGATGATGTCAATTCTTTAAAAAACTTTAAAATTTTTGCCATAAATGAAAGAAAATATTTTATTGTAGCATTTAAAATCTGGAAAATGTTTTGAAATATGTTGTTTATCTAAAATGTTTAAAAACAAAATATCTGAGTTAACCTAGGTAAATCTGTAAACAAAAGTCGGTAATTTTCGACACCCAGAAAACACTTCATAGTAATCCTTTTAAAACTTCGATCATTAAAATATATGGATAGAGTGATGTGTAAAATTCAATAGTAAAAAAACAAATTTTGCGTATTGTAGTTACGTCAAAAATGAAAACGTTTGTGTTTAAATTAGTGCAAACACTACATTTGAGTTGATAATCGCCATAAATTGTATAGCATTTATTTTATGACATTTTAGTTTTTCATTCCCTTGATATGTTTTTATCGAAGTAATGAGCCTGAGATTCCGTCTCTTGTAGGAACAGGGGCTCAAATAATTTATTTCATATAATTTTAGTTTATGGATGGCATTTTAGTTTAAAAATAAATTTTGTATCGAAGTAGTCTATATTTTATTATAAAAAAAAAAAAAATATTATCACAATAAAGGAAATTTTGTTTAAAAAAAAAAAAAACGAAAATTAGTGCCCCAATATTATGTTTTTTTGATAGAAGTGAAATGGAATGTGTGTTTCCATATTGTACAAATACACGGCAAAAGCCTAAATTTATTAAAAAGTCGGATGTATTCTTTAGGTAAGTAAATTTTTTTAAACATGAAATTATGGAAAATGTATAGTGACTAAGCCTTTCGAATTTTTTCAATTACCTTTATTATTTAATAAAGCTTATTTAAACCCTGTATAATTTTAAATAAGTATTAAATATATGAGAAAAACCATAAATATTAAAGAGACCAGTACATTTTGACATTAAAATTTTCCTTTTAAAAAAAGCAGAAGCGTAGGTTTTTTTGTATCTACTAGGGCTTTTATTTAATGTGCGTTATATCAACGAGTATAATTTTTAGTATCCAAATAAATGGTTGGAAATAGTTAAAAGGAAAAGAGTGACCATCAATAAAGGTATATGTTCCAATCATTTTAATGAGACAGATTTACAAAAAATTTTGGTAATCATCACTTAAAGAGCAATGTAATGTAGGTTTTACATTGCTCTTTAAGTGAAGATTACTAAAATTGTGGTCTCGTTATTAAATATCATGACGGGAGGGGAGATCAATTCAGCCCACTGCGTAAGTTTTGAAATGCTCCTTTGTTAAATAATTAATATTTGAATTTTATTACAACACCACCGTCCACCAAAAAACCCTTTGGCTCCGTAAGCAACCGTACCGAAGCTCTCACCTCCAGATAATTCTATAATATGGGAATAAGGGACCATCCCGTAGATGTATCGAATGCAGTGTTTGATGCATTCACTATATAGTTGGTATACGTCCTGAACTACACGGATGAGCCAGTGTTGTTGTCTCGTTCGATATTTTCTTGTATGTCTCGAACAAAACGGTAATCCACACAGTGTTGAATGCTTCTCCATTTAGAGTGATTGTATTGTATTTGGGGCATGGAAAAATATACAGGGATACTGCTCATAAAATGGGCATGGATACCTCGGCAATAATAAAGCTCCAAACAAAATCCCTTTTGAGCCCAATATTCAAAAGAAGTACGTGCGTGCCAAAAGCCTTCATTCGTGTTCTAACTTGTGCCCTTTAATGATCTCTTGTCTGTCAATAGGGTAAAGTATATCTCCCTTGTCTTTTGTACGGCGAGTATTTAGTACGCTGACGGCAAGTGTATATTTCGTTGTTTCCTTTATACGATGACTGATACATTCAACTGCTGCTGAGGAAACTCAAACGAGCTTGAACGGCTCTCGAACACATGAATCAATAACCACGCAACTGCGTGGCTGATAACGTGATCACATGAAATATGCCATCAACGCTATGGTTCGAGGCCTTTATTAACATTTTATGAAACGTATTTTGGCATTCTCAAACCATTGACCGGGCGGCCGTATAGTAATACTATTGGCAGATATTTAGACCAATTGGACTTTTAATGACACATTATGACTGATTTAAAGGTTTTGTGCCATCTCTAGATTAACTCATCTTTTGCAGATGATAGCTGTTTTAAGGTGGTAAATATTTAACATCTTTGATAGTACGTGCAATAATAACGGTTCGAATGGTCATTCCAAGTCAAACGTATTTTTTGCTACCATTTTGGAATTGCGGCTATCCACATGTAACAAATTATCCACGTCGTTAAACATTTGCTGCCGAGAACATCTTGGATAATGTATAATTTTGGTGAACCTGTATAGAGTCATAGCAAAATATTTGTATGCCTAATCCTAAAACAGGGTATTTTAGCAACTTGAGGGATTTATTTGCTTTCATTAATTCATAGGATTAATTCGGGATCTGTTGCTTGCTCTTTTGCTATGTTTCTAAAATCGAATGCGCTAGCCATGGATATGTCCACGAATTTGTAGAATGCATTGGTCGCAATAATGTTCCTACCCGCCCTCTAAAACACTAAAAGGCTCTCAAAGGGCGGCCTTCCAGGATATGACTGACGTGTTTGATTAAACTGTTAGCTGCTAATAGTTTACGATAAGCGCTTTATTTTCGTTGGGTACGATTTAACTTTAGCGAATAAGAACTGAGAACCGTTAGCTGTGTCTGAAGTGATTTACAATTCCGCTTCCAATGAAGGGTGTGGCAACATCACTGCGTCTCTTACGAAGTTGCGTAAAATCATTGATATTTGAGAAACAAAAATAAAATTTCTCATAAATGCGTAAATGCATTTTTGGAAGGTCTGCGCAGCGTTTTTGAGGCCAAAAGTCATTCTAATGAACTCAAATAGGCTGAATGGTCTGTATCTGATGATATGTCTTTATCAAATTTATGCCATATCTTTTAAGCGCATATCATTACGAGCTTTGCTACCAAATTTGTTCATATGTCGAAATACTTAACGGATATTGACGTACACTGCATTTACGAATGAGCCACTACTCTGCCGAGAATATGTGCACTGATTCGGAGATCACATCTACTGTAGGCTACAAGTCAACGTAAAATTGCGTTTACCACCTAAATTATTATAAATTATAATTATAAACTTGAATCTGGTAGCAAAGTAAATTTCAGGCGAAGCTAGCATGAGTTGTCGAAACCTATGGATTGTAGTAATCATGTTGTGGTTGGGGTTGTATAATATTGGTGAGGTAGGAGTGAAACGGATTGGCGGGAAGCTGAATTGGTATGTGACTGCGCAATGGCGGTGTGTATATGGTTTGTGTGCCGAACGAGTTGGATAAATCTCGGAGGGGCTTTGGAACTGAATTTTGGTGGACATGGGGACGCGATAGGCAAACGTGTCGCACTAAGTGTCGCAGATGAGTGTGATCTCGCGTAGAAAAGTTTTATGTGGGATCGACTTACGTGGTGGCGGATGATGTTATATTGTACTACTGCAAAATTATATTGTTAAATTTGTACATTGCTATATGTATTTATTTCTATATTTCTATATTAATAAATATATATTTAACGATGGTATAAATTTAAAATATAAATATAAATATTGGCGGATCAGTCAGAAGATAAATTATATGTCAACCTAGTATATGATGAGATATATATTAGATCACAACTTTGTGTTTGTGTTCAATATTTAATTATTCTAATAATTAAATTTTCTGGAATTTTTATAATTTATTTTTTTAGATTGAAAGAGTTGGGTCGAAATGTTATGGCTACGTGGATATTAGAGATGGCACTGAGCACGACAAAATGCTACACAAATATTAGTTTTCATAGTAATTTTTTTGAATAAATATCTGAAAATGCCTTTAGCACAAAAAGAAAATTTAGTTAAAATTTGTCTCGAAAATTTGTTCGAAACTGGTGTGAAAGTAATAGGACTTATATTTGGGTTGTTCAACAACCATTGTCCCACATTTGGATCCTACATTTAAATATAGTCGCGCCAATATTTCAACAACCGAAAATCTTTCCAGATCATAGAATATTACCACATGCTTAGAATATTAGAAATTGCTTGGACGAGAAAGGATCGATTTTGGATGCTAATGGTGGGCTAGTGGACTTGCTTTGCTAATTTATTAAAATTTTTTCTATAATTCGGTTAACGTTTTAAAACTAAAAATTTGCTTTAAGGTTTAAATATAAATCGAAAACTTTTAAAACCTATAACATACATCATGTATATTTAACCCATTTACTTTAGCCGCGTTATGGAAATATATAATATACAAAATAAATTTTGACATTTGACAAAACTAATTTTTCTTTTTTGTCTGAGTAGCCAAAACTGCATAGGAATTAAGCACGACTTTTAGTGATTAAAAAAAATCACTAACGAAAAATAATTATTAAAACTACTACAATAAGGTTACATGATACCAACTCAAAACACGGAGGATTTACATGATACCAAAAAAAAATCACTACACAAAATTTATTTTATGAGTACATCCATACCAGTCGATAAAAAAAATTATTATAGAATTGATAACAAATATGCAATATTTAAAATAAATAAAAGATATTATGAATTACAAATACATATCATACAATGTTTTATTTTATTTTCATTTATTTATTGTATATGAACTTTGCCGACTAAAAATGAATTTGATTAATAAATTTGTACATAACCGCCGAACAATATTTAAACAACGGAAAACTAAATTTCTTTTTGTAATAGACTATGTGATAAACGTAAATCGTCTATCACATTTTCTGTTACAAAAACAAATTTATGGTTTTATAAAACTATTAAAAAATAAATAAATTATAATAATAAAATAACAGAATAACAAAATTTAAATATTTAGATGTTATTATATTATATTTATTTTTGTATATTTTTAATATTTAAAGACAAATAAATATTTCAAATTTAAATTTTTAGCAAACCAAAAAATCATTATTTTTGTATTGACAACAACATACGTAAATGTCAAAAAGAAGCATACAAACAATAAACAAAAGTGTTTTTAGACATAAGTTTTTCTAGCAAAGTACAAGAAATTATTTCGTAGTGTTTTTAGACATACGTGTTTCTAGCAAATTACAAGAATATATATGGATTTTTTTTAATCACTAAAAGTCGTGCTTAATTCCTATGCTGGCTATAATAAAATACAAACTCATCGCGTAGCACACTCCGATATATAAAAAAATTAATTAAATTTCCGATCTAATGTGGTGTTAGTAACATTCAAAAACGTACACAAATTTTGTGTACGTTTTTGAATGTTACTAACTTTTTTTTCGTTACTATGACAAGTTCTAACTTACACCAATATAAATCTAATTTTTCTTCATAGTATTGTAACAAATTTAAAACTTGTACAGTACACGTATTGGATGAATTCGGCTTTCATTTCAGAAGGTTTAAGAAGGTTTTGAGGTAAAGCAAAACGAAAAATGATCAGAAATGTAAAATTTTTTGTTTTTTACGTTTTTCGTTTTTCAGTGTGTATAGAGAGCTTAAATTGTAATATTTATGACATAAATCGCCGTAAATCCCAAATTCTAGGTAAATCCTGATAGCTTTTTTATACGTTTGCTTTTGTTGTTTTTTGCCATAAAAAATAAAGTCGGGTTGTGTATATTTTACACAAAGGAACTTAAGCATTTCTATAGCAACATTTGCTCAATAGACCCCAATAAATTTAGTAGGTTTGCGAGAATTTGGTTTGTTCATATATTAGTTCTTGTCTTTTAAGTGAAAATAATCATATTTTAATCTCTCCTTGTTGGCATGACAACAATATTCATACGTGCAAATTGCAAATTTATCGCGTTTGGCTTGCTTTAATTGAATTGGTTTGGATCTGATGTTTGGTCTCTATATGCAAAGATCAACCTTTATTGGTTGATAAATTCCAAGAATATATATATATATATATATATATATATATATATATATATATATATATATATATATATATATATATATATATATATATATATAAATTTATATATATATATATATATATATATATATATATATATATATATATATATATATATATATATGTATATATATATATATATATATATATATATATATATATATATATATATATATATATATATATATATCGTTTAAGTAATTTTCACACCACTTTACTTTGGGTAACAGTCGATTTAACCTTTTAATTATACAATGTATAGACGGCAAAAAACCGTACTGTTACCTAATTTCTCTAATCGACAAAAATCTAACAAAAAATTTATATTTTTATGCCCTTAAGCAAGTATTTAGACCTTTCAAATTATTGATTGTCTGTTAGAAAAAAAATATTGACACGTATATATAGTTAGTGAAATATCACTTAAACTGTAATTTATATGTCGTTAACCTTTGCTAAAATATCAACTCATTCGAAATTCAGTAGACTATGACTGTTACATTGTTAAAATCAAATCCAATTTTATCGCTCATAAACATGACGAATAAAAAATACCAAGATTTGATTTTTTGGAGATTCAGGATTTTAAGTGCTGAACACAATAGCTTTATAATGTATAGAAAAAAAAAGATTTCGATCTGCGTTGATTAGTCGTATAATTAAGAACACCGACTTAAAATTATATAAAATGGTGCTACCACTAAATTAAAAAAAAAAATTCAATTAAATAGTGATTATCACCTATTTGTAGGTCTCAAAATATGCAAGCCATGTTTTTTTTTAAACTATTTTTGAGAGATTGAACATGATATTTGTATTGGTCATTATTAAAGAGGTGTTAATATTACAACTATCTGGACGACAAGGTCGATTTCAATTATGTATATTATACTCATAATTGGTTAAATTTCAAAATCACCCAACATGATGTCGGTTTGATTTATTGTAGTAAAATGTAGGCAGTGCATTGGAATGTCCTGGTCAAAAAATGTGACAGTATAGTCTAGTCGTTCAAGCACAAACAAATCAAGGTTAAATATACAGTATTGACAAGGCCCGTCAGTTCACTAGGAAAATGTTTTGTATTATTTCAATAAGTCGAATGATTTGTGTCAAACAGTTGGATGAATACAATTTGACCTTCACCAAGTTTTGAAATTAAAATGTTTGATTTTTATCGATAAATATTTGTAGCCACAAATTGACTTTTCCGATACCCTTGATTTGGTCAAATGAGAACCATGCAGGCCTAAATTGTTACCATTGATTTATGACGATAAAAAAGGACAGCAGTAGCCTAACATTGTTGTTTTTAGATAATAATGAAGTATTAGCAGTTTTATTTATTTTTTGTTATAAATCCTCGAGAGACAAACCCTCTGAAGGTAAACATTACTCTTGTTCAATACGGAAAGCTGTTAAAATCCTTTTTCAGGTGGAATAAGAACAATGTTTGTTTTTCTTCGAATTAATTAAAATTTCTCAAGTCTCCTTCTACGAAAAGTTGTATATTTTACGATCCATATATGGATTTTTAGTCGAATGTTGGCTATAGAAGAACCATTCTACAAGAAACGTACAAATTCCTTATAAATATTTTAAGACATATCACAAAAATATTTTAATTTTTTTTTTTTATATTGCATTTCATTTTATATACCACCGTTGCCACGTTAACATTTTCCTTATGATGAAAATATAAGTATTTATTTTTCAATTGGAAAAGATATACCAAAATAATAGAATATTTATACTTTGTTTATGTGTGTGTCGTACTAAAATAATATATGAATGTGTGTACCAAAAAAAAAACTAAGCATTTAAAATATTCAGTGTTGTGGTACGGTATAATACGCGCCTTTAATTTAATTTATTTAAAATTCTTAATAAACCACTGTAAGTAATGTTTTTTATTCGGTTAGCAAACGATAATAAAATGTACTTACATATAAGAGCAGAAAAAAAAAGAAAATTATTAACATTTTCTATTCTTCATTCATTTTTTTTTTTATGTAATTCATTTTGATTGTAACATTTTAGAATTTATGGTTATGACTGACTCACACTCGTTACATTGGAATTATGGATCTCAATTCTTGTATTTATTAAAAAAAAATCGTTATCTCTTTAATGCTTTCCTTGATTTCGTTTTGGTCGAAAAAAAGCAAGGAAAAAAGGTCACGCTATGTAACAAATAACCGATTTAGGTCGATTCATTGACATTTTAGATGACCTAAAAATGTTGTGTTTTTTTATGGTTTTGTGGGCAGAGGTTCCAAATAAAGCTTTAAAAAGTTTTAGTGCAAAAATGGGTTTTTCAAGAGCTACTTAACTGTAGGCTAATGTATGTAGAAAAACCGAGTATTATATTCATAAATTCATAAGGCATTTGAATTCTCTTTTTGAAGCAATTCCAGGTTAAATGCCGTTTTCTTAAACTAATAGACTTATTAAGTTTTTTTTTCATAAATTATTTGATTGGTTGAAAACCCTTTGCCAGCTTGTGGATCACTCTATAGCCTAAGCTAGTTCACAAGTTTGAAATAGTTTGTTTACTTGGACGTGTGACTTCCTGAAAAAGATATTTGAAAAGTCATGATCTGACATAAACCGTTCTCAAACATTCGACTAAATGAGTACGTTAAACAAAAAAAAAATATTTTAACGGTAACTTAACATCAATAATGTTACCGTGGACATCTAAGTAAAATTTACTTTGCAATTGTCGAATACTGAAATTTACTTATCCGTATTTGTAGTTGTGATTAGGTACTCATTAAAAGAAATTATGCGATTTACTGCCTTTGAAGAAATTTAAAAAATCTTAGTTTTTATAATTAATTTTCAAATAAATCCAGGGTGTCGGTTAAGATAGTTTATAACTTTATTTAATCATCATTGAAAACTTCGTAAAATATTGATTAGTAATAATGTGCCGTTAAACCCAATTTTCTAACATTTAGTTAACGGTTTTAAAGAAAAATTATATTATTTTGTTCACGTGAAGTGGGCTGGATTTGTAAATCCGGTCGTATTAAAGGTGTTCACTTGGATTTGGATCGTAGTAAATCTACCATAACGCCTCTAGTGACGAAATGTTGAACTATTTGTTGACATATCTTTTGTTTAGTTGTCATTAATGCGTTAGTTTTTTTTAATTGTTATATTTAAATAATAAATATGGAAAATGTACATAAAACAATCAATAAAAAAATGCATGAAGCAAAGTACATGATTGGCGTAGTAAAACAAATGCAGAATATACATAAAAAAGCTAACAAACAATTAATTTCACAAAATCAATTGCAGTTGACAACATCTTTTATCACTTTGGTGCCAAAAAATGTGATGACAATTAAAGATGGTTTTGGAAACCAAAAGTCACAACAAATGCATTAAGAAAACATGTTGTTAAATAAATATAAAGCAGTAAAAATGTATATATTATAAAACTGCATTGTTTATTTACAATTATTAGTGCGTATTTCACTGTCAAAAGATGAGCACTCCATATTGGTTGGACGATTTTCAAAAGGCCCTCTCATTTTATCTTTATTCAAAAATTTTGAAGCTTGGTCCACTTTTATTAAACTTTTGTTTCTAAATAATATTTAGGTTTTAAAGATTTGTTTTTATTTGTGCTTGCTTAACTGTTTTATTATATCCGTGTTCATTTAATTTTATAATAAAGTTTTTAAATATTTCACTACGCCGCAATGTATTTTTGTCTATTTGTTTCATAATATCTACATCCACCACACACTTTAAATTCTCACAATTTTCATTTTTACTATATCACAATTAAAAACGAATTTTAATTCGAAACAATAATACGAAAAAATGTCAAAACTAACTCCGCTACACTACAGTAAGGTTCACGTGGGGCAGATTTACAAATCCATTACACTTCACTCCTCACATTTACATCGGAATTAATAATCCAATCGCACTACATTTTTCGGTGCCACGTGGTGGATTAACAAATCCAGTCGTTGACCACAACGTTATTCATAGATTTTATTTAAAGCGTCTAGGAGAAGAAAACAAAATATGAGCTGAAAATAAAATTTAATTATAATAAAAAAAAAAATCGTCTAGGAGGCTTTGCTTTTTTTCGTCATTGTATACACGATTGTTTCTATCCATTTTTGTTTTCTTTATATACTAATTATGATAGGATGATCCTAATTTATATTTTTTTATAAATGATACATTTTTGTTTCTAGGCTAGGTTACCTTATATAATACAAACAACTACAGTCGAACCTCTTTTATCCGTAATCCAATCAACCGGAATCTCTAACATCCGGAATTATTTCAGTTTTGAATTAATATCTTTTATCCGGAAAAACCTCTATTATCCGTAAAAATGGAATATTTCCCGTTATGCGCAAAAATTTAATATTTTCTCAATTTTTTTTTTATTCTCCTTTTGTGTTTTGCTTTGGTTTACGTGTTAGTTTTATAGAAAAAGGTTAGTCCCCAAATAAAGTGGTGTTGAGTGTGCATGTTTCAGAGATTAATTACGTAGTACAGTGTTATTAAATATTAATTTAATTAAACTAAATTAAATACATTTTTGGCGGTTTAATTTAAAAATTAAGTATCTCGATTGTGAATATGGGCATAATTTAAAAATTGTATTTGCATATTACTTATTGGGTTCCAAATGGCGCCAACTAATAAAAAAGAATACCAAACGAGCTCGAAATGTTTTATGTATATAGGACAAGGTTGACATCGTAAAGGATTTAGAGAAGGGTAAAAGTGTCAATATGTTAAAGGAAAAGTATGGTGTTGGAGCTTCAACCATATATATTATTTAAAGAAAAACAAAGAAACAATTTTTAAATTTTTCTCCGAAAGTATGACCGTCAAAGGATGTCTGAGAGGAAAAAACTTCGAATGACTGAAAATCCAACACTTGACAAAGTGTTATATCAATGGTTCCGTTAATGTCATGATGGAGTTCCAATTTCCGGACCATTATTTATTGAAAAGGCTAAATATTTTCATAACGAGCTGAAAATTACATCGGATTGTAATCATTCATCAGGATGGTTGCAAAAGATTAAAAAACGGCACGGAATACGACACACCAATATTGTTGGCGAACAGTTAGCTGCGGACAACATTGCTGCCACTTTATTTGTAGACGAGTTATCAAAACTATTAGAGGAAGAAAATATTTCGGCTAAAAAAGTATGTAAAGCGGACGAAACCGGAATTTTCTGGAAATGTCTCCCACTAAAGACTTTAGTATCTTCTGATGAGGTTGGAGTATCTGGTTTGAAGTCACCAAAAGAAACATTAACAGCTCTGGTATGTGCAAACGCTGCCGGTACCCATAAGTGTAAACTATTAATTATCGGGAAAAGTGCTAAACCTCGTGCACTAAAGGGTGTTCGAAATATGCCAGTTATATATAAATTTAATAAAAGAGCTTGGATTACGCAATATATGATGATTGACTGGTTTGAGAATCAATTTGTACAAGAAGTGCGTGTTCATTGTGAAAAAACTGGTCAAAAATTGCAAAATAATTTTATTATTAGACAATTGTCCTGACCCAAATAGGTTAAAAAAGATAACGTACATGTCATGTACCTCCCACCAAATTGTACATCTTTAATACAGCCCATGGATTAGGGTGTGATTAGAAACTTAAAAGATCATTATCGCGGAGAAATGATGCGTAAGATGACGAATATGAATACCAGCCAAATCATCATAGAATTACAAAAAGCATATTCCTTTAAAGATTTTATGTAGTGTATTTTCCAAGCTTGGAATTCGGTTCCATCAACGGTATTGAAAAAAACCTGGAACAATACGGCCAGAATTGAACATGGAGGCAGAAGAGCATTCAATCGATACGACAGCAGATGAACAACCATTAATAAACGACATAGTTGGGATTATGAGCAAAAACTGCAATAGTGAAGACGTCACGAACTGGCTTAGATGTGATGTTTGTGCAGTGTATGCTACAATAACAGGTGAGGAAATCATTCATGCAGCCCTTTATCCGGAAAACTTAACTGAAGTTAGTTGTGACCATTCTGAGAATTCTGAAGATGATTTAAAAATACAAAACCAAATGAATAGCAATAAAGTCTTGCCAGAAATTAATCAGGTTTTTAGAAACAAAACCTTTTTGTATTTTTCTATCCAAGCTATAAAAACCGAACAAATCCGTTATCCGGAAAAATCGTTTATCCAGAATTGGTCTGGAACCGGACATTCCGGATAATAACGGTTCGACTGTATTGGGAAATTGGTGGATTATCATATTACCAATTTTTTTTTTAAATATTTAAATATCTTTACATTTGTATTTGTATAACTTTAAAAATTTGTACGGTTCAATATGTAATAAATCTTTTCAACTTGAATTATAAGTCATTTGAACAGATCATCAAAGAGGAACACATTTGATATTTGATCAATGCATTTTGTACCAAAATCATAAAACCAGATAAATTTCTTTAAGCCTTATAAAAAAGATTCACTGTAGTGGCGAATCCGAGTGGGAAGTCTAATACTTTTGTGCATCTTACAACCAAATATTTTACATTCGATTCCCCCAATAATTTCAACAAATCAATGTAATCGATATAAACATTCGTAGAAACCGTTTCATATTTAACCAGAAAACGTCTTTTTCACAAAAAAATTACAAAATTCATTTTCCATTCCTCCATTATTTTGTGGTATGTAATTTAATTTATTTCATACTTTAAGAAAATTTAATTTTCTTACGAAATGTCTTTTGTACAATATATAATATACGTAAAACATTAAATTATGCACGACCTTAAAATTTTATTGACATATGCTTATTTAAAGCGCACGTCATTTTAATTTAATTTTGTATATATGAATACTAATTTATTCAGCAATCGATATCACACTGCCATAAAGCTTTTATCATTTATCATGTCGCGATCAATTAAATCGTTTAATTTATTTAAATGAAATTAGATATCTATCAATCAGTCGAATAATAATTACGCGAACAATAAGTGCACCCGATAAAATGATATCATCTAGAATCTCTAGTTGATAATTATCTTAATTAAATAGAACAGCACAATTATTTTCTAAGAAATCAATTAAACAAAACAATAAAACAAAGGTTTTTGTAAATCAATCAATTATACAGATAATTTTCTTTTAAATCAAGTAAAATAATTAAAACACTAAAACAGTAACAACATTCGTGTATACCTTAGACAACCACCCAAATTGGTAAGAAATATATTTAAAACAAAAAAAATTCTTTGATCGATTAATATCCGGTTGAAG
This sequence comes from Tipula confusa, assembly GCA_963556175.1. NCBI lineage: Eukaryota > Metazoa > Arthropoda > Insecta > Diptera > Tipulidae > Tipula > Tipula confusa. The sequence continues at coordinate 162,976,946 of OY744475.1, read as the reverse complement.
TGTTATTATTATTAATTATAAAGGAATCGAAATCTTATTACAAATAAAAACATTTTTTTTTATATTCCATTTTGGGTTAATGATTTCCCGTGTGACTTGTGAGTTTTTTTTTTCTTATTATTGGATGAAATACCGGGTGAATCATCTATTTTGACTACTTACCAGAAATGGATTTTTATCATTTGTTTGTGTTATTCTTTCCTTATTATTTGGCCTTTGCACCACACTATACACAAAAGTATGACTTTGGTTTCAACAGAAAGAAACTGATACATATTATGTTGTCTAAACCGCATGTGGTTTTAGATGATACTATAGGTGTGGTGAAAATCAAACTCAAAAGTGATTGGTTTAAGAAAGAATTTCGTCTTACTGTCAACCTACAAATGAACCTACATATGTTGGAGCTGAAGGAGACCCAGTTCAAACTATTTCCCTAGATTTTATCGTCATAATTTAGGGCACGAAATGGTTTTATCTAATATCCAGAATAAATAAATCAAAAGTGTTTTGAACACAACCTATCTATAGTATACTACGCTTTAACGAGGTGGTACTTTTTAAATGTTTTTTCAGAATAGATTGTAATTTCGATTAAATAGTCATATTAGGTTTAATCTAAGACAATAAATCGTTTCTATTATTATATCTAACAAAGATCTTAGCCTGTCATCAAATTTTATTGTGGTCAAACCTTGTACTTTCTTTATGAAAGTTATTAAATCTTGCTGGAAGCTTAAATATGTCTAACTGGGCCATTTTAGTTAGCCTGTTAGCAGACGCGGTCAGTCATAATGGGCAAGGTGGACAGTGCCCACTCAGACATTTTACATAATAGACAAATAAAACTAATACAAATAAAAATTTAAAACCATTAATATGAAATAAATGTAAATTTAGTATCGCAAAATTCGATTCAATTTTTCAAAAATTAATTGTATCAAAAATTTTATTAATTTGAATCAGAAGAAATAAAATCGACAGCGGAATTGAATGGTTTTATTCAATCTCTACGTATTGAACAATATTTTTGGTAATCAAAAATTTTTCATTTCGTTTTAGAAAGAAAACTAAAAATCTTAATTATGGGACTCGATCATCCTTTTATATTATTATAAAGTGTATTGCTTTGGAAAAACAAAATTAGTGAATTATTTAGCAAACTTAAATTTAACAAAGGAACAGGTTTTAAAGTTTTGTAAATATATAAATATATATTTTCAAGTGAAAATTCCGTTAACCAAAAATTCAATTTAATTTACGTAAATTTAAATTTTCTTTCAATTTAGCTAAATTTGTTTTAATTTATTTCTATGCAATTATCGTTGTAATTTTTTTTTAATTACCAAAGTGATACATTTATAGCAACCCTAAGTGCTAGTTCATTAAAACAGAAACTCAAGAGTGATTATGAGAAACGAGGTCAGTTCTAAATCTGAAGGTTGATTTAGTTTTTCATGCCGGTTTTTGGTGGCGATAGTATACGCAACGGCTTAGGTAATGAAAACGTAGATTGGGCGTATAAAAGGAAGGTTATAAAGCATAATTAACGTGTATTTGGCATTAGATATGAAATAGATAAAGTTTAGGAAGTGATTTAAGTAGCTGTTGTAAATTGGCAATAAGTAGCTTAATAAAAGAAAACATTCAAACCGATCTGAAACGTTTAAAATTATTATCTTAGAAAAGTGATTAAATTGTAGATGCTTCTCCGTCTAATTCATAATGATAACGAATTAATTTATTTTGAAATTTAAATTAATTATTATATTTCTGTTGAAATTGTTAAAATAATTGATGTCTCAATTTCCTTTGTATAAATTGAAAAACAATTATGCAATGATCAACTAATTCTAAGAAGCAAGTCCTGTACTCGAGGAAAATCTTCATTTTTTCAGTTTCCTGCAAGAATTGGAAAACTAGTTTGCAATAAATTAAGATGCAAATTTATAAATGCAGACGATTTACGAAAGTAGACATTAAGATGCTTCCTTTGTATCATGCCACAAGTGATCGATAAATATACAATTTTTCACAAGTTCTGGATACCACTTAAGAATTTGATAGCAAAATTATATTCTGTTTTGGATAAAGACTGCCTTTATAGATTCTATATATCAAATAAAAACTTAAAATAAATATAAATAATTTGGTTAATAATTTATTACCAGTTAAAGATTATAAGAATTTAATAAAGATATACATTTTAAATTATTCATTTGATATACAAATATATTCATTTTGATATACATTTTAAGATCGCTACTGCCTGTGAGTGATAAACCATTCATTATGTTTCACCTTCAAATGTAAACACTTACTGCATCACGCAATGCAATAAGTTCAATATGGAACTCTCTCTAAAACTGTAAAATGTTGGCCAACTATCGAAAATTTTTAAAATCCATAAAATAAATTAAAGAACTGCCATTTAAATATAAGCTACGTATCAGAAATTTCTAAAATGTTCATAATCCTGAAAACACATGATGATTTTACCATTAACTCTGTGAAACTTATTTCACATATCAAAAATTTCCAAAATTTAGACAACAGTTTTTGCCCACATTCAAACTCCGAACTTTAGTTCACTTATCGAGCATTTCCAAAAACTAACAAAATAAGTAAAGAAACTATCATTAAAACTATAAGATAAATAAATTTATATGGCAACCCAAGACATTTGCCATGACATTTGGGAGAACCAGTAAAACTAACATACTTATATACTACGAAGGATGTGTCAATTACCAATGGTTCAGAAAAAAATTACTTTAACGAAACGGGTGTTTCAACTCTTATGACGTCAATATTCCTAAAAATGTTCACAGTCAGGTTTTTAATATGCAAATTTTTCAAAGGGTAAGATTATAATATATTGTTTTAATTTAAACATAAATATTATGAACACGCAAAATATTAGCATAAAACTTAATTCTGCACAGTTTTGAACTAGGTTAAAAAAAAATAAGACTTAAACTGGGCCCTATCTTACAAATCTTGTTAAATTTGCAAATTCTCTTCAACGGAATAGTTACATGAGTGTTTTCGTGAATATTTTCATTCACGTGACAACAAGTTCTATAATCGTAAAATCATGAGAACTGTAATGGTGTAGAATTACTCTCATTCAGACACGTTTGTACTTCTATATTGGTTTTGAATTTGGCCCTTAGTACAAAAGTGCGGGACCATTTCAATGTTTTTTGTTTATTAGATATGAATTTTCCGTAAAATAAGTTCAAATGAAATATTTACGTGACTATTTTTCACAAATATTTGTGTCCATTGTTGTATTATTTTGCTCAAAAGGTTTCTAAATCTTAAGTTTTTTTTTATTGATTAGGTTTTATAATTGAACACGTGTAAATTTTTTTTATGAGTTGCCCAAAATATTTTCACAATTTTACGCCAAAAATTCCTAATATTATGATTTTGGTCATTCCGCCCTATTGTACTGATTTTAGTTGGGTATAACTTTTATGTTTTGAGAGGAAATACTAAATCAAGTATCTTAATATTTATGTAACTCTCTTATATGTATATATGTTATGTATATTCACTCAGCTTATTTTTGACCCTTGAAAGTTTTCTGTTTTATTTCCTGGTTGGTGTTATAACACGTGCACGAAATGAAAATATATCAATCGATAAAAGATGAAGAATTTCATTTATGTTTTTTTTTTAAAGAGGTCACATTTTCTGTTTTGGTCAAGGCGCGTGTTAATAGTTAAGTTTTTTTTATGATATTTTGGTTTTATGATGCTACCATATATTTTATGAAGTTGGAAAAGCTTTTTTCGCAGAAATGTAAGACGATGTTAAGAGGAAAGTTGGCATTTCCTTATCCCCATCCTTCAACAGTTTTTACAGTAATTTGTACAGACAGTAAATATTTCAGCAAACCAGTACAGAGAAATTTGTTAGTTGCAAAGTTTTGTAAACCAACGTAAAATTGTACCAATCGAAACAGACAAAGTTCACTTTATCTTTTTATAGTTAACTTACAAAATATAAAAAAAATGGAAAAATGTCTTAAAAGTGAAAAATCTGAGTATATTAGGAAGAATTCTTTACAATCTATAAACTCGAAATCAGAAATTTTTAAAAGTATCCTTTTCCTTTTTAGCTCAAAAGAAGGCTATATTTGGCATAAGATAGCAAAACGAACCTTTTGAGTTGACTGTTGATAAGATGCTTTTATTTGACGGTGTTATATGGAAGAAAATCAATAAACATATTCCCATAATATGTAGAACCATTTTCACAATCTAATAAGTAGTCGATAGATTTACTCGTTGGCCAAAAGCGTACTTAAACAATTATGATACAAGCTGCAACCATATTGCTGCTGCATTTATCAACAATTGATCTATCATATTCGGACCTTCGACTCATTGTCACAACCGGTTTAGTAGTATTTACATAAAGATTACTAAAAAGCAGACTTTAAGATTCCGTATTCAGCTTAAAATGGTATGTTAGACCGGCAACCAATGAAATGAACCCGTTTTATTACGTTCTTTTTCACCAACATCAACCACAGGCAGAGTGCGGGAATTTTGCATATTTGAATTAAAAGAGGTTTAACTGTATTCTGTAGCGACCATCGCTACACACACAATTAAAATTATTCAGATATTTCGTGCAATTCCATATAATTCGCTAACGTTACATGTACACTGTACATAAATATATATAGAGCGTAAAAGTAGCATTTACACATAGCACTCGGTTGCCATGGCCTGATGAGATGACAATTAATTTTTAATTAAATTCCTCATCAGATCGAAACTGAGCTTTGCTTCGCACAACATCTACATCTGAATAATTAAAATAATGACGTCAACCGCCGTCGTTATAATTCTTACTAGTTTCAATTTAAGAGGTGTACTTAAAATAATTCTGTAATAATGTAACCGGAAATTAAAACATATACTAATACTGCTTTACTCCTTTAATTAAAAATGGGGAAAACGGATCAATCATCCTTTTAAATCAACCATTTATTCTTCAATTCAACAAACCATTAAAAGTAAATGTGATAAACAATTCACATTTTCTTGTTTTTCTTAGTTTACATAATACATAACCATAATTGATATTTTTCCCTTTTTTTTTTTCAAAAAAGAAATCGAAAAATTCAGATAAAAATAAAATGTTTGGATTGTTTTGATAATTAAATTAGATCCAATATAAATCAATTAAATCTTAATTATATATCTTATATTAATTTATTATGTAACCAACTGTGCACACTTAACCAGATACACACACACACACGCACAATCAACATAAAAACGTCTATCGTTTTATAATAAATGACAAATGGCATAAAGTAAAATTATAAATTACTTACAACGATATAAATACAAATCAACTCCTACAAATTTGTTAATTTTATTTTATCTTCCACACAACATCTTTCAACGCAAAACTATAAGACTTTTATATATTATGTTAATGTTAAATAAGAAAAAAAGAAAGACCTCACATAATTTCTCGAACACATTCATTTATTTCATTTTAGTATTTTAATTTGCGTTTTGTGTGCCTGTCAGAATAAATCTTCAAACACTCGAGTAAGTGAAAAAGAATTGGAAATTTATTTTGTTTGGCGTAAAAAGATCCGGTAGCGATATATACCCTCGTTCCCTGGCATATACATACAATTTACGATTGATTAAATTTTTTATTTATTTGCTTTTTTGATTAATCTTTAAGTTGCTGTTGTTGTTTAATGTAATTATTATTATTATTAGAAATTGGTATTTTAATAATATATCTGCTATAAGCATGTTGCATGTATATGTATATGCTTTTTTAACCTTGGCCCGGCTCGGATAATATTACAGTTATTTGAATTTTTTATGTTTTTCAATACGACCTACATATTTTATTAATCTTATAATACATAAATGTGAACTTTAAGTTGGCGTTATGGTATAATTATACAAATATTTGAAATGGCTTAGCAGTAATCGTTTAGAGCATGTAGTGATGCGTGTGAACCAAAATATTTTATGTACCTATTGTCTAGAGAATATAATATTTAGATCGTTAATATACAATTTTTGATAAAATAATGTCAAACACGTCCCACACATGTTTAAGCATTGGTAATGTGTGGAACATATTTAATTAGATGGTTTACTCAACTTATTTTTTATTAAGTGTATATTTAGAGCGTATTCGGAACGGAAACTTAGTTTATACTTTGCGAGTTATTGGCCGCCACACTAAAATTTAATTCTTTATTTAACGCACGTTAATATATAAACTCACACAATATTGTAAAATAAACAATATTTTTGAAATTGAAAATTAATCAAATGATTTTTGGAAGAAAGATAGCAAGCAAGTCAACTCGCGAGGAGACTTATTTGAACAAGTCAGGTTCCACTAAAAATAATATATCGTTTCGAATTAACTCGATTCAATAATTTTTTTACCTAACAGCACTTTAGTCACTATTAAGCCCAAAATGACGAACATATTTCAACTTATACATTTAGACATAGCATAACTTTAAATAATTTTTAGTTTAATCTAAAAATACGTGGAACATATTCAAAATTAATTGATTACTCGAGACCATGGATTTAATACATTGACCGTATTTAAGATGATGTTTATTGCCAGAATTTAAAGTGTTCGATAATGTCACCAAGCAATTAAACGCAAATATATTATGTGAAAAACATTACATAAATTAATGAGTTTTTTAATTGTGGAACATAATATTTTACCATTGAAATATCTTTGGTTATACTTTAATCATTGTTTATATTCTTTACTATAGTCTATGGCTTTACAAATACTAAACGAACTTCTATGCAATAGTATCCTGTTGGAATCTTATTTTCTAATTTTGAGTTAAAAAACGACATAAAAGCTTTGTGTAACGCAAATTTGATTGTTTAAATTTTTCATCTGGCCACAATATCATTATTGATCGTCTCGGATAATACTAGTTTTCAATTATTTTTTAATTATGTATCTTATAATACTTTAAATTAGCGTTATGGTATAACAAACACGTTCCACGTGTGTTTTAAACTATACATATATGTTTAAACAAATTTAGTTAGTTGATTTACTTATAGTTATAGTGTGTATTTAGTATTTGTATGTGGAACATATTTTATCACATGCCATTACAGTAATTATTTTTGTTAAATAATCCTAAGAGCACGTTTGTCAAATAAAGTATTGCTGTACTAAACGAAAATCGCAATCCTACATTTTGGGGACAATATCGTTCTTTAAAAATGTTGTATTTATTTACGTGGTTATAATATTATATTCAACAATTCGCACCTTTTCTTTTATTTTCCAAGTTTATGTCACCAGCAAATTATTTAAACATAATAATGCCGATTGTAAAAAAAACGATTTAAATTTGCATTAAAATCAGTAAAAATTTAAATTTCAAACGACTTATGTTGTTCGATACACATGATTTAATGTTTTACGTGAAAAATTAAGCCTAAGCCGGTAAATTTTATTTTAAATTTTATGTCACACATTGTTATGTTATATCAATAAAAATGAAACAGATTTTTTGCAGGCCACTACTGGTCCGTACCGCAGCAATAGTCAAATCCTTAAACAGTAGTTGTATTTTCCTAAAAAACTATATAGAGCAAACTATTTTCTTTACTAGGAGATCGTCATAGACAAATTTTATTAATATAAACTTTATTTTTAAATCCTGGTTGCCTGGGCCAGCAACTTAACCATTGCCTATATCATTTCCTACTACTAGTTTACGGGTTCACTAGTTTACGAGCCATGTGAATCTCCCTCGACCGCTAAGGGGTATGCTTTTTACGATCGTTAGTAAAATTCTAATGTTGTAACCTTAAAAAAAGTTAACCAAATAATAAAATAAAACGAGTAACCGTAATGTACGTATGTACCCTAACAATATCATTTATTACTTCCTGTACTCGTTATATATAGTCAACCACACATTGAATAAAATTAAAATTCCATAACATTTAGATACGGAAAACATAAAATTCATTAATGATAGCAATCTAGAAAATATCAAAGGAAAAGGGTGGTCCGTGAGAGAAAATGCTGAATTTGGAATACAACGAAAGCAATCGTTTAAGAAAACAAATGGAAAAAACGTATTTAGGTGTGATGTTTCTTGAAAGGCTACAAAAAACTTTAAAAATAATAACCATAATAAATTTTAAAAAAAATTAACATCCTATATTCATAAAAAAATACAAAATAACTATAACAATAAAATTGTTCTTTATCTTATAAATAGAGAGAACACAACATAAGAAATACATATATTTCTAAGATAAAATATTCACACTATAAAATGTACCCACAGATTTTTTTGTTTTGTTGTTGTTTTGCTATATTTACAGTCCATTGATTTTTAGTTATTAGTTACAATTATTATTGTTTAAATTCCGAAATTGCAAAATGAATTCCGAAAGACAAGATTAATTCAAAAGCTTAGAGGTAAGATTAATTTTTGTTTAAGAATTGTTTTTCTATATATCATATATGGTGTCCTTGAACTGTTCCCAACTTAGATCATTAAAGTAGATTGCTTTTTTTTCAATTTAGTGAGATGTATTTTGTTTTCTATATGGTAACAAATGTGGCAAGAATTTTTTTAATTTGGAATAGTCTTTGCTTATTTATCAATAATGAAAGACGTAATTGCAGTATTGAAAATGTATATGTCCTCATTGTGTATCCGTTTCGAACACGTTGTTCAATATATATCATAAATAAAGAACTTAGAAAGAAATGAAGACAGGAATATATATATATATATATATATATATATATATATATATATATATATATATATATATATATATATATATATATAAATGTATATGTATATGTATATATAAGAAACTTTTATATAGAAGATATATAGTAAACTACTTAGTACAGAAAGACAAGAAAAAAAGAAGATAGGAAGAAAGGAAAATAGTAATTTGGAAAGATTTGAAAAAGAAAGTTACAAACAAATTAAACAAAGATACGACTGTAGGAAGATACAAAGATAAAAAATAGACACTCAAAATTGGTTATTGACGTTCAATGGTAGAAGTGTAAAAAATATTGGACATTGGTCTTTAAGAAACTGTCAGACAAAATTTTACCGAATTACCTAAGATTCAAATGTTGGTGCCGAATTTAACATTAAGGTATAAATTACCCGATTTTTAACCTGACATAGAAACCATAATCAGATCAGATGGTAAGCCTATTCCAAAATTAAAATGTATCCCATAGTTACCGTCAGTATATAAATGGTGTTACAGATTTAACACAATCCCAATTAACAACCTTTCATTACTTGTTATTTTCCAAAGGAAGCCCATTTATAATATATTGGAGCTAAATCCTTTCGACGTTGGTTTTAATGATATTTTTCAGAATAGGTACGGCATAAAACTGTTATCGTCCAAATATTTGAAAATTATGTTCGAAACGGAAATTTCAATAATCCGGTATAAATTTCCTAACTGTCTTACGTCGCAACAAGATAATAAGATTATTTTTTCCCGGATTTTCTACTCGCCCTTTTAATATAAAAATTTATTAGTATTAACATTTTCCGGATTTTATCGTGTACATAATTTAACCGGCCCGGGAAAATACTGTACACTGTAAGTAATCGATAGTTGAGATATATGCATATAACACGGTTCTACAGTTAACGACATTATTTTTTCGGAAACGAGTATATGGAGAAAAATAGTTATAGGCAATTATTATCACAGCACGCTAAGGACTAGAATTATGGTAAACATAAAAAAGTTTACATCTTACAATGCAACGAAAATAAATCATTTAAAAACAGATTCACCAGCTATGGTAACACAGAAAGAATTATGGTATAGAAAAATCGATTTTTATCGAGTATGTGTTAAATTTTTAATTTTTTTTTTTCATCTACGACAACCTGAAATGGAAATAAATACATTTTCATTGAATATTTACAAGAACATCAATGATACATAAGCACAATTTGACTTTATAAATAAATATATTTTAAATGTATTAAATTCCAAAGGTACGAGCATCTCATCGATACATGAACGCGAGATAAAAAAAATTTAAAAATTCATTGGAATTTTACATGAAATATCTTATGACGATCATAATATTGAAAATATGCATTAACAATTTAATAATTTTTTTTTTTTTTTGCTTGTACTATACTTTATCACGCCATGTCAATGACGGACTGTTGCACACACATAATTCATTTTATATACTTGCGTCTGGTAATTTATTAAGTGCTGTTTAAAATATATACTTAGCTAATTTATTGATTTAAAATTTAAATGTTTAATTTAATCGGAATTAAATAAATCAAATCAAATTAAATTAATTGAACAACAAAAAAGCTAAAAGGAGTAAATGATGCGGTATATTTGAAACAGTATTTTTCATATGTGGGATGATGTATTCGTATATATTATATGTTAACAGAAACTTCAAATACAATTAATGTAATACTATATGTTGAAAGCGTTACAAGAAAAACAAGGATCTTTGAAAAGGAAGGTCATTTGTAATAATAATTGTCAACTAACAACATGTTAATATTTATTACGGAAATTTTCTCTTGAACTTCTCCAAATTAGCATTTTTCTTTATTTTATATTTTTACGGATTCCTAAACGCTAAACCATAACAGTTGTCTATATTTACTTAGGTGTCATCGTTTATCTTTGCATTTCTATGTTACTCATAATTTTTTAAATTGCATTGACTAAAATGGCATTATTTTGTTCTTTTCCTTTAGTTAAAATTTGGCGCCATTAAAAGATGATGGAGATGACATGTAGTATCCTTATGATGACATAAGGTAACCACCCGAATACATTCTGAGACTGTGTCCGAAACACGTGATAAATATTTGTGAATAAAATTTTTAACATTTATTTGAAAAATATTCTCGTACATTCCCAATTTTTTATTACGCTGAAATATATCCCCGCCTTATATGTTTTTAAGTTCACTTTTTGGGAGGTATACAAACTATGAACAAAAATTACAATTAAAATTGTCATAGCAACGAAAAAATTAAAAATTTTCTTATATGGTTTTTGAAAGGTACTATTACAAAATCAAGTGGTGGATTTTATATATCTTATTGTATATATCCAAGTGTGCTTCGTGATAGGTTTGGCTTTTATTATAGAACGTTTTGGTATGTGTCAAAAATTGTCATAGCAACTGACCGTGATAATTTGGGCGTCTTCGATTTTAAAAGTCAAAAATTTGTTTTCACAATTATTCATTATTAATGTCATTATTCAGCACAACTCATGTCATTTGGACTACACTTCCATCTACAGCTTTTAGTGTCAATTTTTTTTTTGTTAAAACCAAATTACTTGGTCAAAGCACCTGGAAGATATATCGAAATTTTCAATGACAAGATTTTAGGATTTTAACTTAGACTGTGTCCCATGATAAATATTTATGAATACAAATTTTTGACATTTTAAAGGTGAGTGCACAAATAGAACGAGTAGCGAGGAACGAGTAAATTCTACTCGTGCGGTTATGATTTTTGTTCACATATGATGAGCGATTTTAGGTTATGTTAAATATCACTCGTGGTATATAACGAGTGATGCTTTCGGTTTTGTGTGTAGAAACATGGCAATCAATATAAGAACCAAACTGTTTTTGGTAAGTTACGTACTACTAAAAACTAAAAATAAAAAACGTCGCAAGTATTGGATCCACCCCTATTTAAAAAACCGTCCAACTATAGGATTATTCCATACAATTATAAAAGAATTGGAAAAATATCACCAGCTCTATTTCAAATATTTTCACATGGATCAACATAACTTTGATAAGTTATTTAACATCTTGAGGAGTACGCTTGAGCCGAAGCCATCCAGTTTTTGTGAATGTGTATCTGCAAAAGAAAAACTAGTCATTACGATAAGGTATGTAGTAACATGTTAGTGCATAGTTATTTGTAATAATTGTATGTTCACACTTTCAGGTTCTTTACGAGATCTATCATTTCATTATTGTTGCGGATCCTCCACCATAGGAAAAATAGTACGAGAAACTTTAGAAGCTATTCATAAAATTATAATGCCAATTGTGATGCCATCTACACTTCAAAAAAATGATTGGTTATACATTTCTAACGACTTTTTGAAATATTGGAACTTTCCAAATTGCCTAGGCGCTGTCGACGGTAAACACGTCCAATAGTAAATTCGATATGATGGAATAACACCATTATTTTAATTTGAAGATATGAACGTTTTGGTTGGCTTAAATTTTCAAATCGTTTCACAAGACTTTGTAAAAACATTTGAACCTCCGAAAGTGGTGGATTTTCCTTGGCTACAGCCTTCTCTAATAATTAATGCCAAATTAATGTTTCTTCCAAAGCTACATTTTTTGTTTTCGGTTCTTTCCGAGTGTCGGCTGATTGCGTTAGCCCATTTTCAGTGCTGTTTTCCGGTGGAGAATTTCTCGTGATGTTGGACAAAGTTCTATAAAATTCGTCGTCAGTAAAATATTAATAAATCTAAGTGGTATTCAATCTCACTTGGGTGTATCAAAAAATGGGACAAGAAAATACAAACTATCATAAAATTGCCACTTCGTTTTTTTTAGTTTAGCCCCACTGCCACTGGGAGTATTTTTCTCCATACGTAAAATTAGGAAAAATGTGTCTTTTAAATTTTTCCACTTCGATTTGCAATCATCAACTAATGAAAAAGACGAAAAGAATTTATATATCACAAATATATTACTATAGAATATAAACACATATTCACCTGGAGTATTAAAAATTTCTGATATTCTATCCCATATTTGATTTTTGATATGGCGTTTTTTGTATTCAGGATTTTTTTTATTGTATAAACATTCGTGCGATTCGACCTCTAGGATGAGCATCTCTTCAAAATCGGCCATTTTTTGAATATATATTTTTAAATATTGTATTTTAATATAATATTTATTATTTTTCAACACGGTTTTATTTTATTTATTCACGTACTGAAACTTTTGTCTACTTTAAAGTTATGTGATATGTCAATAACAAAAAAATACAACGAGATGTAATTTTCGTACCAGAAAGAAATTTGTGGAATACGAGTAGAACGTATTTTGCATTGACAGCTATCGTTAATAACTTTTATTTTACAACGATAAATGGAAATTTTGTGTTAAAATTATCATAATCATAAATTTTTTTCAATAAATGTAAAATTTATAAATACTTATTAGTTTAAAACATACTGTTGGCAGGTTTTTGTAAATTTTCTGTCATTATTTGACGAAAAATGAAAACTCGTTCCTCTCTACTCGTTCTGTATGTGGCGGTGCCCTAATACCGAAACTTTCTATAATAAACGTCAAACTAATCGCGTAGCACACTTGGATATTTACAATAAAACATATGACATTCACTACTTGGTTTTGTAATAGTACCATTCAAAACAATTTAACAAAAAATTTGAACTTTGTCGTTGCAATGACAATTTAAATAAACAATTAACCCATTCGTGGACACAACTTATTTAAAAAATGCTCGCACAATGATACATGCAATCATTTCGGTTCTAGACGAGTTACATAAATTCTGATTAATGTTTTGGGATCGTAATTGGATGAATATATATTTGGCAGTTAAAACTCAATTAGGAGAGTCTGTTGCCAAATGCCGACTTGTCCTATTTACAATTTTTAATTCATTGATAGGACACGTCGGCTATAGCCAACATCCGATGACACAGGAAACCTTAAAAAATTCAAGAAAATCAAAAAAAAAATCACAAATCATATACTAATACACCTACTAACGGTAATTACACAATATCCAATAATAAAAATACTATCAACCTATCAATTTACACACAAAAAACGTCATAGCGACACACTTTTACAGCATATAAATAAATGTCAAAAATTTTATTCACAAATATTTATTATATGTTTCGGACACAGTCTTAGTATATCTTCCTAAATTTTAGAAATGGTCAAAAATAATTTGAATATATTTCAGAATGTTTTACTAAATCGTCTTACTTCAAGTACCAGCTCTAGTTTTGAAATCACCTATTATTTTTCTGACATTATGTTACAACTCTACCAAATCATGCAATTTATTATAAAATGTTGGTATAATTCAAGCTATTGCCATTCTCATTAAATATTAAAACGATTTACTGCAGATACATTAGCGACTAGAAGTAATCTTTAGGTAAACTGATTATACTACAGTTACTGAATGAGACATACTAATATTACATCCGCTACTTCTGACAGGGTTAATTATTACGCGTATATATTATAACTATTTTCTCATTATTTACAGTTGATTCAGTTAGAGATACATTATTAATTTCAATTATCTAGGTGTGGCTCACTTTTTTTTTTGCTCTATTAAAATTAAAATCTTATACATAAATTCAATTACGTTAAGATGCTGACGGGTAGGGTAAAAAAAAATTATAACATTTTTGTGTTATTCTATTTCATACGTAAATGATTGAGTTGAAAGATTTTTCGAATACCTCCCAAATTTTAATATATAAACATTTTTAGATATGTTGTTAAAAGACCTTGAACGACCTTGATTTTTTTATATGTATAGTGAGTGGTTTTCTTCGTTTTCATTGTTGAAACTACGGTTTGATTATTTCCACTACCTGGTCTAAAGAATTTCGATTATTTGCGTTCTCCGTTCAAAGAGAAGCCTGTTCGTTAAATCAAGGTCATTGATAGTTTTATTTGATTTGCTTGTTTTTTTTGGTATGATCTGTGTAATTAAATATTTTGTTATTTCACTAAAAAATAAACGTTTTTGGATTTAAATTTTATTATTAAAATCCTACTAACCATAAATCAATATTAATTACTATGGTTACTAATTTTTATTGATTTCTGGATATAAAATAAAATATAGTTTTGATAAATTAATAGCGCTTATTTCAAATATGTTTCATGAAATTTTTATAATTATTAAATAAATTTTAATAGTTTTTTTAAGCGCAATAATAATAATAATAAAACTATATGCAAAGGTAGGTCGGAATGAATTTATTCATTCTATAAATGTACGTGCTATACAAAATAGTTTTAATACAATTGTTGGAAACATGTAAAATAAAATTATTATTGCTTACAACATAAATGTATAAACCATGGGGATTTAATTTATTTTTATTTATTTATAGTTTTTGTAGAGCCATGTATTGAAATTTATGATTTATGCTCAGTACATATATACAAATTGAATTATGATTTACTTTGTTCACCAAAAAATTTATTTCAAGTGGTAATATTAAATTTTGTATGTGTAAATTATATTTTACTTGCTACAATTTATACAAATAACGATAATCTGTCGAGCAGAAATCATTCTGACATTGATGCGCTTAGTAAAAAAATACCATTCCCACAAAGGTATACCATTACGAGTAGAGGTACAATAATTTAAGAAAATAAATAAAAAAGTTATTAAAACTATCATATAGGATTAGAATTTTTAGAATTCCAATGTGAGACAGATACATGAGCTATCTTTTGGAGAGATTCCGATTTATAAAAAAAAAACAATATAAAAGTAAATTCGACCTAGATGGACCATTAGTAGGAACACTCATGCAAAATGACAACATTTCCTATTTTCATAACAATAACACCAAATTCAATTGTTTTTCTCCAGTGTTATGAGTCCACATTAAATAAGTTGCATTTTTTCTCCAGCATTATATTATGTTGGTATTAAAAAATAAATATTACAGTAGAAGTCTGAAAAAATCATGACGTAAAACCACTTCGTTGCGCCTATGATTAGCACAACATTCACATGATTCGTGTTTAATGCTGTGTGTCTTAATTGACATAACTAACTAAACTAAATTATAACGAGTTAATTTTATTTCTAGACAGATAGAACTACACAAAAGTACACAAATTCGCCAACTGTGTCTCAACTTGAAACTAAACTAAACCAAAAAGTACTATAGTTTATTTATAGTTTAAAATTATTATAGTTATTTTAGTTTTTGTGTAAAATCACCGAAAAGTTACGTCGGAAAATTACTTTTCAGCTACCACCTAGAAACAATTTGAACAGTTTAGTTTGAAAAGTCGATTAAGGCACGAAATCGCATATATGCTGTAGTTGATCTCATTATAAACGGGTAATATGCAATTTGTCAAGAAAATAAAACAATTTAGACTTATATCAAGTTTAAAGTGCTTTTAATTCTGATACTGAAAGCATATTATGTATGTTCTGATGATTTTCGTCTTAATTTAGTTGATTGCTTTCTGATTTCTTACTTACAAGAATTTTAGGTTTCACCACCTCAAAATATTCTAAATCGATTTACTTAATGAATTTAATCGGAATTTTTACGAATTTTGGCAGTTATTGATAGCCTATAGAACAGATTATAAATTATTTTCAATTCTTAGGAGGATAAACATAATTATGTTTGGTAAACATTAATTTCGTAGAGGTATGAATTGTGAAGTATAGTACAAATGTTGAAATTTATATACAACTTATTACATTAGACAAAAATAATAATAACAATAGTAATATGATTTGCTGATTCTCCTTACAAAGAATGATGAGTTCATAATTAGTTTACTTTAATTTTTTGGTATTATGATATTTTGTAAACGATTGGACTGTAATTTCTCTTAAAAATTAAGAGACAAACTCGAAACTGATACAAGTCAAAGAGAGAGCAACCTACTATTAACATAGTAAATTAATATATTGCGAGATATGGTCATATTTTATAAGCTTAGTGACATATTTTATACATGAGTTAAAAAGCAAACAATGACACTGTTTTGAAGGTCAAACGTGACGACGTCTCCATATAAAAAATGTGGTAGAATATAACTCTTAACTAGTTTAAGCCGAAGATTATAATTAAAATGCTTTAAGTAGTTGTCCATAACATTCTTAATAAAACACTATCCTCTTACTCATTGTCTCAATATGATACTGCCAGATCAGAGTTTTATCAAAAATTAAAATTTATAAGTTTGAATATCATCAGCAAACAATCGATATGTCTACGACAGTAGTAATATCATTTATAAACACCATAAATAGGAATGGGCGCAAAACAGATCCTTGTGGTACTCCTGCATTTAATTTTCGAGTAAAAGAAAAAGACAAATTAGAGTATACTGTCTTCGAACGGCCGATAAGATGATATTAAACGAGAGGCTGGTAAGGAAAACCGAAATTTTTCATTGAGCTTCTTAATAAGGTGCTGGTGGTCAATTTGATCGAACGCTTTACTATAATCCAATAGTACCTTTATAAACTTGAGAGAAAAATCACCTTATGATTGGCATCTATTATGTCGAATATAGTATTCCATGGTCGATGAAAATTTCGATATGTATAAAGAGATTCTGATTTGCAGTATCAACATCATACGAAAAACATAAAAAATAAAAATCGGAAAAACCGTCCGAGATTTGATTTAAAAAAAATATTCGTTCACTGTTTGTTATATTTAAGTCAAACAGCGAAGACGATGTCCTGATAAAATGAATTGGTGCAGTATTTAACCAAATCTATCTAAAAGTTGTTTTAATTTGACGAACGAAGTTCTATGAATGATAGTCAATTAAAATCACCATAATGATAAGTCATTATGATAAACAATGATAAGTCATTGTTGGCTCTATATTTTGAGTAGAATACAAATACAGCTGCTTTCGAAATAAATTTGATGATTATAGGCGGTGTAACATCGTGTTTAGGCTTAATCCCAAAAGATGTTTTAGGTTTTATTCGAAATGCTTGTGAAATGATTGCTATGGAATTACAATTGATCTTATTTCCAATTTTTATTTTATTATATCCATAACACTATCGTTGGACGTGATTGGAATGCCGGTAAAAACTGAATTTGATAGTCTATTAACCATTTCCATTTGTTCAATGCAAGTTTCTAATTGTTTGACTTGCTTCTCCAAATGATTACCAAGACATGGCAGCATATCATTTTTAATTTTAATAGAGAGATCATCCGCTAACTGTTAAACTATTATTTTTAAAATTTAACATCGACTAAAATACCTCTATAAAACAAAAGATATACTCGAGACTAATTTAAAAACATTTTAGACTGCATATAGCTCCTAAACTATTTCGGTATAATATTTAAACTTTAAAAAATCTAGATGAACAAACTCAGAAATTTAAAAAATCTCTATATAATGTTTAAAACTAATGCTCAAAAAAGTTTTACTCTGCAGTAACAAATGTTAATTTTAAACCAAAAATGTGTAAAATAGTATCTGTTGGTTCAAAACGAAAACCTGTGTGTTTAAAATCTAATAGGGTTGGTTTTAAATATAAACGCTTTAATTTGAAATCAAATACAATAACTTGTAAAAAGTATTTTTTTATTTAAAATAACAAGTCAGTAATTTCCTGATCTGATCAGTTATGTATGGGATTTTTTTAAGAGCTTTATCATTCCAGTATTCCACGGATATCCACTTCCACTATTGAATTTGGTGTGTTGGGTTGTCCAATCGACCAAAAAATAAAAATATAAACATTGTTTACAATGAAAAGAAACGATAATAGCTTGATTTTATTGTAACAGTTCAGTTTCGCGATCGAGCCCATGAGAATATGTGAATTAAATTTAATTTGCAATTTGATTTGCAATTTTTTTTTTTTTTATACAAAATAATATTTAATTGGTTAATATTTATTTACATAAATTTTCTTAGTTGAATTACAAATTAAAAAATTCAGTTTTATATTTCGTATGATCACGCTATTCTAGTGAATTATAAAAAACAATGCAAATTTCGTTTATTACATCTTCGATGCGTTCAATTTTTTAATATGGAATACTTAACTTAAATCTTATGTTTTTTTTTTTTTTTGATTTCGAACTATTATGGGCAATTTTAAATCTGTTATGTTTTAAATTTTAATATTTAAAAGAAAATTTTGGATTTTTAAAAATTTTTTTGTTTTAATTTAGTAAGACCAAATATAAAAATTTTTCGTACTTAAAATCAAACGGTTAGAGTTTTCTTTATTAGTTGCCAAAACAAAAAGGATTTATTTCAAATATTTTGGTTTTATTTTAGATCAGAACTTTTTATTTTTATTTTTTATACGAATTATTTCCGTGAATAATGTAAGCATACAACAAATGTGCTTTGTGGAAAAAGTTTTGTATTTGACATATTTTGCAATATTTCAGGTTAATGCAGGAACCGTACTGCAAGATTACCTTATATTATAGTTAAGATTTTACTTTGTTTATAAAGTGTTTGAGTGCAACTTACAAATTAAGCTTAACTTAAAGATTTCCAAAAGTCATTTTCAAATTATTACAACTAGGCATATTTCTAAATTAATTACAATGATAAGTTCAAATATGGTGTTCTAGCAATGAAGGTCGAAAAGATCCCTACTATGCACTGTGTAAAGTAAAGCATTCATTTTGTATAAATGTGTAAAGTTGTGCTTAATTAATGTGATAATTTTTATACAATATTTGCAGAAACTTGAATTGATATTTTTTTTAAACTTTTAGATAGGTTCAGTTTCCAAAGTTCACACAAAAATTTACAAACTTAATGAAATACAAATTTTAAATTTGGAAAAAAACTAGTTCAAGAATTATAAAAATTTTGTAAAAATAAAAAAATTTCTGCGTAAGTTTCTAACGTATTTGAAAAAATAAAAAAAATGTTTGGTGTACCTTAGAAAAAGTTTACAAAATGAAACCATTACTGTGCACGATACTTTTAACAGAAACCCGAATAATTGCTATTTTGATTCATTATTGGTAATTAAAATTATATTAAATTTAGGAGATCCTTTAGATCTGTATAATGGTCACCTTATTAAATGTATTAGCTCAAACAAAATTGTATAATAGTATATTATTCAACGACCATATAATGATAGCTGTTATTCAGGAAGATGAAGTTTACCGACACGAGCCGATAGGCGAGTGTTGTAAATCATCTGAGTGAATAACAGCCATTATATGCGAGTTGATTATGATATTTTGTCCACGATATTTTATTTCTGGTGGTGTTGAACAAATATCAATATCCATTTATATTTTTTTAAAGTATTTTGCTTCCTGTTTATATGTATTTCAATTTAATTATAATGAAAATGACATGTTGCTATTGTCATTGACTGCTAGACTAATAGTTTGGAAAAGACTACTAGATAAAATTTTAAAAATTAAATTTAAATGAATAATTTACTAATGTTAGTACTGAATAGTTAAAGAAGAGACTACTAGATAAAACTTCAATATTGAATAACATTGATTAATGATTAATCACCGCTAGCAATGAATATTGGATATCATTCTAATTGAAGAAACAAAAGTATAATGAGTACTATTAAACGATAGTCGTAGACAAAATAACTTTTCTAGCCTTTGACTATACGTCTATGATGTAGGCAACCATTTAGCACAACAACATATGTAATATTATAAACATAGCTTCAAATTCAATAAAACAAATTTTAGATCCAAAAAATGTAAAACCCATCTCTGAATTGCTCTTTTTAGTATCAGATTAAAATTCTTGTTCATGGTTCAACACATTTTGGAAAGTTTTTTTTTTTTTTTTTTTTTTAATTCTACGAATAAACATATGAACAAAACCAAATTATTATTCTAAGCCAATTTTCACGTGGGAGGTTTATATACAAAATACTAGTATGATACAAAAACAGAATCTCTTTAATATTCTGTCATCACGTTAAATACAAGAAATATACACTCCCATATTCACAAACTATCTTAACATACGATGGTTTTAGAATGCAAAATATTTTTAAAGCTTCTTTCTCGTTAGATATTTAAAGATACTTGCCAGGCAGAATTTAAGGCAATTTCTATATCGGTGTTCTAAGATTATACAATAATGTTATACTTACGTTCATATTTATTACATTTTTGTTGTTGTTATATGTATCAAAATTATTAGGAACCAATCATAAAATTATTAGACTCGGATTTTATTACTTTGCCCATTGATTTGTTCGATTTTATTTTGCCCTTCATATAACATAAAACTTAATTGTATTTCCTACTTTGATCGATGACCTTTCAATTTTTCTTGCTTCTTTAAAAATGTCTGATAGTGTAGAGCAATTTTATGTGTTGCTTGTTACAACAACATCTGGTGATTGTATTTTGCGAGGAACACAGCTTTTTTCTAATAATTAAACGTCTATGCAATAAAAAATCCAATAGGTCATATTAGTTTTCATTGGCTGTGATCGATCATCATTTATGTTTCTTGAAAAAACTTCATGACGTAGTTTCAAGCAGATATTGTGACAATAAAATACAAATGCATCTGTTGTTATGTACGTGTCATATAGATTTTTTTAGATAAAGATACCGTTAGTTTTTATGTGATAAGAGAAATGTAAAATGATTAGGAACAGAACGTTACTCGCACATTGGAGCGATTAGTAAAGAACAGTATTTTAGTATTTATCGGCAAGGCTTATACTTTTTTATTAATTCGTCAAATTGTATATACAAGTTGAATAAATATTATCGTCCTATATAAATGAACAAATCACAGTTTCTCCAAATTGATTGAGCAATAATCGGACCAAAAATCCATATTAATTATAAACAATAATTATGGAGTGGTGTGGGTGAGTCTCAATAGGATAGACAATGGTTTATGGTTGTAACTTATTACGGCTTGTTTTCCATTGGATGTGAAGTCCGCCAATTTTTTCTAATATGCCTCCTAGTAGTACCATCCGGGTAACGACTCCGGTCAGATAAATATTAGATAGGACACGGATTTCTCCGCTACTCGAGGAACAAAACATGGATCCAAAAATAAAAAAAGAAGAGTTACTCTTAAAAAACCGGAAAATCAAGATAAGGAGAAACGGGTCTCTAGGCCCCTCTTCCTAAATTTGGGGCCAAATATATAGGTTAGTCATCTTTATCTGATTCCAAATGATTATTAATCAAAACTCGTCGTTTTTTCGTAAAAATTAAAAATATGACAACCTAAATTCTTGTATGCATTATGAATTCATTGTAAAATATTTTTAATTTCTATCTGATTTGAAATAGGTGTAATTTTTTAATTATATAAATTTAGTATTAAAAGACGGTTCAAGATAACCAAAAATTTGTTTTTGTGAAGGACACTTTTTCTTAATAAGGTTAAATCTAAGAGAAGTCGAACATAACAAAAAAAACTGTAAAAAAGTGGTTCAAAGGTGAGTTGCACATACTTAAGGGAATTGATATTGTGTTGGGAAAACATTTGTATTGACGTATATATCTGCGTGTAATTTAAAAGAAAAATCCAAGATAAACAGGACATTAGAGTTCATTTCGAATTAGAGCTTAGGGAATGGCTAATATGTTTATTTTTTGTATGTACATGAATCAAAACTACTATATACACTGCAAATATACTGCAGTACATATAAAATTGAAGGTTAAACTTTAAAATTGTGGCAGGTCATGTTGATGTCACATTTTCGATCACCTCGCATACGATGTAGTTTTGCAATTTTTTTATCTTTGCCTTGTGTACATTTGATCGTATATAAGAGACTTAGAGTTTTAATTTAAAATTAATATGGTTACATTTTTATATAAAGATGTTTCTTACTATAATATGGTGACAGCGCTAATTTATTATTATTAAAATTTGGATAGCGTTTTTATAAAATTTTTGTGGTCAGGCTCAATGTTAACCGTCGTATATAATTTAATGATACATATATGTACGCAAATAAGTAAATTAAGTTAATTGATTTATAAAATAACCATTGAATGGTTAAACATAAATGTTGTAAATTAACATATATGTTGCTGTAAGCGTTATTGAACAATAAATGTTTTTAATTAAATATGTACTAGGTGGTTAATTTATTAAAATGTGAGTGTGAATGTTTTGCCGTTGACCACAAGTATAATAGATATACAAATTTAATTCCAGGCTCTACCACAATAGTTTATTTTAGTTTAAAAAGTTAACTGCGATATATAATATGCAGTCACATCATTAAATATTCATAAACGATTTAACAACATAGACGTAATATTGGTCTTTCAATTCACTAATTTCAATCTCTTTATTTACTTTATTCACTTTGTTTGCATTATTCACTTCAATTATTTTATTTTCTAAACATTCCCTTTGTTTGTAGATTCACTTCGTTCACTTTATTCATCTTCATTCAAGTTCATTTATTCTCTTTATTAAAACAAATTAATAATTTTTTGCCCCGGCAGTATATTTTTTAGTTCCACTTACAATAACCAACTTTTCAATATGTCAACGATATGCTAACAATACATATATATTTATACAGGACACAGATTGTTAAATAAAATTTGTTATCTCTACATATCGAAAACAGTCTGGCATTTGTCATAAAATCGGTTAATTCATTTGTTTGGTAATGTTTAAACAATTTTGTTAAAAATTAATTTATATTAATTTTAAAGTTTTGTGTCAAATAAAGTGTACATACATTAGATTTTTGACGATTATATGACGCACTTGACATAAAACGGTTAATTCAATTGATTGTAATGTTTAATAATGTTTAAAAATCGAATTTATGTTAATTTTATATTACTATCATTATATTATATTATTATTTATAAATTGATTTAAAATTATGTTTTTTCAT
Source organism: Tipula confusa (assembly GCA_963556175.1). Lineage (NCBI taxonomy): Eukaryota > Metazoa > Arthropoda > Insecta > Diptera > Tipulidae > Tipula > Tipula confusa. The sequence continues at coordinate 162,953,230 of OY744475.1, read as the reverse complement.
TTGTTATATTTTTATATTGGTATATTATTGTGTTTTTTATTATGGTATTATTTATTATTTCATAGACTAATTTTTAGCTACAATGGAACAAATTAATAAATTTGTTTTTTCAAGCAAAAATAAATCCATTTTATTACAGCCTATTGCTAAAATCAGTTAATTCATTAATAGATTTTGTCTTTCGGAAACCTTTGCAGATTACAGCTGAATGCTGGTACACTGGAGTTGCTGATAAGAGGTGACAGAATCCAGAGCAGTTCAGTAAAATTGTGATTGACTTATGCTGACAGTAGTTTGAATATTGGAAACTGGATCAATTCTGTCATTAATGACATACCTTTCTCTTCCTCACAAAAATTTACTAATTATTGGGCGCCAAGGTGTTTTTAACCGGGTTAATCTCAATAATTTAACTAATATCTTGCCTTATCCTTCCAAGTATACGTAAAAACGGGTGAACGGTAGGCCCGGCAAACCCCGAGAGATCCTGCTTAATTCTTGGTCGTACATTATAAACCAATCAATCTAATATCGAAAACAGTCTAAAACCACGACATATTTTAGTTAATAATAAGATACGATAAAAATGACTTCCGTAACAAGTTTTGTTTTATATAGCGACGCCATATTTACCGATTAAATATGACATAAACAAAATCGTTTCTGTGAAATTTTATACAAATTACAACGGACGACATAACTTTCTTTTTACTGTCTGCAAAATAAATAATTAGAAACCATAATCTAATCACGTGAATTACGATAAATTTATAAATGATTTAAAAAGAATTTTCTTATTTATTACAGTTATTACATTAAGATGTGAAAAATGTTAATTACATAATAAATTGTCGGTGGTGCGACTTTTGTAATTAAAATGTTGTATTATAAATTCTATATGATATATATTTCAACTTAATATCAGCGCCAACAAGTCGATCTTGACTTAATCGATTTTTTTTAATTACAAAAATGTCATTTTATCTTAACGTTCAAAGTTGTTATAATATTTATCTCCCCAATGAGTTTATAATAAAATGTATGGTTTGTCACTCGTACGGTGTATATATGTTGTGTTTCAGTAGTTTTGTGTAAATAGCTTACATGCTTTTGTGGACGATTTATTTAAGCGGAAATTTGTATTTTACATTGTGGTCGATTGATGGAATGCGAATTCTATTTTGGGATGCTGTAATGTTACAAATAAATCATATATTATTAAAACGTTCTTTCGACACTCGACCATGACCTTTCGTTAAACTTGTATAAACGATACATTGTATAAAATTACGTGTACTGGGTTTGGTAATTTGACGTCCAGATGAATCATATAAATCTAATAATCTGATCATAATTGTATGTGATCGATATCAAGGTCATTATTTTCCCCTTAAGACATTTTTATTTGTATATGGTAAAAAAAACTATGCAAACTATTGGCTAACAAAGAAAGGTATTGTAATGATCAACAAAAACTTGTTGCTAAATCAACTTTTTCTTTGGTATTATCGGTACGGTGGTACATAAAATCCATTCACCCTCTATTGTAGTTTTGTTGCAGATCAGATACTTTTTTATGTATACTATTACTATATACACACTACATACAAGTAATGTGGAATAAAATGAAGGTTCAAAAAATATTAAATTTTGCTATTATATGTGAATTTGTAATTGAATACTTTTAAGACTGTTCAACTCAATGTCTATTCTAGAAAACCGGATGAAACATATATACAGGGTGGGAAAATATTTTATTTTTAATTTAAAAGGACCTTTAGAAAAGATGTTGCTGTCAATATAAGACATGATAACCTAGGTCTCCCTGATCGTATCTATTCGATATATCTTTTAACAGATCTCGTCTTGATTAAATTGACCTAGATCTCTATGTGGTAAGTGATTTCAAAACGATTTATCATCTAGAAAAATTGTATGATTAATTGTTAAGATGTTGATCCTTTTCGCTGATAGTATATAGAATAAAAAAATAACAAGTTATTTTTTTTTTTTTTTTAATATGTATATCACCTTTGACTGGAACGCGAGGGATATGATCAATGAAACTCAGTTTTTTTTAAATGTCAATTTTATTAACCAATTTTATTTTTGATCGATTAAAATAATAAATATGAAAATTAATAATTTTTGTATTTTTTGATTAATTGACAACTTATGATTTGATTGAATTTAAATATAAATTTATATATATATATATATATATATATATATATATATATATATATATATATATATAAGTACATAATAAATTACAATTAGTTCTTGGTTAATTGGAATAGTAAAATTATATTGTTGACTGTTAAATTTATTTAACTATACACACGACTATATGTTTTGGACATAATAATATATTAATTTTAATAAAATGTTTTTATATTATCGTTTAAGCGATTAAAAGTTTATTGCAAAAAAAGGCAGTATTAAAACATTTCAGTTAAATTGTATGTTATAGTTCGACCTCACACCACCTTGAATTTATTAAATATACTTTCATTTTAAGACATGCTGTTGTTATCGAATTGTATGGTTCTTAATTACATCGATGTGATGAGTTTAATAAATTACAAGCTTGCATGATCACAAGTTCAAAAGTGGTTATGTTATAATTTTCGAAAACCGATTTATTCTGAGATAAATTAAAGGACAATAAATGATATAGGATGACTTTTGAATATAGTTGAAATTGAGAAAATTACAGAAATAAAAACTTTCAAATATCATTTAAACCCCAAAGTAATTTTCAACGTCATTTCCAATAGTGAAACCTGAGCGAAACTTAGTTGCAAATTTAATTTAAAAGATGGCGTTGTTTTTTTTTTTAATATTATAAGTTTGTCACTAAAAATTAAATTATTTTCAAATTGTTTAACTATTTGATCTATTCGGATAACGAAAAAAGTAGAAAACGTATGCATTACAGTACACCAAAGACACTAAGAAACAGTAGGTTTTTCGTAAAACATATCTGACGACAAAGGTCAAGGTCACATTTAGATACAAATGTAATAAAACTACAAGCGAGTTTCAGACTAGGAAACCGCATCGTTTGCAGATTGATCTAAATAATATTTTCATTTCACAATCTGATGAATAGATTACGATTATGAACAGAACATGCCTAAGAAAGCTGCTTTTAGTAACAAATTTCTATACGTGTAAGGAATATGTGAAAGATTCTTTCATTTTCACATGCTTTTTGGATTATTTCATTATTTTTCTTGTAAAATTCCTTCTGTCTTCGTTAAGGTCTTTGTAAATTCCGCATTCATCTGTGAGCAGGCTACCAAAACAATAATTAAACTTGTCCTTAAAATATTTTTATTAAAACTTGTACTTTACATTGACATTACGATCGTGAAATCATTTGGCGATTAGCTTAAGCTAGCATGCTAACAATAGGTTTGAAATAAACCCAGGTTTGTCTGGTAGGTAAACTTGTAAATTTCCGTATGAGCTTTAAAGGTACGTCATTTAGCTTGCTTACAAAACCCTACTCTATTTACCTTAGTAATACTAATGTTTTAATGTTTCACTTTTCAATTTTGATTAGTCATCATCATTTTCTATCCGAAAGAGTATCTTGCAGCTAGCTTTGAATAACTCCAGTTGTTCCTTTATTATTGTTTCTCTATTTTAGACCATACATGTAACTTATACTTTCTACAAAAGTCACATAAAACAAGTAACTTTGTACACTGTATAGCGTCATCATTTTTATGAAACCAGACTAATTGAGACTAGAATATCGAGCCTATTTATTAACCAGAATTTTTGAGATTATTTGTCAATGGCACTGACTAAAGATTAAATACCCTGATAAACTGCGGAAAATTGTTGAAGATGATGGTTTTGTACCACGAGGAAGGTTTAGTGTTTGAAATGCTATCATTAATAGATAGTGCTTCGTGACATAAGAAACTTTTTAGCACCGTACTTAGAACTACAAAAGTTTCTATAATTAGCCAAAAACAATATTCCATAACAAAATTGTTTAAATCCAGAACAACACCGACAGGAAGCAGTATTAAAGTAGTTTTTATAAAGATGTTAAAGACGGTTTTGAGTAACTTGCTATTTTGACAGAACGTAATTACTATTATCAAGAGTAACTTGAGACACTTTGTGTATACATCTAAACTATCATATAAAACCATAAAATACACTCTACGACCATTACTATCAAAGTTATAGCAATTTGAAATCAAACACAAATCAAAAGCTAAATTAAATGTTTACAACCGAATATATATATATATATATATATATATATATATATATATATATATATATTGTATATATATATATATATATATATATATATATATATATATATATATATATATATATATATATATATTTATTTAAATCTTACGTATTTATAGTTTTTCAATTCAAAGTCACGATCATTTAATAGTTAGCTACGTATAGTATGTTAATAGTTTCTCGTATCTTTACGTTGTTTATTACAATTCGATCGAAATAAAATTAAGAAAAAAATATACGTTTTTAACTCGATAAATTGCAACACCATAACGAAAACGTAAAAAACAAAAAAAAAAACTACAAAAAAAAACTATACGAAACAAAAACAATAAAACTATATACCTCTATGTAATTTAATCCATGGCATACCAAGGCCGTTCAATGTCGTTTCATTTTTCCATTCCATTCAACCTCTCATAATGTTGCATTACAAATGTAGTTTTTTTTTTTTTTTTTTTACTCAAACTATATGAAATACGTTCAAAAGCAATGCAAAATGGATTGAATTGAAACCAGAACCAAAATTAAACAATTAAAAAAGATTTTTTTGTCTTTAGTTCACTACCAACTTATATGAACGTACTTAGTACGGGGTTTAAGTACAGTAACAAAAACATGTCTCAGTTGTTTCGAATTTTTTTTTCGTGTTTTGTTTCTTAAAGAAAAGTAACAGGCAAAGTGAACTACATACATATAAAAATATATTTATAGTCTTTTGTTCGCTTTAAGCCATATACATATTAGCATAACCATAAAGTTTATGTTGGTAAAGTTGTTTATTTAATTATAAGCAAACCGATTACTTTATAGTTGCGAAATATCGAACTCACTGGAACCTGGTTCAATATGATATCTACGAAAACCGGAAGTATGTAAGAAGATGTAATAAATCATCGTTTTAAAGTGTCTTTGTTGTTTAAATAAAAAATTAAGAATAAAAAAAACGACTTTCTCGATACATTAATCCCGTGTTGCAGGTGGTGCCATGCCAACGAACACAAACCCACACGATAATAAATATTTTAATAAATTATTATCGTTTTGGCTCAGATTACAGTTTCACAAAGATGTTTTTCTTTTAGTTTTCGATATAAAAATTTAAAAACCCCAATTATTAATCTTTTTTTTTTTTGTAATCCTTGGTGATGATGACCGATTAAAATAAATGTAATCTTTAAAACAATCGTTAGTGTTTAGGTGCAAAAGATTAGTTTTTTATAGTATATAAAACAAGCTTTACCGTACCCTAGGCTGTAATAAATACGATGGATAAATTATTTAAATTTTTAATACCTTGATGAATTTTATTGTTGGTTATGTATTTAAATTGAGAGATAACTGTCAACTTTACTTAATAAAAATCGTTTTTTATTTGAAATTTGTTGAATATATGTAGATAAGCATGTTTATGAGTAATTTGAATGGGACAACGAATTAGATATTCCTAGTAATCGTATGACTAATATTTAGTTCATATAAATATAGTTTATCGATTTGTTATCTAGAATATAAATAATTTTTTTCTCTAAAATAAAACGAAGTTTGTCAATAGATCCTAGTAGTATTTATCATTTACAAATAGTGGTAAAATTAGTAACTTTAATAACAATATTGGAAGACTAAAAATTGTCGTAAGTAAGTCTAGAGAACGTAGTGAATTCGTAGTGGAATGTTGCCATGCTGACTTCATACATTTAGTGCTTACATTATTTTTTAAAACAGTCTATTTTTAAAAAATAATGCTTTTCCTGTAAAACTGAAAAACTGTTCGATATTTTAAAATTCGCAAAACGCGAATTTACCCATTTAAATTCATGATTTTGTTCAGTAAAGCGACATTTAATATTATTGGAAAGCATTTAAAGAAATACCATACCATATAACGATTTTTTATAAATTTTCGTTATTACAACGGACACTGGTAATGGATTTCTAATATTGTAAGCCCGCATTTGGAAAAACTGTTTGTTTAAACAAAAAAACTCTTGAGAACCATATTAAGGTAAATGTATCGCAGTGACAGGAATAAGATTAAAAAATTGTGTATGCTTCCGAAAAGGTTTTGAGGTAAAATTAAAAGTGCAAACTCTAGAGGAAAACAAAGGGACGACAAGGATTTTATAGCAATAATATACATGATAAATTAGAGGATGTGCAATGAAAGTAGTATTCTGTCATCCAAACAAACATGACTTCCAATTTATCGCTTACAGCAAACCGATAGAACTATTAACTTAAATTGTTTAAAACTGCTTCAATCAAAGGCCGTATGATTGAAACAACTGAGGATTCAAAACTGCTTCCTGGGTGGTCATTTTGTGGTGCTATATCACATTTGGTGATATAAACTGTGATAAAATGAAATCGTCTGTACTTCATCCGGGCGCTTTATGAATGAATTATTGCACGTCGCTTATTGATTTGAATAGAAAAGACAATAATATTTGCCGTCTTACTTACACTAGTACAAAAATGAAAAAAACTATTGTAATCAGTATTTTCTGTCTTATACTTACATTAGTATAAAACACCGGTTTTATTGTCAACTTTTGACGTTTTCATGGATATATGAATATTCACACCAAACACGAATTTTGAATATAAATAAACTGATGCGTACTCAAATTATAGCTTTGAAATAACTAAAAACACTAAACTATCACATTTATTTAGATTAAGCGTTATCTTAACTATTACGTAAACATAATATTTACAACATAAATTTGTCCTGTGTTTGGTTGAAATAATTGTCAATATTCGCGTCTATCCAAAACAATTTTGTATTACACACGCGACATTATTGTAATTCAGAATAAAATATTTACATAATAATTTAAATATGTCAATATTTTATTTGAATATTTTAATTGAAACAAGACGAATTACAAATGTCGCGAATTTTGTTAATTTTATACAAATGAATAAAAAGTAATATATTGACGTTCTACATAACCTCAAAATTAATCATATGAAGGTTTTATTTGAAGTGCTATCTCATGTAGTGATAATAATTTGTGTATGTTTTTTTTTTCTTTATTTCGAATATTTTATTTTATTATTAAATAAAATATTCAAAATAACGAAAAAAAAAATAACAAACACAAGAAATTAAATTTTAACTTCATAAAAAACTTTCATATAATTAATTTTGATGTTATGTAGAAACGTCAACATATCACTTTTTATTCATCACGTTCTCAACAAAATTCATTGTGCAGGGTTGAGTTTGTAGACTTTTTTTATTTACATTTTATTACCAAAAAATTCTACAAATGTGATATAAAAGTGTGATATAGCACCACAAAATAACCACCCTGGAGGTACACTACAGTTAACATTCTCTGATCGACTGTGTGAAGTGCTTTAGTTAATAATAATCATCGCTTAGTTAATTTCACAAAATTATTAAAAAATGTTTGAAATAGGGATTGGTCTACTATTTAATTCTAACTCATCATTCTTTTAAAAATTGGAGTAAAAACTGTTATTTTCATTATAATAGTCTTTCTAAACTTATGCAGCGCTATTCTCTTAGTCTCATCACTACATGTGAACTATCACATCACATGATGTATAAAATCACATGATGTTATTCTCCTAACATTTGGATGTAAACTGTCAGTATTTTTTTTCTGTGAAACCAGAAAGTGAAAAAAATACTAATTTACTTTCGAGTGACAAAGACAATCGTTTTTGATTTTATTCTATTTTTTTTTTTTTTGTTACAATAAAAAAAACAAAAGCGATTGTCTTTGTCACTCTAAAGTAATTTAGTATTTTTTCCTCTTCTTGGTTTCAAAGTAAAAAATACTGACAGTAAATGTTTAATTGTGGAAAGCTGGTAATTCCTTTGACATTTTTAAAACATAATTTATATGAACATAATTTAAACTTTTTTTTTAATAATAAATAATTGTTTTTTTGTTAATTTTATTTTATTTATTAATTAATTCCAATGTAAAATGTGATTACTTTAATATTTTTTTATCAATTTACCTAATTCATAATTTTATTTGTAAATATTGAAGAATATGAACCAACTTCACAAAAAACGAATTGCAATTTGTTTGACTTATTCAAAAGACTAACAAAACCGTATAAAGCAAGCATTGTTTAGTATCTCCACACTAAACTATGGTATATAGGCGGTAAACATTTGATACTGCATCTCTAAAGAGAACTTTTGAACCATTTGTATAAAAGTGTATTTTAACCATAGCTGTTATAGCTAACAGGTTTGGTTACTAAAGAATTTATTTTTATCCTAAAGGTTGATATTAAGATCTCTGAATATAGCTAAGTATTTCTTCCTAAGCGTGCGTAGCATTATTTCTAAGTCATCACAAAACCCATCCATGGAGCTATTATACAAAATATAGATAGAAAGAAAGGTCCAATTTTGATTTGCCACTTGAATAAATTGAGTAAAATATTCACAAAAATCTCCCGTACAGTTATATAAAGATAGAAAATGTTTTAGACGGGATTTTATGTGCACCTGTTACCTAAAATTACAAATACATAATACTATAAAAAATATATTTAAGCCGATTTTTTTAAAAACTAGTATTGAGAAAAGGTATCATCCAGTAAAACCAAATCTAAAAAACCGTTGGTAAGAGTTGTCCTATAATATTTAATTTTTTGCGTTATTTTTAGTCTCCAAACAATTATAGGACGCTTACGCAGCAAAAGATTAGAGTTTTTGGTGTAATCCTTTAATAAATTGAACTTGACTTTATTTTTAATAGATACCGCATACAAAATTTATAAGTTATCATATTTCTATCAATTAAATTTTTTTATTTATAAATTTTAACTGGAAATTATTGAAGTTTAAAAAAATTAGTCTAAAAATTATATTTCTCGTCATATATGTATCTGAACTATACGGTATCTACAAAAACAACATTTTTCGTTTCTTACTTTTACACTAAAATTTAAAGACAGTTTACAATTTTATACAATTCACCATCATTATTTCCATAAATTACAAAGTATTTTACAAAGACTTAATTTACTTTAGCATCGATTTACAAAGTTAATGTTGAAATAAATGATACAAAAAATCACTGTACCAACTTACTTAAAATATTTTTATTCTTTGTATATACCAAAGAAATAACACCTTTAGTATTTACAAAAAAAAAATTGTTTTTCGTTATTGTATGAAAGACTTCTGTCAACATTTAATTTTTTTTGTTCCACTTTCAAAAAAACTAAAATGATTTCTTTAGGTCAAGTACTTTTGTACATTTTTGTTGTTCATAAAACAATAAAAATAATTATTATTTTATCTATATAACCACCTACAAAAGAACAACAAAATATAATCCACCAATGTATTATAATTTTAATAGTTTGCTGTGTGTATGTGTGTGTGTGTAACATAAAAATCTAATAATTATTCGAGAAAAAAGGATTAGTTGAGCTAGTAGGGTTAATAATTTCAGTAATTTAATTTATTTTGAGTAAAACCTTAAATACCAAAGTTCCTGGAAAAATTTCCCATTTCCTGTTGAACATTTTGATTGTAACTTAATAAACAATTTTTCATTTTTCTATTTTTTTTTTTTTTTTTTTTTTTTATTTGCAAATGAAAATCATGAAAAAGTTTAAATCTACAAAAGGGAATATAATTATGGGAATAGAATTTGTTTTGAAAAAAAAAATTTAGAAAATTTTTGTTCATTGTTCTTGTACGATTAAATATTCCTTGTTATTGGCATAACACAAATGGAAGCTGAAAACTTTCAATAATATTTTTTTAAATCTTTGTTTACAAATTAAATTAAAATTAGAATGTTATTCGAGTAAAAAATTTTGTTATTTTGTTGTCAAAGAATAATACAAATATTATTATTCAGATCTTAAAAGTTATGATAGGGTCGAATTTTAATTTATAAATAAACAAATTATTTTTATTAATTAAAGCCACTTGTGCGTATTTAATTTTGTTTTGATTAATGAGATACAACTGTCCATCATTATTAATCTGCTAATTTAAATTCTCTTTATAACTCAAAGGATTAAGAAATTAATTTCGTTAAATGATTAGCAAAACAATTACATAAATCATTTAGATTGGTCTTCCTATCCCATAAATATATTATGCATTATATATATATATATATATATATATATATATATATATATATATATATATATATATATATATATATATATATATATTTAAATTCTAATTTCCGCATTGTTTTCATTTCATTCTGTACAATTATATGTGTCAGTTTGAAATGTAAATATTTACATCTAATTATACTAACAAAACGAAACCGTCAAGATTTATGTTAAAATGAATTATGTTAAATTTTTAGAAATACATACTTATATATAAATACATAAACAAGCAAGATACATATTCATTATAAATCCAAATCAAATCTATAGTTAAGAGGAATACGAGATGGGATACACAAGCTATAAATATTTAATTAAAATTAAAAAATCAAAAATTGAATTACCATTTTTAATCAATTTATTAATTTAAAAAAATTATTCAATGCTGTCCTTCAACTATAATAATTATTTCATTAGATTTGAATATTTAAAATTTGTATATAATTAAAATAGGAAATTCTATACTTAATCATTAACGGATTAACGAGTAAAAAACCATATTCTTCAAATTAATTTAAATACTATTGTTTTCAATAAACAGGGTGAGCCAGCTTACAATATTTTTCCAAATCAATCAATCAATCCATTAAATGACACAACCACCTGTATCTCATCTTAGATTCAATTAGTAAAAATCTTCTATAAATACAAAACTTAATCAAAATTCACTGCTTCTAACAGAAGCTTATTTGAGAAATCCATAAACTTAACTTTTTACTTTTAGATAACCAAACAGCAACAATGAATCTAGATCGTAAATCTGTGTTTTTGAATTTTGGATGACATGCCAAAAACTCCCAATCGTCTAGCTATTTAATTGCGATTTTTATTGGTTTCTGTCAAAAAAAATCGGATTTTTGTCTCCAATGAAAATTGTAGAAAGATTGATTTTATTTTGTCATTGTAGTGGTGAATTTTATTTTTTTTACATATTTTGTCAATTTAATTTTAATACACAACAAAAAAAAAATTTTTAGAATACAAATGGCACGGCGTCTATTATACAATAAAATCGAAAAAACAAATGCACGGCCTCCATCATAAAATATAAAAATACAATCCACCACAGCAAGACAAAATTTACGAATGACATCTAAAAATCGAGAATTGTCATAAATGACATTTCTTTTTATGTTGGTGTTGAACAACTCTCGAATTAGATTTCATAAAATTGATCGAGTTGAAAAAAAATCAATTGTTTTTTCCAAATCTATCATAGATCAAATCTAATCAGTTTTTTTCGCCAATGAAATTCGACATAAATCTCGTAACTAAATAAAAGGGTGGATCTTTCATCGAAAACTCAACATTATCCGAATTCCCCTTATTATAATGGAGCCAGAAGAATAAACCGAAATTGTTGCGTGAATCTTGACAGTTTATGGTTAAAATAGATTATTTAATCCTGACGGATTTAGAAATAAAATGGAGCAGTTTATTATGTTAATTTTTTAATGTTAATTTGCTCCGATATTATCACAGATTATAGCTCAAAAATTGCTCTATTACTATTTTTTATTCATATTCTTCGTGCAGCTCTCATTTTATTGTTTTTTATTTTCTGTTTACGCTTTGTATAACGCCCACAAAGAATATTAATTTAAATAGAGAACGATCTTTTATGAAAGGAAAATAAGAAAATAAAATTTCTATAGATCATGTTTTCCGAAAGAAATGCCACGATCAAAGCATGTTGTATGCCATATTTTCCAAAAGGGGCAGCACGATCAAAGTATATTGTACCAAACCAGAAGACTTTTTTTATACTATTCTTCAAAACATTTCGTGTCAAACGGAAAACATAAAATATTACAAATTAACAATAATTACAAAATAGGTCAAAATAAGAAAGAAAAAACATTAAACCGTACATAAAACAATCTAATATTTTAAAGCAACACATTGTTTGAATGAAAATTATAGTCGGCCATGATTTTTTCTTGTTTTAAATTATTTTATTGTTGTTTGAGATAATTCCAACAGGAGTGATGTTTGTTGTTTAGTGTGTTTATGTACAATTAGAATTTAGAATTATAGCTCCCGATATTCACAAAAAAAATTCTTTATATTTTTGACACATTGAGAGACAACTAGGGGCATTATCAATGCACTAGGGCATACGTGTAAAACATACCATTTTCCATAAGATGGCAGCATTTTTGTTTGTATTATAATCTTGACAGTCCGACATGGTCTATTATTTGTTTTGATAAAATCTTTTCGCGGACACGTCGGCACAAAAAATATGATAAAAAAAACAAAAAAAAAATATAACATGTGTCATTGTGCGATCATTTGCTAAAAATTTGGTGTCCGAGAAAGGAATAAAAAAAATTTCTTTATATCTGTTCATTTTTGTGTTTAATATTTCAAGTGTTTTGTGAGATTTAAATATTAATTTGTTAATTGACGTTGACTTTAGTGTGTAAAATATGTAAATAATTTTCGTTCGTGTATTATGGATTTAATAAAATGGATTTATTAAGGCAAGGCATGCTGCAAATTTTTATGTCCTCCTTGCCCCATTCATTTTTCACACTAAATTACAAATTTCTGTTCAAAATAAGCTAAAGTCGATTTTTATTGGTTTCTGTCAAAAAAATCTGGATTTTTTCTCCAATGAAAATTGTAAAATTTTGTAATTGGTGAATTTAATTTTTTTTTTTTTGACATTTTAAATTTTAATACAACAAACACAACAAACAAGAAATTTTTGGACAATATTTACCAATTATAATTTTTTAAAGACAGTTATCGGTACATTTAGAATTTTCCGAATTTTTATTACGCTCTCTCAAATGGTTTACAATTGTCAAATTTTAATTGAAACTAATAAAATTCTAATGACGAATCGTTTTTGATGAAAAGTTTTTATTTCGAATACGACTATATCAAAACGAGTCGAATTTTGCAACAGTTAAGAATACTAATGGTACTCGAAACATATACATATACGGAAATATTTTTTGAAAAAAATTCATACAACTAAGTTAAACCGCATTCCGAGAGAAAGCATTAAGATTATTATGATTAAAGCGAAGGAAAAAGTTGCAGCTAACATTTCATAAAATGTCCTTATTAATTATGCGAATTATATAGCTACGTTATTGATACATAAATAACTGGTAGCTTTACATATTTCAAATGTAAACATTTCAAGACAATATGATTTACCTCACTAACGTAATTCCAATAAAAATCGTATTATATAGCGCACCCACATGAAATTAAAAAACATTAACTCGGAAATTGTACTGTTGTCAACAATTTTCACCGTATGTATACATTTTTTTTATATGCATATGTGTATCAGCTACATGTATTTATTTTAACCAACCAGTTAAACTTCGATATGTAAATTGTGTTTAAGCGCGCTCGTAATAATTTCAAGGTTCAGTCGGTATAATATATTTGCACAGTTTTTTTTTTTGCTTTTTTTGGTTGATTTATTTTTATGAAAGCTGTATTCAGATATATACCAACAAAAAAAATAGAAACTTTTACGAAAATTATTCCGTTAACTCAAGTACTTCGTTGAGATAATCGTAAAAATATAAACGAAATTTATAAAACCGGAAACGATTTAGTCCCTAAAGCACGTGATTTCAGATTCAAATTTGTACTAAAATTTTTAATTAGTCAATCCTTCATTAAAATTTCTTATATTATGTTTCATGTTTCATGTAGATTTCCTTAGTCCTATCCTAATAGTATATACTCGTATATTATGTCATTCTTTTACGAATATTGTTGAAGGATCCTTGAAAATTTAATTTTAAGAACCGTATCATAAAATTTGTCATAAAAATCATATAAAATTACTTTCTTTTATGTTGGAACACTATTGAAACATATGTTATGTATTTTTTTATGTATTTCATACACATCCGTACATATTATACCGTATCCGTGTAACCGAGAACAATATCTAAGTATATTTTATGTATAAACAGAAGTACGTAAAATTAAACTCCACAACCAATAATAAAAAAAATCGTATTTTTTGCCTAATAATCTTATTATACTTTATTTATAATATAATGGTGAGAAACTGTTATAAATAAATAGTTGCAGGCATGAATATCAGTATATATAGAAGACATAAAAAAGGATTCCAGGCAACCTAAATTTGTACCATGAATTATTGACTAAAAGCCAAATTATACAAATATATATATATATATATATATATATATATATATATATATATATATATATATATATAATTATATATTATATATATATATATATATATATATATATATATATATATATATATATATATATATATATATATATATATATATATAATTAGAGGCTTTTTCAAAGTTATTTAATTTCTCATTATTAGAAATCTTCTACTTTAAAAATTTCCCGTGGTTGGTTAATTTTTACGATAATCATTTGTATTTTTAAATATAGCATTTACCTAAATATTATCTATAGATATATTATCTTTTTTTCCAAATCGTAACCCAGAGCTTAAACTCTTTGTATTAGTTTAAATTTAACAGCTTCAGAAGTTTAATTTGGTTTAATGGCTGTGTACTCCCAGCTCCAGGAAATCAATGCGGTACATAGCAGCATCGATGGACATTAGGAATTGAAATTCATAGTCCAATTACACTATTAAAAATTTTAAAATTGATGAACTATAATAGGGTGACACTTATAATAATACAGGTAAAATCGATGGAGTTCTTTAAATATAATGTGTTCTCTTCTACATTAACCTTTCCACCATTCGCTTTAACATTTTTAATAAAATATTACAAAGAACTTGATGGCGAGTTCATATAGATTATGGAGTATTAAAAAATCACGAAAACTCGAAAAAATGTTTTTTTTTTTTAAATAATGTATTACTTAGCCCTAACCAAATTAAAGTGAAGGAATTGTTCCGTAAACCAAAGATATCAAATCGGTGTATAGGTTTATATCAGAAGCTGATGCACAGTTTTATAGAATTTACTTTAAGAAAGTTTACTTTAAGTTGTTTCAAATTTTATAAAAATCATTTTACCACTTGTGTTCTTTAATTTTGAAGCAATATTATTCCAATACTTATCCATAGTGAATTAATGCAGCGTGACGAAAGTGGGTATTGAACAGTTTTACGTAATAGAAAATATATTACATTTTGATGTAAGTCCACCTAAATATTCTTACCGGCTGGAGATACACTAATTTGCATCCAAAAGCTTGTTACGATACTCGTATCATATAGTAAAAATAAATTTTAAACAAAATAAAAATAAAAAAAAGTTAGATTCCCCTGGTGAGTTCAAAATAAAAAAAAAATTTAAAATAAAAATCAACGGGAAAAACAGGTGATGGGAAGGGAGAGAGTTGGTTGGGGGGCAGTACGTGTAAGGTAACCAAAGAAGTCGGTTTGGAAATTAAAAAAATAAAATAGAGAGCGAGTTGATTGTTAATTAATATAAAATATACATAAAAAAAAATAAAAAATAAAAAATTAATAAATAAATAAAAATAACAAAACGTATATAGTTATATATAACGATACATATAACTATATAGAGATATACATACACAACTAAGTGATTGCCAAAAGTTAAATAACAATTCTAATAAATAATTTACAAACCCAATACTTCGTAAAAAAATTTACCACGTGTAATATTCGGATGTTGTAGACATTGGGACCCCTTAGTTATGCCGAATGGGTGCCTGACGAAAATAAGATCATCATGCCATAACAATAGTACTGGATTTGGAAAAGAGGAAACAAATATCTTCTAGCGTCAGGTAGTGGAAACAACATATTAAGATCGCACGTGATCATGGAGCGCAGAACGCGGTTAAACGGAGCGAACGAGGAGACGGGAACAAGAAGGCGCATGTTGGCAGAGGGAAGACTAAAAAAATAAAAATAAAATAAACTATAACATTTGTTAGTATATGTAGTGTTAAGCATCAAGTATACACTTTTTTTATTATATTCATAACTATTGTTATTAGCTGGTCCACTCACTGATTTGTCGGTCTGTGGTTATTGGTGCGTTTTTTTTTGCTTTCTTATTACAGCTCGGATCCGGCGAAAGAGCTCTGCTGCCGTTTCGGAGTTGCTACTGGGAAGGACGGAAAAATCAGCAAAATTAATTTAGTTGTATAAATTCATAATTTTTTTTATTGTTTAACTTAATTGGAAATATACAATATTAACTGGTGCTTAGCGAACCAAATAATGTGTGTGTGAATTATTTAGACGCTGATCAGGGAGAGCGAGGCGATATCGAGTGTTGTATGAGTGTTTAGTCTTGCGTTGAAAAAAAAAAGTAAAATGTGATCGCAGCCTCCTAAGTCTCCATCGGCCTCGACCAGATTAAATCCACCCCTCTGGACTGAGGTTAGCCGGTCAAAGCTGCGGGTCAAGGACGAGGAGACACATCTGTTTGCGGGTAACCGTAACACGCTCTTGATATTTTCTAATTTTCCTAAAATATGGTACGACTCCACCCAACATTTTAAATGTAGCCTAACATATTTTTATAAGATGATACAATTTCTTTCAAAATTTATGCATAGGTTCATTCATAATATAAATACACATAGTACTACCATGGTATGTTGGCCCATTTTCGTGCTGGATGTTGCTACGGGTATCGTTTAAAAAAAAATCAAAATATTTTCTTATGTATAATCGCCTAAATGTCATATATTTAATCTAAATTTTGAAGATATTCTATCGACTCGACATCTGGAACATCAATGGGTAAACCGTTTTTTTTTCTTATAGTACTATATGTATTTATACTATGGTTCATTGTAAATTTTAAAATTATCTTTTAAAATTTTTTTAATCATGAATTTTGGCACGTAAACAATTTTGTCCGAGCTGTCGGTTAGTTTACAAGCTGTAAAAATAATTTCGGAAAAGCAGATAAACAGCAATTTAATTTAATAAGGCGAATTTTCTTTTATGTGAAGATTTGGATGAGTGCTGTGGAAAACTGCACATATAAGCAGCAAGTGGTTTATGTTTATAGGTTAAGCGCCTTAAGAGTGGCTTATACATTTAGAACGGTCTCGAATGAGTCCGTGTGTCTCATAGCGCGAACGCCGCCAATGAATTTATTAACTATGTATTCCCACCGTGGGTTTGAAAACGGGAAGAAAAATCGTAATATGATCCGTGCGGAAACTAACAAGTGACAGGTGCAATGAGTCGAACTCATCGACTTCGGTGGATAAATAGACAAATAGGACATATGGAGAGGTAGATTTCTACGTGAGTCAGTTCCTAATTGGGCATGGTATTTTTCGTGCTTATCTATGTAAATTTAAGCACGATGAGTCTGCATACTGCCCTAAATGGAAGGATAAACTTGAGAATTCAAAACAAGTGTTTTTTTATGTGCTGTGCTTTGGTAACGAAAGATCTAGCTTATATTAACTATTGACTGTTTGCTGGAGTCCAAGACAACTTGAAGAATGGTATATGTATAGTGTGACTACAAAAATTATGAATAAACTACGACACTTAAAGAGGAACAGGCTATTATAACGCTAATAAATGGCAAAGCATATGGAGATTTACATCGAAAGAGCTGTCAGTTTTTGTTGATGATATTCGTTTATAACAGTGTCGGATGACGAAATGCATGTGCGAGATTAACATATTGTTTGGCACAAATTGTTCATTCATTATATCCCTAAGTTACCATTGGTATTAGCGACGAATGCGAGTAATTTTGGTATTGGTAAGATTTTGAGTCATATTTTAAAGGATGGTTCGGAAAAACCTAATCAATAGGCATCACAAACGTTGTCAAGTACACACAAAAATATACAAATAAAAAAACAAAACCTGATAAGTTAGAAATAAATTTAATTGAAGTTCTTCCAGTAAGAGTTCAGGATTTGAGTAACGTGACGTTAAAAGATAAAACAACTAGGAACTTATAATTAGGTTTACTAACAGTAAGGAAAGTATAAGTAAACGTTTCCACATTAGAGTCTAAAACTTAAGTACCCAGATTGCTTCAGGATAAGGTGATGGCTAAATTAAACAGTTAGCAAGGAGCTACTGTTGTTGAGAAGAAATAGATTGGGACATTAACTAAGAAGTAAAAAAATGTTCAAAAGGATAATCATTACATGCGAATCCACATGAAGAGAAGTTTCACAGCTGGGTACCGCCAACAAAACCGTTTTATGGGGATCATGTAGATTTTTCGGGTCCGTTTTATTACAGTATACAGTAAATGGCCAGTGGTTCACAGAAAATACAATGAAGATTTGTAAGAGAATATTTGCAATACATGGATGGCTGTGCGTATTAGTAAGTGATCATGGATCCCAATTATAGTCCAGAGATTTCCAAGAGTTTTAAAGTTAAATGGTTTAATCCACAAGAAGGGTTATCCATATACCACGGCAGGCAAGCGCAACGGTATGTACGCATTATAAAAGACAATTTAAAGAATTGAAGTTGTCCTAGAGAAGACATATAGAGAAACATTTACAAACGATTTTATTGACATACCGGAAAATGACTCATCCTAGTATAGTAAGATCACTTGCGATGATAATGACTAGGGAATTTAACGAAGTTGAAAGGGTTTCTGTGTGAAATATTTACGATTGCAAACGAAATGAAAATTTGGAACTACAATTGTGAGAATGGGACAAGTTCAATATAAAGTGAAATTAGATTTTGGTAAAAAATGGGAAATACATGTGGATCATATTAGAGCCATTGGGAAATAATAGAAAATACTTATTTAGTTGATTTACCTTTAGGTGTAGATGAATTAATAAGAGAACAGATTTTATTTGATAGTGATTTAATAGGAAATCCTGACTTTGTCGAATGATCTTTGTTGAACGATTTTGTTGAACGATCACAGAGAGAGATCAGAGAAAAAGCATAACACTGAAATTGTGGATGCAGTTTGTACAATACATTACGGAGATCTAGTAGAATTGGGAAAATACTACAAAGATAACATTAAAAAAAATAAGATAAGATGTATTATAAAATATTTGATTCGGAGTTTTTTGGTTAGATTTCTTACAGAAAAAACGGAATCAAATATATTGAGAGAAAATAAAGAACATAAAACCCAGTTGTAGTCGTAATATTAGAGAATCTACTCCGCAAATTGATAATTTTGTCCAAAACATATCATCGAGAGTGTTCCCTACCAACGAATTGAAAACCCTCAACAAAGGGCTAAATTTTGCTCCTAAACCATACTTATAGACAAATATGTTTGTCAAATTTTGGACAAATCTGATTACGATGAAAAAGTTTTAACAATTTTTTCGGAAGGGCCATATAAAGAACATATTTGGAGGAATAACCACCCAATGGACCCTCTCAAATATATGCTCAAAGAAGCCAAAAAAGTATCAAAAGAAATAGCAATTCTATTAAACGACCATCAATTAGAGTATAAATTTCATAATTTCATAGGTTTAGACATAATTATTATCTGGATTTGAGGAAACCTCAAAATTGGCCGGTGTATCCCTACAATTAAAAAAAGGTCAGTATTATTATCATATAAACTAAAAAACTTAAAAAACTTATTTAAATATTTAAAAACTCATAACGCTCTTTAATACAAAAGCAATTAGTTCAAGATCGTTTCTGTGGTGTGCTTCGTTAGACATTGCGCTGCCCATATGTTTTAAGACAGTCTATTGTAGCTTAATAAATCCGAGTTAACTTTTTGATATAGTGAACTTTTATTCAGATTTATAGTTAAAATACACTGCAACTGATCGAGCTTTAAACCTCTGTTTGTCGGTCGAGATATAACATTAACTGCCTCTGTAATCTTACCTTTGCAAACACTTTAGATGTTACAAAATAGTGTCCATCAGCATTTGATTTTTTAGGGGTTTTCAAAGTTATCAATAAAAGATAGTGTATCGATCTATTTGTCATCCGGATCTGTATCCTCACTTTATTTCACTTAAAGCAACATTATAAGAGGATATGGTATTTTCAAATAAATTAAGATAAATTAAATTAAGAATTTTATGCCATTTATCTAATTTTCAATATCTTAATAATCACTAATCAGAAAAATATTGTTGTATACCGTGTTTTTTCACTCTTTGTCTGTTCAGAAAAAAGTGTATCTACTTTCAAGGAAACCAGGAGTTGGACATGAAATATGACCTTAATGGCTTATTGCATTATCATTGTTGTTCTTCCGATGAAATCAAATTTTTTTTTATAAAACTCAACAAGATGTTTGTGCTCTTAATAATTTTTGCAATCTCATTATTTTTTCAGAGGCAGAAAAAAATAAAAAACAAAATTATGCTTTTCATCATCAGTATATAAGGATCAATTGTATTAGGTAAATTTCAATCGAAACTGGATTCTACGTGAAGTCGGCTACTTAACATAAATTGAATCAATTTGATGCTGATGGCAATTATTCATCAGAGTTGATTTCCATAGTCTGTTAATTCACACTAAATATTACGTCTGATAGCTGCTTTATAAACCAATCTCTTTTTTACTCGTGAATTTGACATATTGATGTATGTAATTTAAAAAAATGTTACTCCTCCTTTTTTGTTTGCAAAATGCTGTTCTAATTTGAATTATTTTTTATGAATTCGGAAGACTACAAAAATCTTTAGGAAATTAAAATATGAAAAAATAAAAATTTTCAGAAAATTTCCAAGGTCAAAACAAGAAAATCAATAGGCCGATTTTACAAAAATTAAATAATCTGCAATAGATTTCAATGTACGTGATGTTTATAGGTTAGAATATGACGGCCATAAGCTCGTATACATTTTTTCATTTAAAATGATAAACCCAATTATATTATTTTTTTTTTTTTTTATATTTTATGTTCAAATACAGAATTTGCGGACGTGATTTTATTTTTTATGTTAATTCATGAAATTCACCAGCCACCACAATTTTTTGCTGAAATCTAGAACAAAATTGATTTAGCGACCATTATAAATAAATTCCATAAAGAATATTATCGATTAATATTTGAGTTCAAGATGCAAAAAAAATATTGTGTTTACTATATATGATGGTCGTGGGATAAGTCTCGGCAAGATATGACACCGCTTTGTGTTTTACAAAGATTCCAAGTGAACTTTATTTGAAAATCAGCAATGTAAAGGAGGAGGATCCAGAGGATGCATAGTTATATAATGATTTTTTACCGAGCTCAAAATTTTCTTTTCATCCAGAGTGAGCTTTCAAAAATATACTCTTTGTTTCGTAATTCATTTAACTCCTTATTTTTATTTTGTTTTGAACGAAAAGGACACTTAAAATATTAATTATGTTGATTCATAAGCATTCATAAAGCAATCTCTTCAATTTTAAGCTTCACTTAAAAAAATGTAGCTGGAAAGAAATTAAATGATTTAGAAGGTAAATTTGTATATCGGAATCCGTGTTCTATATATTTTCCTTGTCATTGGCAGGTATACTTACCATATGACCATCGTAAATGTATTTTGTACATTTTTGCAAGATCAATAGGCCAAAAATTTGAAATATATAGCGAGAAGTATATCGTCTCTTCAAATTTAGCACATATTTTTATGTAATATTAGGACATTCAAAATCCCATCGAAATTATTTTTATTTTATTATCTGTTGAATCGTCGTGCCAAGGTTGAAGAAGACATTAATATGTTGATCAAAAAATTAAACTTAACGACATTTCTTTTTTTCGTGGATCCATATTATTTGTGATATATATACACACACACAGACAATAATCACATACTCAAAGTAATCATTATCAAATTTAAATGTTGTTATGTTATTATTATGTTATTATCGATTCGATCGATTAACTTGGACTAAATTAAATTAAATTAAATTTTATTTGGTCATTGACCTACGCAGACAAATATTTTTAAATTAATTAGACAAAATATTGATAAACCGGAAGGTAATTAATATTCAGCCTAAAGCCATATTTTTTAACCAGTTACAAATTTGTAATATTAATCATTTTAATACGGCGATGAGAAACTAAAATTATCAATCGGTGTAGACTGTAGACGTCAATGATTCACATAGTAAAGCGCTTTATGTTTGTTGAGTGAAAACCGAACAACAAGTTTTAATATTACCACCCCCTAACTTGTATGTTGACATTGTAATCAACAGTAAGATATATGATCGAACTTTACAGCTTAAAAAGAGTAATGGTTTAATTTCGTCTATTTCAAAGAAACGAACTGTGATTAAAATAGACCGAAAAGACGGAATCTTTTATTGTAATGTCGGATAAGATGAGATTCAGTTAATTGTTTTATCCCCAAAAAATTAAAAAAATAAAATTAAAAATTAAATTTTACTGCCACATTTAATTTTCCCAGTAAGGCAATAAATTGTATTCTGAAGAAAGAAGATCTATGTCGATCTATTCCTAAAAGCAAAGTGCAGCTTTGCTCCTTTACAATACATGGGGCGATTCTCTTAGCAACGACTGCTTTATTATTGTTTGTGATTGTTAAACCGTACTCTGTTGCCCAATAGCAAGACGACATACCTTATCTAACCAATCAAAGTTTAATTTTCACTTTTAGCTACTTAAACTACCAATCAACTTAAAAAAATGCTCCGTAATTAAGATTTTCGTAAACGACAAAAAGATATCCGACTAAGATAAAACCAATTTTGTTGAAATGGATTAAATATTATGAATTGGTTAATGCCCTGCGGGTAAAACTAATGGAATGATTTAAAAAAAAAAAACTAATTCAGTTTTGTATTTATCAACACGGAAACCATTGAGTTAATTTTTAAAATCGCGTGTAACCTATCATCAATTTATAATTGCACGCCTTGCTATTTATTAATATAGCGGTATGACATGTGCAGCATACATTTTAACTTACCACAACGCGATTTATGTTTATAAAATTTATGATAAAAACCATTAAGTCGATATCCATTGAAGAGTCTATAATTTAGTCATCATCGAATTAAATTTAAAATGTTTTTTTTAAATATCTTTATGAAAATTTTATCTGCCATTCGTATAATTATATCGATTATAATTAGGAGGATAATTATAATTATCCACTTCAAATGTATATATATATATATATATATATATATATATATATATATATATATATATATATATATATATATATATATATATATATATTTAATAGACATAGTAAAACATAATTTAATACAAATTGAGTGGTTAATTTTTCCAATAAAGTTTAGATGTCATTAATTATTATACGGTTGACGGATAATTGCAGATCATCAATATAAGAATAAAATTACAACAAAATAATTTAAAATATAAATTTATCTGCGGTAAAAATGTTTCCCTTTTTATCAAGATTATCCTTGAAAAATTAAATCAGCGAAGACGATGGAATCAATTGTTTTGTGCTTTAGCGCACAGCATACTTTAAGATATACTCGCATACTTAAATTGAAAGTTGTTTTTCATTTCAAACCAATTATTCTTGTACAGCAGTAGAATTTATTTATTGTGTTTTTCTACATGTACGGCGTTCAATTGAATTTTTAATTTAAAATATTCAATGTTGGAATTGAAAAAAAAAATCTAAGGAGACCAAACGTTTTGTATCTTGTATTTGTAGATTATACAAGAAGTAACGGTAGTCTTCCTACTTACAAATAAAATAAAATAAAAAACTTTAATTAGAACAATATTTCTCGCAAATAAATATTCATATTTCTTTTGAAACTAGAATAGTTCTGACAATTATTATATGCATTTTAAACAAACCGCCTTCGTCAATTCACAAAAAAAAAATAATCTTAACTTAACTTAAGAAGAAAATGTATAAAACTCGTTATTGACTTAGCATGCAGTAATATTTTATTGTCTTATGTAGATTAACTGCAATTTTATGTTGTAGTTTGTGTTTTGTTTTATTATAAACTTGAACTTCACCATTTAAAGAGATTGGTGTTTTTGGAGTGGAGTAATGTGTTTTTATTTGCTAAATTTTGACTTTAATTGATCGATATATATATATATATATATATATATATATATATATATATATATATATATATATATATATATATAATTTTGGTGCCTGTTATGAGTTAAACGATTTTTTGAAATTTTTCGACACATTTCATTTCATGCAGAAAATGAAAATCTCACGTAAAACATGTTGACATGATTATCTTGTTCTTAGTCATAATTACGTTTAGTACAGCCCATTTTAGGTGTATTTGGTTAAGGATTAATATTCGTAAAATCTTAAAGTTTAGAGTGGCAAGAACCAAAAACAGAAACAGAAGCATAACAGAAAATATTTTGTCCAGTAGTAAATTCTGTTTCTGTTTGCATTGCTCGTGCAGCAACACAAAATAGAAAAAGAATGCGCGAGAAACAGCTGTCGTGTCGATACTATTCTGTCAAATTTTGTTTCATTTGTAAAGTGCGTGTACCGATTGCTTTGTTTTATTTATTATGAACAGAACAATAGGAATGTATAGTGACGACGAATTGTATAAAGCGAATATTAGAGAAGAGCGGAAATTTGAAGATTTCCTACTTTTTTCCTGACTGCGGAAAGAAAAAAAGAAGTCCATACGTGTTGTTCGCAGACATCGGTTTATGAACGATTTTTTGCCTCGCTGTCACGAAATTTTTTATTCCGTACATTAAATAGAATTTTGCGACTTTCCACGAAATCTATTATTTTCTCCTCCTCTTCAAACGAAAATTTTGGAAAACTACAAATAAAAATGAATATTTTCATATATCTGTTTCTAACAGCTCCGGAAACAACTCGTCTCGAGTTGATTCTGTTCTGTCGGTAGATTTTGTTGCAATAGAATATTAAATTCTGTTGTTGATTCTGTTTCTGTTACAAATGCACTGAAATCTGTTTCTGGTTCTTGTCACTCCACAGGGCTTTAGGATCGTAAAGTTAAAAAAAAAATGTTCAAACACCTAAAATCTTTAAAAGAAGAATGCAAAAGACGTTGTTGGATTGTGTTACTCGTTTTATAAGCACAAAATCACTAGTTTTGTGTCGAGGCTGAAAATGTTGCCAACGATATCAGATGTCCCCAATGTCTGAAGTGGTTGTCTTGGGAGATTTTAATATTCATAATAACACTTGGTTAGGATTTTCTCAACCAAGAAATCAAACAGGTGAATATGTTGAATTGTTTGCGGGGATGAATAGTCTTGTCCAACTTGTAGACAAACCAACTCGGTTCCCTGACATATTAGGTCATTCATCCCATTTGTTGGATTTATTTTTGACTACGATGCCTGACAAATATGCTATTGATGTTAATGCTCCTCTAGGTCTTTCTGATCTACTTCGGAGCTCATTACATGTACACCTAGACTAATCTGGAATTTCAATGATGCTGATTGACATCGTTGAAATCTCAATCTATTTTTCTCTTCTTTTGATTGGGCTGTGTGTTTATTAGTAATAATGCTGATACAGTATTCAAGCATATAATTTCTGTGATTTTAAAAGGAATGAAGTTATTCATTTCTAACTCTTATAAATTGGCCCCACAAAACTCAATGGTTTAATGCAAATTGTAAGTCTGCTATCTCCGAGAAAAAATGTGCTCATTTAAATTATCTCAGTAATCCTTCTAATGAAAATCTCATTAAATTTAGAATAGCCCGTAATAAATCGAATGCTATCATAATCAGGTCTAAATTAAACAATGACCTCAAAATTCGTAATGAAATGCGAAATGTAATAGATTCTAAATCAAACAACCGCACTTTTTGGTGGTTGTTAGCTTGGTAAAAAGGAATTTTAGCGGTAAGACATCTTCTATCCCCTTATTGTTTTATAATAATAACTATTATAAAACCACCATTCAAAAAGCAAATTTACTAGCTTCTCACTTTGCTTCCGAATCGACTCTTCCTTTTCACTCTAACCAATCCCCACCAGCATGAATATTATTGATACTATTGTTTCTTCATAAAGTTTTTAGAAATCTGAGTTCATACAAAGCAACTGGGCCTGATAGATTACCATCAATTGTCCTAAAATGCTGTCATTTTTCTCTAGCTAAACTTCTTGCCGAACTGTTTAAATTATCAATAAACTCTGCATTTTTCCCTCTACTTGGAAAACAGCAAATATTCAACCGGCTCCTAAGAAAGGTGACAAAACTTCTCCTTCCAATTATTGCCCAATTGCTTTGTTGTCGATCTTATCTAAAGTAATAGAATTTATTGAAGATTTTCGCATTTTGAACTATCTCGAAAGGCATGCGCTTTTATCAGATTTTCAATATGGGTTTCGTAAGAATCGCTCTTCAGTTGATCTTATTGCTTATTTAACTCATTCGTGGGGGAAAAGTATTGAAAAATATGGTGATTCAAGTGTCGTATCTCTAGATATTTCAAAAGAATTTGATAGAGTATGGCATCAATGTCTAATCATTAAAATTCGGTCACTGAATCTTGATAGTTCTCTAATTCAATGGATAGAGAGGTATTTAATGGGACGATCGATCAAAGTAGTATTAGGCGGCATTTCATCCAACTCGTATGAAATCAATGCTAGTGTACCGCACGGTTCATCTTTGTCGCCTACCTTATTTTTGTTCTATATCAACGATATTTTTAAATTGGCATCATGTGATATCCACTCTTTTGCTGATGATACTATAGTGTCTGCTTCTATATTGAGTTTAATAGGCAAAAGAACTGCAATTCCCATTTAACTTGCTCAAATTATGAATAGTTCACTTCTGACTTGCATTGACAAAGTCATTGAATGGGGAAAATCTAATAGGATAGAATCTAATCCACAAAAACTCCAAGCGTGTCTTTTTCATAAAAAAAAATTCAAAATTATGTTCCACCCATAGTAAACGGCATTCAAATTAATAGGTCCTCCTCTCTTAGAATGTTGGGCTTAGACATTTCGAGTGATCTTTCTTGGAATGAACATATATATTCATGTGACTGCTTTCATTAGATGGTGTAACTTTTATTTTACCTCTATAGAAGTTCTTAAATTATACAAGGCTTATGTTAGGTCCATTATGGAATTTAATTCATTTGTCTGGGGTGGTGCTCCAAAATCAAATCTCAAATATCTTGATAGAATTCAAAATAGAGTTATTCACATGATTAACGATAAAAATATAGCTTTATCAATTGACTCATTAGAGCACAGACGCAAAGTGCTTTATCACTTTTTTACAAATATTATTTTGGTCACTGTTCTTCCGAAATTAAATCTCTAATACCATCGGCGTTTGTCAGCAGGGGTGCCACTCGTTTTGGTTCAAAACAACATAGCTTCGCCTTAGATATAACAAGATGTAGAACTAACTATTTTAAATCTTCATTTTTCCCTAGAGTTACCACTCTGCGGAATCAAATAGATTCGTCGGTCTTTCCTATAATATTTAATTCACAGGTGTTCAAGAGGAACCTACACGCCTACTTTGTTTTTTTAAGTTATTAACAAGAAAGATGCTTAGATGAATTATTATAGCAACATAGCATCTTCATTAGATTAAAGCAGTTCTACTTATATCCGTTTAAGAGCAAATTTAAAAATATTATTTTCAGCCATGATAACAAGAAAAACTTTTCGGTTAATTGAAAAATTTATAAAAGTTTTGAAATTTAAGTTTAAGGCACGGTGACTATTTTCAAACTAAAGTCAGGATAGTGTTTCGACTGTAGCCTGAACTGGTTTTAAAGCATGCACCAATATCACATAACTTTGAAGAGTGGAATTTCGGAAAAATAAAATGTTAAATAAGTTCACGGATTTTGCGAACAATACCGTCAATACTATAGTTAGTACGCTCATTGTCGTTAAAATACTTTTATTGGAAAAATCAATAAAATTGCCAGTAACATGAGAAATATAACATAAAACCATCATAGCTTTCGTTCTCCGTGTTTTTAAAATATACAGCACATACAATGAAATATATAGTGGAATCCAATTAGAATTTAGAAACAAAGATCACAATAAATAAAATCAAATGAAGGACACTTTTTAATCGATGTTGACTTGGTGGAATTTACCAATGTCTTTATTTAACTCACGTTTAACGCGACTATCATCCTAAACGATTTCTAAACAATCTCGACATGATAGTAGAAACAATTATTATTATGCTAATTTCTTCTTTAGCATTTAAAAATAATTTATAGTTTTACTGATTAATTAGAATATCAATTGTAAATTACAGTGAAATTAATTTAAATTTTTAATTGACAATATAATTCTTCGAAAATGTAAAGAATTTTTTTTTTTGGGTGTGGAATTTTATTGATTAAATTCAATTATAATGATTTATGCCAGTGTTTATGATTAATACTATTATATACCAACCACGCTTAACTATAAAGACGTTCAACTGTAATTAAATATTACAAGAAAAAAATTATCATGACATTTGATTTATAGAAATTGTTTTGCGATGAAATTAGATATTTCATGTTTTTTGAACTTTTCAACAAGTATTTGAAATAGGTAATAGTTAAACGTACTGCATGTGTATAAATATAGGGTGTACCATTTAACCTGAGCAATGCAAATAATTCACTAAAAAAATGTCTGAATCAAAAGATAAATCATTTGAAAGATGAAGATAATAGTCTTCAATTTTGAAGTGACCTTTGTTTAACCTTCAAACCCTTTATTAACTTTTACACAAAGATAATTTTGTTGATTACACATTCCAGATTAAATTAGGCACGCGGTATATACATATATACTGCCAAAAATTATCCACACTATTCCATATATGGTGTCAAAAATAATAATCAATAGATGATCAAGTAACTTAAATTAATGTCAAAACTGACATTGATGAGTACAAATAGTTTAAACGCATTAAATAATGTGATTCTCGGTGAAACATTAATCATGCATAAAACTTTTGCAACTGTCGAGATTCCATAAATGGGTAAGTGATATTATAAACTCCATATAAATACATAAAGTTATAAAGAGAAAGAATGAGTGCGGAGTCACCCACAACCTGTAAGTTATTAAAAAAATTTAGTTCTTATAGTTTTACATAAAAAAAAACTACAATAAATCACATTACATAATAAAACTTTTAAAGAATATATTAGCATATATTTTTATTTCTTACTTCATAAATTCATTCATAAAAAATATTTTATGTACCATATACACAATATAAAATATAATAGTTGGGAATTCATTTAAATATTACCTTAGGAGTTTAAACATATTATTCTAATATTTAAACAAATATATATGTATTTTTCTTAAAAGCTAATGGAACTTATGCTCAATGAAATAATAAAATTATATTATATTACAAGATATGATGCTTATATGCTAAATAGAACGTGTCAATGAAATTGGATCATAATATATATATATATATATATTTTGTATTATATGCGGTTTTTACGATGACGTCACAAACTGTGAATCATTATGTTTTTTTGAAAGTATTTTTATGCTATTTAGATGAATTATTTGAATATATACCCCATAGCCGTCATCAGTCTAAAAAAAATGTATATTGCATTCAAAATATGTAGAATATAAATTGTGGCAAATTCCATTCAATTTTTTATAAATATATAGTTTACCTTCATTTAATTAATGCAATCTATATATAATACAAAAGTACATAGTCGATGTATAAAATTAAAATATTTAAACTTCACCTACAAAACATGAAAAAACTACAAAAATATTTGCTATTTTGAAAGTTTGTAATACCTTTATATACCTCAGCGAATGCGTACGATTCCAATATATAACCGAAAAATTCAATAAATTTGCCGACAATCTTTCCATTAAGGAATCAAGTGTTTGGAAAAATATTTCTGCAATCTAGTTAGTTAAGCAATATTGTATACTTTTTGAAGCGTCTAAAGATATAGATTCTTTAGATGGTAACACCATAAAATGTTGTAACATAATTTACATTTTTGTATATCCTGGTTCTAACACTCTAACTAGAAAGTCTATTTAGCAAGATATCTGCCTATCTTTATATATTTTAAATGTATAGTTCTTGATTTGCCCCACACGTACTAAATTATAAAGTTGTTCTACTTCCCATTTGAAAGTTAAATAGTTTTATAAATAATAAGCGGAATATATTATGTGTGTGGTTGATACAATAAATATAAGAAACAAAATAGATAATAACTGTAATTGCTAAATAACCGCGAAAGATAAAAATTAAATTTGCCTTAATCATATTTATTGATCTGAAAACTATGTGTAGTATATACTATTTGATTTGCTGTCGATTTCCCATTTGGATTGTTATTATGAATGACTGTTGTTAATCTTTAACTCTAATACAGTATGAACCGTATGATATTTAACAAGTGATATAAGTACAAATAATTTATAGTAGTGTGCATTATTTATTGAAATTGTCATAGCAACGAAAAAATTCCAATTTTTCTACGCGATGAGTTTGGCTTCTATTATAGAAGGTTTTGCAGATACTGCTAATTTGTAAACTGACATAATTAAAAATAAAAGATATTTTTGTATAATTGCTTCGATTAACTGCTAGAAATTTTTTTGCTATTAATTTTTTAAAGTTTTAATATTTTGTAATGACATGTAAACGCTTACTCTTTCGAGAATTTGATATACTCATTTTCCCTCTGATCTTGAATATTAGTGCAACGAGAAGATCTAATTTCATTTAGTAAGCAGCAAACTAATATTCATACTATTCGGTTGTTTTATTAGAAAAGCCAAATAAATTGAATTCTTTAGGTTTTTATTTGTTTTTGCGTCACATGAGAGGCCAAATTAAAAGTCCAATATTAACTTTTTTGACAATAATTACTTTTTGTTATATTGTTGCGTGAGAATACCATTCTGTCACTGTATTTTGTATTCATTTATCACTTTTTTAAGTTTATAAAAACGAAATAAAGAACCTTGTTTTAATAAAAACAAAGAATTCATTATTTCATTAATCATGCAATGATTAATTTATGTATATATTTTTTAGGAATTTTTTTCTTTTTAGAAAAAATTTGGATAAAAAAAATATTAACATTTTTATTATCATATTAAAGAAAGTTTTACTTCTTTTTTGAAATAATTTTTATTTTTATATCTAAAACAAGAAATATTGCTTTTTTTTTATTAAAACAATGTTCCTTATTTCGTTTTTATAAACTTAAAAAAGAATAATACTTTTTGTTGTTAATAAGGAGGCATATGTCTTGCAAATTTAATACCACTGGACTGCCGAACAATACTCACTGAATTCATCTTATGCGTATCTAAACAATCTAAAAAGAATACCACCGCAATTCTCATTTTCGTTTGAATTAAAAAATTTCAAAAATTCTAAAAATTCTAATAATAGTTGGCCACGAAGGTTTCTTTGCTATAATATCGAGAAAGTACAGAGCAAACTACGCGAATTATCCAAATGTTTATAATATAGAAATGAAACAATGTTAGGTATAATATATACAAAATAATTATTCATTTAAAGGTGGTCTGATAACATTAAAGGAGCTGGTGATATCTTTAACTAAGGTAGCCCATGCTTAAAATAACCTAGCTACTTAAAATCTCACAGTATTACGATTTGCACCATGTAAATATTGATAAAAATAGCGCTGTCGGACAAGTTAACCCGATCTTCACTTAAACATGCCGATTAGAAGAAATTTGATAACATTTTGAAATTACCTTGCCCAGGATAAAAACAAGTTTATAGCTGGGATCATTGTAAAGAAAAAAGACCGTTCTAAAGGAAACTTGCTGCTATAGTGGTATTAGGTATTTAATTCAAAAAATTGATTACTGATTAAGTGCGATTGATTAGTGCAAAGTTCACACAAATGTTATCGGGACAATGCAAAATAGCAACTTACCAAGTGAAGTCATTAGAATCATGACAATTACAATGATAATGCCTTTCTAAGATCTCGTAAAACGATCGTGTAAAAATTCAAACTTACGAGGTATACCTCCTCAATTATCGCAATCTACAAGACATAACTAAGTAAAAGCATACTAATTACATGGTGCTTTTTTCAAATACCAAATTAGTGTTTAGTGTTCTACAAATCTTACTGTATATTGTACATGTGGATAGTAGGTGTTGCAAGGTTGACAAAATTATTTTTTGTCATATATTTATGTGAAACAAAAATGAAAGGAACAATATATATGTACATACATATTATATGTTCAGTAGTTTAAACCAGGAACTTTAATCTAACAATTAAAGCGATGATCAATTGTCGCACTTTTCGTAAATATACCCAATTTGCCCAGCCCATGTATCAAAGTCCGAGTTAAAAACAAATTATTATAATTTCATAACAAAATTTAAATAATTGCTCGATATATATATATATATATATATATATATATATATATATATATATATATTTATATATATATATATATATATATATATATATATATTAACTGTAATTAATATAGTACATAAGAAAACTACTGTAGCATTAACAAAACAAAAAATTCCTTTCTTAAAATAAAAAAATTTATGTCAAGATCATTATTGTCTAGATAACTGATTTTATTTGTTCACTATTTTAGTTCATTTTAAAATACACGTACTTGTTATGTTATAGTAAATTTGCGAATTACGAACGACTAACCATCAAAAACCATAAAAACACTATAAAATTAATTGACTAACTATTTTAGGTGGATTATAATACGAGTGTATATAAAGCATTTAAGTTTTTTATATAGACGGAAGTACAACATAAAATACCGACATAATATATTCTACCTACATATCTAGATCAATAATCATTTAATTTCGAAGTAATTATCCAT
This sequence comes from Tipula confusa, assembly GCA_963556175.1. Classification (NCBI taxonomy): domain Eukaryota; kingdom Metazoa; phylum Arthropoda; class Insecta; order Diptera; family Tipulidae; genus Tipula; species Tipula confusa. The sequence continues at coordinate 162,920,017 of OY744475.1, read as the reverse complement.
TACAATTATGTAAACATTACATCAATAGCAAAAAAACAACTTAACGTTGAACAGCATGTTAAACAACAATTTTTCACTTTTTCATTTTCTTATATACCGTACGAGTATATCTACACTCGTATACGATATAGCTACACAAAAATTGAATAAAGTAATAAGACGATGAATTCAAAATATAAATCAGGTAAATCGTGACCATCATAAATGTCTAATTTATCAAAATAAAAATTTTGTTCGTGGAATGTAGAAAAGAAAACGAATCATGAAATTTTATTGCAATTTGATTCGAAAACGTTTCTTACACTTAAAGAAATACAATGTGGCTATATAATAATAACAAATTTTTTCTTACTTCATGTTCCATTAAGTTATAATTTTTTGCTTAATGCCATGAGGAGTATATAGTTTCGACTGGAGGATGTATACTTTTATTTTTGTATAAATGCTTTAAGCACTTTAAAAATATTACATCAAATTCTTAGTTACAACCTAGATAATAGTGAATATATGTATACATTTTATTTCATATTGGTTAAACCTTTCTTGAGAGACATAACTTTTATACTTTCGATATAAGCGCTAACATGAGTAATATTACAGTTAAACACTAAACTGGTTTTGTCGAAATTTGCTACCTAATTATTGAATTTTAAACTTAAACAAACCAATTCTTTAAACTTCGGAATTTTGAGCAGTTAATTTTTAATTTTCTCTAAACCTATATATATATTTTTTTTACAATTTACAATTTCTATACAAATTTTATGCTTACTATTTATAAAAAAGATACTCTAAAAATTTTCAAATATTTGAATTATTAATTAAATTTTGAATTTTTATTATCAAATTATAAAAAATTAAACATTTTTAATAAATTGGCCCACCTATAATGTTGTGAAATTATTGACTTGGTTTGGTTGTAACTTCGTGTGAACTTTAGTAACATAATGTTGAGGTTCCCCAAGGCCAATTTGCTTTTTTAATAATGTGGTCATAATCCATCTCTCCATAGAACTCAAAAATCAAAATCAGACTTTACCCAAAAGTATGCTAAATATTTGATTTTTGAAATTTTTGATTTTTAGTTACTTAAATAAATAATCTAAATCCCAAAATTAATATATACAGTTAATTTAAATTTATTTACTTCGTTTTAAATTTAAATTATTTTTCCTAAAATTATGAATACAAATTTTTGATAGCTATTTAACGGCCAAATGCTATAATAATTTTTGTTAATAACCAATACCTTCTATAATCAAAGCCAAACTCACGGCATAGCACACTCGGATATATACAATGAAACATAAAATTCACTACTTGGTTTTATAATCGTACCATTATAAGAAAAATTTGAATTTTTTCGTTGCTATGACAATTTTAAAATTTTTATAAAAAATGAACTTAAAAACATATAAGGCAAAATATTCAACTAAGGAAATATTTCAAACAATTATTATACTTTTTGGACAGCCTAATAAAAAATTAGGAATGCAGAGAAATATTTTTTATATAAATATTAAAAATGTGAATTCAGAAATATTCATCATGGGTTTCGGACACAACTTAAAACAGAAATATCAATTTGATCGATTCCTGAATATAGAAAATTTATATTTTAAATTAGAACAAATATGAAAATTAGTACATTTTTAGTTAATAACAAATAATTTATAGTTAAAAAATACATTTGGAACATGTGTATGATTTTTCGTACAGATTTTTATATAACATAGTCAAAATTTGATGATCAGTTACCCTTTGGCATAATAATAATATTTAGTCTGTTTGCAATAAGTTAAAGTTTTTGCATTACAAAATTAACCTTTTTGGATGTGACTTCTAGTCATTTAAATGAAATGATATTTTTAACGGTTTTTTAAACCACTTAAAGACAAAAGTAATAACTTTATTTTTGTGTGCACGAATGATGAAACTCTTTATAAATGTTTTAGAATAGCAGACGTGTATCAAAAATTTAACAGGTGTGTTTAAAAATTGATGTACGAAAAATCGTACGCTGGTCCATATCTGCAGAAATTTGTATTTACATTTTTTTTCTGGACAAGTGTCATTCAGTGCAAAAACAACAAACGAATTGTTTATAATCAGTGCATAAATTTATTAATTTTGATAAAAGCTATAAATACCTTGTGTTTTATTTATTTATTAAAAAGTTGAGTGTATTTAATAAGTTGTGTATAAGTAGTTTGGGTGTAGTTTGTGGTTAGTTATAGTAGATGTTTTTGTATTCGTTATATTTAAGTATAATGTAATTTAGATATAGAAGAAAATGGCGCGGGGTATTTAACGGCAAAAGAAATTGAAGATATTGTCGAGAACTGGTCTAATGACGAAGATGAGGCAATTGACAATATTGTTATATGTCCACCTGCTCAGGTAGATGAGCTCACAGATGAGGAACATTTTGATGAAAACGAGATGACTAATTTGGATTCGGGTACTATTGGTGAAGTTGCCGGCTTTATTGAAATAGAATATGATTCTGCCATCAGGATTTTGCTGCTCCAAATGTTCATAATATTATCGAACCCGGTCCGAGTTCGTCAAAATATGTATCTGGCCAAAGCATTTATAAAACACTGGAGTCGTTTGGTTCACCAAAATGGTGCCGAGGGAAAAAATCGTCTATTGAAGTTGTTAAATATGACAGACAACCAAATTCTACACCACTTGAGCCATTACTTATTGAACTAGTTTCTAAATTACAAAATTAGTCTCCAACTGAATTGTTTCAACAGTTCTTTGATACAAATGTAATGCAGCTGATTCTTACAGAAACCAATAAGTATAAACATTGAAAAATAAATAAAACAACTAAATGGAAGTATTCAAACGCTTCTTAGGAATTTTGTTGATGTCTGGTTACAGTCCTGTTCCATCAATTAATGATTATTGGAGTAACAATCCTACTTTGGGTTGAACAATTATCAAACAATCAATGTCTCGGAATAAATTTAAATTAATTAAAAGTTATTTATATTTAAATGACAACACTTTCTTGGGTAAAGATGATAAATTTGCAAAAGTACGCCCATTTTTTGACCGACTGAATAAAAACCTATGATTTAGCTCACACCTTTCGATTGATGAGCAAATGGTGCCATATTATGGCAAACATTCTTGCAAAATATATATTCGAGGTAAACCCATAAGATACGGATATAAATCGTGGTGCTTATGCTCATCGGAGGGATATTTGTATCAATTTTACCCATATGGTGGTGGGGTGGATATAATAAACAAATAGGTCTTGGAGCTGATGTGAACTTGAGGCTTTTGTCTGTTGTTGAATATCCAACAAAGCACGAAGTTTATTTTGATAATTTTTTCACCTCCTACTACTTGATGTGTCTTTTATCAGAACAACATTTTTTTGCAACTGGTACCGTGCGTTCTAACCGCTTAAATGGTGCATACTAAAAACAGGCAAGAAGTTGCCTAAAGGAGCCATTGATTATACATTTGATAAAAAAAATCAGATATGATTGACTAGATGGAGTGATAACAAAGAGTTCACTGTTGCCACAAATCACCAAACTATAGAGCCCGTAGCAAATGCGAACCGATATTGCAAGCTACAAAAGAAAAAGGTTAAGGTGGATATCGCTCAAGTGATATCACAATATAATCAGCACATGGGCGGTGTAGATCTACATGATAATGCAGTATCAAATTATCGTACAAATGGTGGTGGACCCTGTTTGTTTCGGGATTGAACAGTGCCTTAGTTAACGCTTGGAAACTGCAATGTTTGATTGCAAAACGATTGCAACATGAACCACTGTCTCAAAAACAATTTAAAGTTAATATTACTGAAAATCTTTTGCTAACATCAGATCCAGATACAGAGGACAATGAGGTCGAAATAAATAATAATGCTGATCAAAACAGATCACTAGGACTTCCAAAAAACATTTAATTGAAAATGATTCCAACAAAAAGTATCTAAATTGCGGAGTTTGCCATAAAACCACCATTTTTATGTGTTCAAAATGTCAAAAACATCTACATCCTAAATGTTTTAATTTATATCCACCTCATAAATAGTTAAATTAATTTTAGTTTGTTTATTAATTTTAGTTTGTTTATTTTTTATTTTGTTAATTAATGAAAAAACTGAAATAAATAATAAAAATGTTTTTAGTCTTTTAATTTGGTATATTATAAAATTTTTACATGCAATTACAATTCTGCAGAAATGGACCAGCGTTCGATTTTTCGTACAGTTGGTAACTTCTTAACGGCTGGTTTAATTTTTTTGGACATTTATTTATGAGGTCAGGGAAGTAAAATTAGCAATTCCTGAAAATATTAGCAAACAATTTCCAGCAGATCGCGTACCTGTCCAAAATGGGTTAATTGATTTTTAATTTACTACATGAATTTTCACATCGGGGTTGTTGAACTGCATCAAAATTTGGAATACTTCGATTTATAATTATTTAAAATTTAGAAATTTATTAGGATATATAGAATGTTTTAAACTGTGAATTTTATAAAAATTTACGAATACGATTATATATATATATATATATATATATATATATATATATATATATATATATATATATATATATATATATATATATATATATATATATATATATATATGTATAATAATAATAATTCTTGAAGTTCTAAGATATCTAAATCTTCACCATTTTAGTTTAGCTCCCTAGTTGAAAGGTTTAACTATATTAAAAAGTATTTTTATGTTTCAAATAATATATATTTGTATTGATCAAACACCCAGGTAATGTACACATCCAATAACCGCAAAAAAAACATTTACACACACGCTAAGCAAATTTAAAAAAATAAAAATAAATTGAAAAATATAAAATAGTAATCTGGTTTTCCATTTTTGAAAATCATTTTTTTAAAGATTTTGTATTACACCAAAGTATATGTACATGTATCTATATACATAAAATTTGATTATCTATATAGACTAATTTTAGAAAACTCGCTACAAGAATTCTGCTTCATGGGAATTGTATGTGTATAGCTGTAAAGTAGATAATGCTGGTGTATATTGTAAGATTAGTTTAAATTAAATTATTCAAATTGTTTATAATAGCACCTGGAGTCTTGATACACGTGTTTTTATTATACGCATATTCATTTTCGCCCAGATCCTAAATAAAGCAACAATAATTTGGAGAAAAATTAACCCAAATATCCAATCTTTGTAAACGAATCGTAAACATTTTTACGATTAATAATTTTTCTTTCTTTTCTTTTGTTTTTTTTTTTTTTTTACGTGCCATGACACATTAGGATCCAGATATATTATAACAAGTAAGAACACTTATCATTATTTTTCGTTTTGATGATATGTTATTTTGTTACCGGATTTATAGTGGCATGTTTAGATTTTGTCATAAAGTCAAACATGCGATGAATGTTGTGATTTATTGCAGGAATTTTAATTATAGGGTTTGTTGAAAGCGCAGGTTACAAATTTAAAATTTTGGTTTAAAACTTTGGTATAAAATTAATATATTTTAGTTAGAATTATTCAAAATCTTTTAACTGATACTTAAAACTATCAAATTGAACTTATTTTGTGATAGTTGACATGAAGGTCAATAATGTTCACTTTGAAATTCTTGATTTCTTCATCCAAAAACCGGCAGAAATGCAATACCGGCATTGTGAATATCGTATATGCATTTTTTTTGTAACTGTAAACATTGAATTAGCGTTTAATTTTTAAATATGTAATATAATAAATATAAAGAGGTTTCCAATTAGAATGACCGACTTTTACATTTATATATTAATAAATTATACGTTTTTGATGACATTAATATTAATGTACTAATTATACAGCGCTAATAGTTTCATTTAGCATAATTATTCATAATGATTTGGGTTTTCTGTATAAGAATGTGGAACCTAAATATTTGCATATGGACCCAGTAAATTCTGATGAATTGGACTTAAATGTTGACCCGAAAATGACTCTGTTAAAATGACAGATGCACAAAAACAAAATGTACGAAATTTAAAATGTGTATTAGCAAAGCCTTCTATATAAAAATTAAATTTGCAAATAGCGAATTTGGTATGCTTTTTTTGTAAATATCCATGTGGTAGGCGATGAGATTGACTTATTATAGAAGGTTTTGGTATTAGATTTTGGTTGAATAGACGTTCTTGTTGATTTTCGTAAAAGAATTAAATAATCAAAGAAAGGTTGATCAAATATAGTTTATCCAAATTGACTACTATTCCCTGATTAATGGTACTATTTAGATGCATTTGCAATTCAATAGTCCAGTAGTTATTTTAGCCAAAAAGTTTTTTAATAAAAATCTTTACAATTTTGTAACAAAACTTAAAAACTTTTGATTAGGATATCAATGATCTTTTTCACCAAGAAAAGCAGTCTTTTTTATTAATGATCTAGGATTTCAAATGAGTAATTTTTTGGAGCTTAATGCCATCATTAACATTTAGCAAGCATTTTGCAATTACAAAAAATGCAAGCTACTTATGCTAAAAAAAATCACTAATTTCACTCCAGTTGTGGTTAAACAATTTCTTTTGACAATGAAAATGGCAAACTGTTTAATTTTACATTTTATGCAGATGTTAAAATTACGTAACAATAAAATTATCGCGGTTATTTCAAACAAAGCCATGATTTAATTATTAATAATTGTTTAATGGGACATAATTAATTTAATGATGTGTAAATTACGTTTACTGAGGTGTATTAATGTTAATGGTAAAAAGATGGGTAAATGATTGGCGAATTTAAAAAAAAAAAAAAAAAATTTGCCACAGAAAAATTTATACATTATATCTATACATAAAATCATAAGCTAATACATACAATGAAAGTATGTTGTTATATGTTATATATTATGTTTAGCTTATAAGTTTAAAATATATGTATAGCTATATATAAAGCAAACTAGCAACAACAACACCAAAAAAACTATTAAATAATCCAATAAACCTGTAATAAGAAACAATTACCTAGCATTGCGTCATAATTGAACAAGGAATTTATTTTTATTTAATGCTTTTCGTTTTAAGTAAAACTTTTGGTTTAATATACATTTACGAAATTTTTATATTATTTCATTGTTTATTGTAAGAAATAACTGTTAATACACTTTAAAAACTTGTTTTGAATTAATATCTCTGTAATGTATGTAGTTTTCAAGTTCGATTGAATAAAAAACTTATAAAAAATTAATTACTTTGCTAAAAAAAAAAAATAAAACAAAAAAAGGTCGGAACCCATTAGAAATATATTTAGACAAAATTTCTAATCAATTTCAAGCAAAAATTGTTAAAATGTTATGCTTAATTGGGAATTATATACCAAAAATTAAGTAATTTAAATAGATTTTCAGATGAAAGTTAATGGATCGAAAACTAATGTTTCTATTCAGTCATGCCAATTAATTAATAATATAATTTGGTTACGGTAAACTTTAATGCATTGTTTGTAAGAAAACATTTTGTGGAAGACAATTTTTTTTTTACTTTCATTTGGTAATATTCATTTCCGAATCATTGACGGAGGTTTATTGAAATAAAAATTCAATTTTAACATCAAGGTTTAAATAAAAAATAAAAACTTTATTTATTAGTTTTTAATTAAAAAAGCAAAATGTTGTTGTAAAAAAACATTTTGAACTTTGAATGGCTAATCGGCCATGTACATACATATTAATAAGCCATTATTTATGAATTTAATTCTCTAAATAACTTTTATATATTTCGACCAATTTACCGTTATCTAAAAAGGTTACCGAGCAATTGGCGCAGTGGTTAAAGCTGCGGTGTTTGGGACGGGAGGTACCGGGTTCGAATCCCAATGGGGGAGGGTTGCAAAAGGGATTTTTCATCACTTGATTACGATCGGTGATGACGATGAACACAACTATGACCCCCCGTTGGAGTGCAGAGTCTATGGGCCGAACCATCGTCCATGTCAGTACAGGCTGGCTTGGAGCAATGCATTGCGCAGATGGGATATTCAACAATCGCGAACCTGTATTCGTGCGTCCTCGATTTGGCCCTCGTTGGCGTAAAGTAAGGACGTTAAAATAACCGCGAAAGAGTTGGGTGAGCTTCGGCCCCAGAACAAGATTGTAGGGATTAAAAATTAAAAAAAAAAAAAAAAATCTAAAAAGGTTGAAAGTGTACGAGAAATTAAATGTACCAAAATTGTAGTAAACTAACATTTAATCAAGGCTAAATCTATTTATTAGCACGTTCCGAACTATTTGAAAGGAACATAAATTAACAGTTATGTTAGTTTTATATTTTTTTACTACTTAGCTTCCCAACCACAAAACAAAAAAGTTAACAATAAAAAAACGAAATAAAATCTGTGTCATTATAGATGAGTTAACCTCTAAAGACGCCATAATTATCGACGATATTACAACGACCTTCACGTTTATAATATTAGTTTTAAGATTCTCTATGACTGACTATTTTATTAAAAAAATTAATAAAATTTTAATTGTATCAATATAGTTTGTGAATTTAACCGTGAAGAACATTTTAAATTCATGAGAAAATTTTTCACATCAAACAACCTTCTTAACCATACAACATGTATCACCTTTAATTGGCAACGATATGGGCACATGGATTTGAAATACGAGATACAGTCCTGTTGCGTAAAGTTTGCGGAGGTTTTTTATGCAAGGGCTATTTTATTATGTTCCTAACCTAAAAAAACTATTCTAAAATAATAATGCCAATTCTTTGGTAAATTAACAAATCCACGATAACCAAACAAAACACACAGTTACATATATTATCAATTAATTAACCGAAAATTCACTAATCAGTAGGAAAAAGAGACACGATATATAGATTTCTTTAAATTAGGTAAGGCCATATATCGTTTTACTGAATGACATAATGCTTAAGCCTTGCAACAAAGAGGAAGAACAGGAACATTAGTAAAACCGGGATTGGATCATAATATAGTGGTAAACAACCCGTTAGGTTGGGATCCATTGAAACCACCATAATTAACATAAATAATGGTAATAATAAAATTAACACAAAGATCAAGATTATAAACCATTGTTGCAATATACGATATTTCCCTACCATATGGAAAATCGAAATTGTGGCTGAAACGCCAGTCTAGCAAAAGACCAATATCACTATTCTCTAATATAATTCAAATATATGAGACTTTTATTTTCTCAATATTACTCCATCAAATCAATTTGGCTTTCTTGCAGCCTGGACTGACGATGGATGATCGTTTGGCCCATGGATTTTGCATTCCAACAGGGGATCATAGTTGTGCTCATCGTCATCACCGATCGTAATCAAGTGATGAAAAATCAATTTTTCAAAACTCCCCATTAATATTCGAGTATGGTACCTCCCGACCCAAACACCGCAGCAGCTTTAACCAATGCGTCAATTGCTCAGTCCCAGTAATATTAAAAAGGAATATTGCACTAAAATTGAATAAAATAAATCCTTCAATCCTTCAGCTTGCTTACTTCAAATAGAAAAAGCGTTCGACACATCAAGGACTAATGCACTCTCAACTATACATTAGAAATTTAAAATTCTGCAAACCAATTGTTAGAGGTTTAAATATATGCCAAGCCTCTAGGAACATATTATAAACTCTAACAAGCGTTTCGCTAAATGAATGTTCTTTCAGAGTTGTATGAAGTCTAGGTGGCTCAATATTAGAAAGCAAAAGCCAAAATAAACGATAACCTTAAAATAATGGAATATATCCTGCCGCTTGCATCAACAAATACCTATGCCAATGAAAATTAGGCTGCTTATACACTATCATAAACCTTCTAGATAAGCTCATCAAACTAAATACTTTGCAGGTAAAGGACTACGAACCTAGGTAGGAAGTAACTAAGCCAAAAAATAACACATTAAGCAAAATAATGAAGTAAAATAAACACACGTTACCTTCACAGCACTAATCAAAAAATGAACTGGATATCAATCGAACTCTGTTAAATATCTTGGCATGACTCTTAATGCTAACTTAAAATGAAAACAGCATGTCAAAATGAAAAAGATCAAATTTAGAAAAATGTATTGACTTATTAAACAATAGTCAAAACGTGATGAGTTGCTATTATACCAATACATTATAAAATCCGTACACTAGGTACCTGTTTAGTTCCCTGACTATTTTATGTGGTTTACTAATTAAAAAAATAAAAATATGTTACCTAATACAACATAAATGTTTAAACCTGAAATCAATTTCTTGTCATCTATTTATAGAAAATTTTTTTTTGTTTTATCAGTCTTAAAATTTGTTTGTCTCGCTGACGTCATCAAAAATGAAAATCCGAAGAAACAAAATTTTAACGATAACATAACATTATATATCCGCATTTAAATTTCTTGTTTTAAAAATGCATATAAGTCATAATATTTTTAAAATGTAATTTTCGGACAAGTTCAATATCATAATGTAGTAATAATAATTAAAAATTTATAATTCTTATTAATAAAAAATATTAATTTTATATTAAATGAAATAAAACAAGTTTACGACCTTGAAATAAAAATAATAATTTAAATATTTAAATAAATACTTATGAAAAACTTACCATAATTATTAGCATAAAATATAATTTTCCAATGGTCCAATTCATTTTGAAAATTAATTATTTATTTTTATTAATTTATTATGAAATAATTTATTATTATTAGTCTTAACTAATACTTTTTTTTTTTTTTGTTAAAATAAAATTTTAGATGTTTTTTTTTTTAAATATGATTAGCTTGGCTATGATTAAACCAGTTTAATTTTATCACTTAAAAATTGTTGCATCATTAAAATCATTAAAAATAACATTTTTAATTTTTAATATATTTTCGTACAACAACTTTGACTTTTCAGATTTCACGAAAAATTTTATCACTTTTTTCACCAAATCATTTATGATTATAATCTTCAAACTCCAAAAATGGCTTTGAATGTAATTTTATTTTTATTTTTTCACTTGTTATTTTTATTTTATTTTTCTTCTGATAATTAATTGAGAAACATATTGTTTAATACAAAACTATATTACAAATTTTTTATTAATCAAATTACAAACAAAAAACAGTATAAACCACACAACAGTCGAAAATAATTAAAAAGAAATAGCAACAACCTTGGGTCTTAAGCAATAATATACACACAAACACTTTAAAAAAAATTTATCGATTTACTTTAAGAAACAAAATTTTTTTTAATTTTATTTTTCCGATCTACACGATTTTGCGATCTTATTTTGTTTTAAAAAACAATTTTCCGGTTATGATTAATGTGTAGTTGGCTGTGATTTTTTTTTTTTAAAACAAAACAAAACAAAATGTCAATATGATTTCTTTTTATATTATATGTATATCATATAATATTATATGATCTAACCTGTAACACGGTCTGAGGTGTACTAAAACTATAACTAAATAAAATTAAAATAAATAAAAATTAAATTGGCATTAAGAAAAAAAAAATAAAAGCAGTTTTTTTTTCTTAACATTTATTAAGAAAAAATTGTAATAATAATAGTAATCTTAAAAAAAAAAAAAATTCATTGAATTGTGTATTAGTGTTAAAAATATTATTTTATTATGTATCACATAGTTGTTTGTTGTTTTTTTTTAATTTCTAGTGTTCACCGCAACTATTTAAAAAAAAAAAAATTTTAATTAGGATATGTATGTGTATTTGGATAGGCCAGAGTCAAGGTTATTCATACTACCGATGAATACTAAATCGGATTTTCCTTGATTTAAAATTCTTCTGAATTTTTAGTGATTTTTAATGAAAAAGGTTGAATCGATCGACCACACAAATATATACGTCATAGTGATATTCATTACCGATTATCGCTGATTAGTCATAAGTTAGTGTGGTAGGTTGTGTTTGATATTAAGTCATAGGTCAGATACCTTATTAAATAACTACTGTTTTGCAAAAAATAATTGCATATAAGTTAAATAGATATGTTATGATAAGAGGCGTACAGGCTATCTGCATAACGGTGATCCTAGGTATGTAACAAATATTAAATTGTATCTGAGTGTTAGTTATATTCTAGAAATATGAAGGCCAAGGCCCTGCATGCATCCTCGACTGATAAGGTTGATAACAGGAAAGATGTTGCTCTCAGAAACAGCTAGGGTTAATCGCAGCAAAGTCATTTTGAACTACTCAAATTTGCTAAAATAATATTTATATAAATATTTATTAGCTCATAAAATATTTATTATCTCGTTATTACGATACTCTTGCATACAATTACCAAGATAGTTCATAGTTAATCTGATCTGTCGGTTAAAGCATTAAGTGTAATGAATGGAGAAGTTTACGTTTAATAAAATCTTGCCTTCGCCATATTTTAATTCTAAGTTCGTAATGATTCTTGCAGATTTCGTTTGATAACTCTTAAAGCCCAAGACGCTGTAGAAGGGAACTAAAATTTCCTTTACAACATAACAAGCGAAAACCAAAATAAACATTACATTTCACTCAATAGTACGCTGTTAACCTAGCGAAATTTAGTATTTATCTGCGTGTACGATAATTAGGGACACAATCTACAAAAATTGTATTTATATCAACAAAACGAATGTAACTGTAATAAAAACTACTGATTAACTGCTAAAAAATATCCAGACATTTCGACAGATCATTTTCATGAATAAAAACGGATGTTAACCTTTCCAAATTTACGAAATGGTATGAATTGTCAATAGCTATCGTAATAGTAGTTCGATTGTGATGACTGATGCATTAATTAAAAGCTTTTGACATCAGTATAAATACAGCTATAAATTTTATTACTTGGAAAAAAAATCAACAGCATTACAGGCCAGAGTTGATCTTTACTGAGATCTTTTTACAAGATCTTTCAGACCATATTTTTTTTACAATTGGTGATCATTGTAGTAGGTGGTTAGCCCAACAAACAATTTTACACATAATTGGTCACGGCCTTGTGGTCAGTGGTAGGGATCGAAGTCACAACCGCGGTATCTTGAAGCCAACACCTTAACCATCACTATACAACCGGTGACAAGTTCAAGTTTATTACTTGAAAATAAACTATAAAAAAAATGTATTAACTGATTTTGCCTCTCAATATGTATTATGATGAAGCCGCAGCCAGACTATTGCAAAATATATGACAAATGTTCGTAATTTGTAAAAAATTAAATCGTGTAGACAAAAAACAAATGACGAATTTGTAATCAATTACATTCATATCCAATTCGCTCTTTGGGCAAATTTGTTAACGAATATTCATCAAACAGTTTTAAAGCACATTTGTTGTTTATTTCAAACCTGGCAAAAAGATAACAAATATGTTTATTGGCAAAAAATCCACTTGTAATTTCACTACAATTTATCTTATTAATTAAGAGACCAGTAAAATTTTAATTTCACTTCTACTTTACAGCATACTGACAAAAACACAATCCTTAATATCGTAATGAATCGAATATCGCTTTCTCTTCTGGTGGCAAATTTGAATTATTCAAAACATATCAGCACCGCGACCTGAAAGATCTTTTGTGCTTAAACCCTTATAATTCAACCGTCTAGTCAATATTCAGGTTCTTTATAAACCCGACAGTATCTCTGGATGGTACAAGAATAGTTTGGTCTGTGCTCATTATTTACCCTTCTAAATGTTGCAGTCGTTGGCTGAAAATCACTGCGCATTGGCATAGGACATGTTCCGCTGATTCCACTTCCATAAAGAAGCGACAAGCATCCATCGCACTTAGACCGATATTCTTAGGATCTTAGATGAACATGGCCTGTGAGTAAGTTTTTTCAACCCATTCATTTTGTTTTTTAATTTCTTCACGTGTGCTTTGAAGACCTTCTTCTTGTGCATCTAACCGCTTATTGCGAGAGCTTTTACATTTCTCAATATATCTTGTAAAACTTGGTCTACTTTTTCTTGTCTTTGATTTTTGGTGGGCTACTTGAGCATAAGTCAAGTGCTTACTCGTTCACTTTGTGCTTTCACATTATTATTTGTTACTATTCTTTCTCTTTCTGTTTTTCGAACATATTTAACATGGTTTTGTTTCGGATTACGAGATTTATTTCTCATTTTTTGTAGTTCTATTGCAACTTCACATCCTCGGTAGTTAGCGGGTTGCTCAAATTTGCAAATGACACATTTTCGAGGTACTTTAATTAATTTGACAAGCATGTGCTTCCCTGCGCCTTTGACACATGTAGGTTCACGAGTATAGTATTTTTGAGTATGGTTAAACTCTTGGCATTTCTTGCACTGTGGTATTTGCCTAGTAACTTTCCTTAAAAGCTAAATTTTAACTCTCAAGTGGAGAATTGCATTTATGTTATAGATTTTTTCTATAGTATCTTTATTATCGAAAGTTAACGTGAACAGTGGAAGTCTTCTTCTGATAATTCCAGTGTTTCCGTCCCTGTTTTGATTTTTCTCTTTTTTTATGATATTGACTGCATCTTTAATTTTAAGACCTTTTCGTGTTAGTTCTGCCATAATGTCTTCTTTTGAACAAGATTGGTAGAGCCTTCTTGCCATTACATTGATTAAGCGATCACTTTTGTACTCATACGTATATATCATTGAAACCCTTCGGTGTTTACTTTCGTAGCGAGAGTTTTATACTCTTTTGGTTTTGTTGTATTGATCTTCCAGATGTTATTATTTAATGATACTACTTTGTAGTCCTTGCTTACGACCGATTTCAGTAGATTTCAGCTGAATGTCATTATATTCTTTCACTTCTATTATGTTAATAGGATGTAGAAATTCTTCTTCTCTTTATCTAGCAATTTTGGAGCTCTTTGATTACTAGGAACGACAATATTTGCTGATGTTGGTTCAACTTCAAGTGGATGACTCAGCTTTCCTTTTGATTGCTGTAGTGTCTTTTCTTGTTTGTTCGTTTACTCTTTTTTCTTTCAAATTTCCAATTAGGTTCTCGTTCTAGTTAACTTTCATCAGAACATAATTGGTCTTCAATGCTGAGCACTTGAAAAGGATTTTTATGACAAATTAAATAAAAATCTTTAGCTATAACCTTGATACCATGGTTATTCTTATCATCGTATGTATGCCATTCTTTTTCGTCGTATTTTCACACTAAACTTTTTGCTTGTCACTGAAATCGTCATTGGCAAAGGTCCTCACTATTAATCGTTTAGATGTCTTGAACTCTTCAATAAGAACTAAACCAATAAGCAACCTTTCAGAATTTTTTATTTTTTAAATTTTATGTTTTATCGTATATTTGCGAACCTCATGCGTAACACCTTATAATCCCAACCTCATGGGTAAACTAGCATTTTTATTCTGCATATTTATATAATATTTACATATTTCTTCTTCTTTTTCTATTTTTACCATTTAAAAGAAGAGCTGGGTGAATTCTTGGGTATTATAATCAACTAATTCAAAATCATTATCAATACTGAATTGACTGTTTTCTGTTGTATTGTTCATTTAAACATGTTCAGGTGAATGTAAAGTGTATCCTAAAATTGTACTATTCATTTACCCTTCTCTCTATTGTTAATTTTTGCGCTAAGAACCGAAGGTATAGCCATGCTGTCTTGTTTTTCGTGTTCTTATCTCAAATCGATCAAATGGTTTAAGTGAAGCTATCTATCATTGAACAAATAGGACAAAAGGCATTTTAAACATGACATCATAATGTTAAAATTTGCCACGTTGTAGCACAACCGCTCACACACAACTCACTCACTATAGTCAAGTAACTTTTGGTCCACCTGAAAATTTACAAAAAATTAAAAAAAAAAAACAATTTCAATATTCATTGGATGTGCCAGGTGGTTTTTGGTTTTTAAAGAAGTAAATTCTAATAACGTGGGCAAATCATAATTTTTGCTAACATATCAAGTTCATTTCTATCTGTAAAAGTATTATTCTGATTTTACATCACTAAATGACTTTCAGGTGATACAGTCAGCATGCGGTTTTATAATTTATAATGTATTCTTTCTTATTATCTTAAGCATATATGATAATTAGTCGATGTGGTAATTTTGTGTTCAATTGACGATTTTTTATATTAAACTTGTGTTTCGGTTGAATGATTTAGATTTACTGTATGGTTTATGACGTTTTGTATTTTAATGTCGTCTTGTATTATAACCGGTAATTGCTTATAGTTTATGAATGACCTTCAATATTTCCAGTCAAAACAATTGTTTGTATAGTAACTATTTTATCATATCTGTTTCCGAATTTAATTTTTTTTTTGTGTAAACAATACTATGACGTTGTTTTTTCAACCAATGAAAGCCGAAAATATAGTCCTTTTTGGTACTGCTCTGAAATAATGTACTTGGGTGTCATACTTTTATTAGATATATACTTTTTATTTTTTGTACTAAGCTATTCTGCCGAGAGATTATGTACCGTCTTTTTTGGCAAACAAATTGTTAAATAGTAATAATTTTTGCAAGCAAAACGTTCGTCGCATTTAAAATTTAATAGTAGTAGGTGTGTCGTGTCTTACTTCGCTGTCTTTTGTTTATAGACTAATTAGACATATATAATTTCTTTTCATTTTGATTTGTAAACAAACATAATGGTTCGAAAGAAAATGTCACTGTCATTCCATCAAGCCTTACCCATGTTAAGTTGTGTGGAGCAGCAAAAAAGTTGTATAAAAGACTGTTTGCTTAAAGAGGAACTCCCGGTAGGGAAACAAGATATTTGGTGCAAGGACCACTAAAGAAGACTGGTGCTCAGGGACCCAGGTGCCTAAAAGAATCCACTTTAAGGAGGCTACTCCACCAGAGAAATCAGGAAGAGACACAAGCTTCGACTTGAAATTTCTCAAGCCGCAGATTCCGAGTTAATAGGGACCATGACTTTGGAGTTCCCAGTGGGAGAGAGTCCTGACGGCTGATCAGCTAAATGCTGTCCAGGAATAAACTCTGGAGTTACTGCTTAAGCAAGAAGAGAAAGTATTAAGTCGGAAGTTTCTTATGGGATTCAATGCTAACTAGGGTGGCTAATGATAACATGTGCCAATAAGATTACTGCTCTATTGCTTAGTGATAAAGTTGAAGAAATTAAGCCATAGGAAGGGGCCCAATTAAAGGCACTTCCCCAAAAAGCGCTGAATTGTCTTCAGAACGGCTTTTAAGTTTTATTAAAAGCCAAAACGATGACATGCAGACAAATAGGTGGAGAATATTCTGAAAGGAAACAAAAGGTACTGCAGCCTTTTGCATCATTTTGGTCGACCACTTAACAGTAGACAAACTTAAACAAGTTGGTTATAAGGAGTTATAGGCTTAAAGAAGTCCAGTTGCATTCGAAAGGAAGCGGGTAGGTCACAATGAGACCAGCTGTAAAGATAGAGTTGCCAATGGGCAGGTTCGTAGTAGAGGAGGTCGCTTCTGCAGCAGAAGTGCTGGAAACGCTTCTGAGTCTCCAAGAGACAAGCAAAAGATGAAGAAGAAAGCTCCCACAAAAGATAACTGGAAGGGTTGGTATGGGTCAGAAAATGGACGACAAAAGCCACTTACTTGACCTTATTCAACTCGGTAATGATGAAGAAAAAAAATCAGCACTCAAAACCAAAAATAATACAGATAAACCTACATCATGCTAAGGCATGATGTTCTAAGCCGCTGGTTTGTGTGGCCTTGATTCAGAAACCGTGGACCTTGGGTAATCACTTTAAAAGATTACCAAAACAAACGGAAACGTTAATTTATGCTATTGGAAGTAGGAGTTTAAAGGCAGATAATCTGGCTAGCTCACAAGTAAATCTTATTCTCATTTCAGTGTTCATCTCCAGGGACTTGTTAGCAGTAATGGAGGAGATGCTGGAAGAAAGAAGCAAAGAACAGACTATAGTGGTCTCGGCCTGCTTTCCTGAAGAGTCAGAAGCAACACCCTCACCGGAAGTAAGGTTGGCCTTGTTAAGCGTACTTAACAAGGCCAAACGCACAAGTAAATGGGGTGATTATAAAAAGGCCCTGATACATTTTAAAATTCTGGAGGAAAGTAATTGTGGTCTTTATACCAAAAGGAGCGGATCGTCCAGATAACCAGCCCAAGAAATAACGTCAAATTAGCCTCATGTCGTAAGAACTGAAGCTCTAAAAAGGAATCCACTTCATCGAAATCAGTTTGCTTATCAGACTGGCAAATCTGCGGTGACAGCTCTTAGCAGTCTGATCACTAAAATTAAAAGAGTATTGAATCAGAACCATCAGGGCTGTAAAGGAATATTACCAGGAAGAGGTATTGTCTCCATTACTATGACCGCTCACCCTTCTGAGTAGCCATGGACTTGATGTCCAGGGTTACGCGGATGACTTGACTGTGATAGTTAGAGGTAAATTTGACAATATCGTTTCCAAATTTATGTAGAATGCATGTGGGCCGATATGGCAATGGTGTATTCAGAAAGGACTTATTGTCAATCAGAATAAAACGTTTGTTACGGCCAGTGTAAGAAGAAATAGCAACGGATATTATTTATATTTAGTTGAATTGATTGTAATTTGTTTGTAAAGTTAAAGTAGAGTTAGTAAATTAATTGAATTTATATTGTAACAAAGAAGGCGTGTATAAAATTGTAAAAAGAAACAAAAGACAAAAAATTTGCTTTCGAAATAAAACCATAAACGTGTCGGACATTTTTTTTTATTTTGTGAGGAAACGAGAATCGGCGAAAACAACGCTTATTGTGTCTTTTACAAAGAGGTTAAATATCTAGGAGTCATTCTGGATCAAAAACTAAACTGGAAACAACGCATACTCAAGGTTCAGAAAAAAGCCACAAAGGCACTCTGGGTCCGTCAGAGCCTCTATGAACGAACCTGGAGTTTACAACCAAAAACGATCTATTGATCATTTCTACTAATCATTAGACCCATGGTCACATACGCTTCAATAGTGCGATAGCCTAAAACTGAGGAGAATTGCAACCTTGACGATGCAGGCAGAAGAAAATTTTTAACTAGGCAATATGGTTAAGGTCACTTGAAAATCCTTCGGGGCAAATCTTTCCATTATTTTGATAAACACTTCTGTATTTTGTTTCCGGACAGAGATAGTTGGAGGACAGGGGGGCCAATTTTAGAAAAAGGGTTCATGGTATAGTACACAGGTCAAAAACAGAAGACGGAAAAGGAGTAGGAATATTCGGGAGTGGAAGTGCCCCTTTCAACACCTTGGGATTCAATGCTACTGTTTTCCAAGCAGAAAAGCACGCCACAGAACTTTGTGTCAGGATATGCATAGAAAGAGGCCTAAATAGCACTAAGGTCTTTATTCTATCGTCAATCAAGCGACCTTAAAGGCTCTTAGGCCCCACACGATTGAATCAAAACTGGTGTGGGATTGTCTTAACCAGTTAAAAAACTAGCGACCATAAATAAGGTAACACTTGTGTGGGTATCAGGCCATCCTGGAATCGAAGAGATTTATGTCACCTTCGTCAAACCGAGTTAAAGAACTCCTCGTACTTGGGAAACCCGTGTTGAGGCGACTAACTGACGATAAAGTTAGATATACAATATAAATTAGATAAAAACAAATTATAAAATTAGACGCTGAGAATAGTAGCCTGGAACACCGGCAGCGAAGAGATTGTTCAATAATTTGTTCTATAAATTAAAAGCTTTAATAAAGGAGATTAAAAACCAGTCAGTCAATAAATACCTAAACAATCTGACAAGACAAAAAGACTCAAACTTTTCTCTATGGAAGGCAACCAAGACCCTGAAAAAACCCAGCCTACAGGTCCCTCCAATTAAAAACAACGATATCTGGAATAGAAATCCAAACAACAGGCAGATCTGTTTGCAAATCATCTAGAGCAGACATTTCAACCATATTACTATCTGCAGAGGAAGATATTACTCCAGCTGACAAAATTGAAGAACACGGAATAAGACCTATAATACGTACCAAGCAAATTTCGAAACAAATCCAAACAAATTTGCTCCGAATCCAAACAAATCCAAGAATCCAGAATCCAAACAAATTTGCTCCGGGATTTTCCTAGATGTGGCCCAAGCATTTAATAAGGTTTGACACCAAGGGCTTGTATTCAAACTGCATCGAAATCTGCCAAAACAAATTTATGAGCTATGGAAATCGTATATTTCAGAGAGACACTTTCGAGTAAAGTTTAAGAATGAATACTCTGAATAAAAGAGAATACCAGTAGAAGTACCCCAAGGTAGTGCAATCGGGACCTTTCTTTATCTCCTATATACAAGAGACATGCCCAATACTGAAGCAACTATAGCTGATGATACTGCT
Organism: Tipula confusa; assembly: GCA_963556175.1. NCBI lineage: Eukaryota > Metazoa > Arthropoda > Insecta > Diptera > Tipulidae > Tipula > Tipula confusa. The sequence continues at coordinate 162,899,687 of OY744475.1, read as the reverse complement.
ATATTAGCATCAGCACAAAACATAACTGACTCTTCCAACAAACTGCAGAGAGCCACAAACAAGATATACAATTGAGCAACAAAATGGCGTAATAAACTGAATGAAACTAAATCAACATGTGCAAACTTTACTAATCTGATAGTTGAGCTCATACCAATAATGATCAATTCACCAAAAGTACCTTATGCAAACATGGCTAAATACTTAGTTATGACCTTAGATGCTAAACTAAGGTGGAAAGAATATATTTAAAAAAAGAGAGAAGAAGATTTAAACATCAAATTCAGAAAAATGCACTGGCTTCTAGCGAGACACTCCGAGCTATATAAACAAATTCTGAAAGCGGTAAACGCTTCAAAATAAAATACTACTATCCATTGTAAATGCACCGTGATACATTAGAAACGACAACCTTCATAGTGACTTGAATATGGAATTTGTTGCGGACGAGATCAATTATTCCGATCACGAAAACAGCAAGTTGGGAAAATCTGTGCAGGAAAACATAGTGCAAGGGCGAAAAGAAAGTAATGTAACTTTGCAAAAAATTCTATGTATATACTGTATATGTATAAGTATATAATGTATATGTATATAATGGTTTGAAAATCTTGGTCATCTTGGTTTGAAAATCTAAGGTGAAGTCTAGTGACCTAGTAAGAAAAACTAGAAAATTACCCCGGCAATCAATGAAAGTGACTAAAATAATATTCTAGAAAAGTCAAAAATCCTAGCTCTTATCTTTACAATTGGAAATTAAAAATGGCGATAACATAACCTACCAATCTAAAAAATTTCGTACTTTCGTCGTGGATTTAACTGTATAAATTATACAAATATTAGATGATTATACAGTTATCTCTTATATACTTATGTTAAACTAATATTTTGTGTATATAATTCGAAACTATTAAAGTCTCCCTCATACGATTATAAATAATTGGTTAGTTTTTTAAAATTACTCTATGTATTTTATACATTATTTAAGGTCGTTGGATTGAAGCACTCCAATTATATAATTTTAACGATTTAATTTATGAGGAAGAAACGTGTCGTGTGGGTGTCTTACGTTGTTGTTGTTGTGCAAAACGTATTATTTTGTTAGTTTCTGTAGATGAAATTCTTTAAATGTATACTATTTAAGAGGGTTTGCCGTTAAGCGCACTGAATCATATACGAAAACTATAGAAGAAATAATAATTAAAACCATCAAAACCAAGCATTGATCACTGGCTTTCGGGACACAATAAGGACACACACCTGTATGTAAGAAAGGTTATTGGCAATAATATCAATTAAATGAAAAAAAAGCTTAAAAACGAACAGTTTGGTTACCCACAATTTGGTCACCGGTGTTAGTTATAATTATTTAATTTCTATTGATAAATTTGTTGGTCAGTGGCGAGAACCGAACTTGGGTAAGCCGTAAGCAAGTATGTTAACCACCGTTATACGGTATGTGACAACCTCCGTCTTCAATACAATAGTTATAGTACCATTGCAAGTACTCATCTTTAACAGAATCTTACCTACAAACTACTTTCATTGGGCGCATTCAGGTCCACTATTTGTAACTTTTAATTACATGATATCTGGTAAAGTGGATTTTATCTACTTTGTATAGAATATATATACAGTTTATATAGGCGCACCTACTTACTGGCCAACAGATCTAAACAAAACTCCTGAACTTATAGATTTCTATGTGACAAAAGGAATATCTGACAACTACATACGAATGGGAAATAATGAAGACATTACGACAGATGACTGTCCTGTTATCATGACATTAAGCGAAACTATTATTCAAAAAGAAATATCACCAAGATTTTACAACAGGAATACCAATAAGATTGTTAAATGAAAATATCAAACTGCAAGTTCCAATAAGAAGATCTATGCACGTTGACGAAGAAATTGACATACTAATTGAAAATATACAGCAAGCAACGTAGCAGAGCACTCCACTCGAACCTGCAAATAACATTAGACATACAAATTATCCATTTGAAGTAAGAGAACTGGTGGATTAGAAACGTAAAGCATGTAAGTTCTGGCAAATAAATCGAACTGCAGCTAATAAAACCAAGCTTAATAACTTATGTAAAAAACGGAAATCTATTATCAGGAAAATTAAAAATGAAACAAAAGAATCATATTTATCGTCACTTACTAGTCAAAAAGACACTGAATACTCCTTATGGAAAAACACAAAATCAATCAAGAGACCAAAATATTCAACAGCACCTACTAGAAATGATAACGGCACCTAGGCTCGTAGTAATAAGCAAAAAGCGGATCTGTTTGCGAGATACCTCGAAGAAACTTTTCAACCACTACCCAGACAACCTGCGAACGAACATGTTAATTTTGTACACAGATTAAATGAGTTTAAAATATAATATGTAACGCTCCGTGAGTTAAAAGAAGAAATAAAAAGTGTAAATCCAAAAAAAACCTCCAGGATATGATTGAGCAGTGGAAGGTAGCAAAAGTGATCATGATTTTAAAGCCAAACAAAACCAGTAACGATAAAAAGTCATTTAGACCAATATTTCTACTTCCTACTATATCGAAGATATTTAAAAAACTACTTCTGAAGAGACTAAAGCCTATAATAGAGGATAATGATCTTATACCTGCTTACTAGTTTGGGTTCAGAGAAAAACATTCGACCCTAGAGCAAGTTCACAAAATCACAGATATTATAGAACGTACTCTAGAAACATAAAAAAATATGTTCAAGCCTCTTCTTGGATGTAGCGCAAGCATTTGATAAAGGATTAATTCAACTGATTTGTAATGCTAAATCAATTTTTTTTAAATCTAATTTGTATTAATTTTAAAATTTTGGGTCAAATAAAGTGTATATAAATTAGATTTTCGACGATTATATGACGCATTTGTCATAAAACGGTTAATTCATTTGATTTGTAATATTTAATCAATTTTTTTAAAATTTAATTTGTATTAAGTTTAAAGTTTTGTGTCAAATAAAGTGTATATAAATTAGATTTTTGGTGATTACATGACGTATTGGACATATAACGGTTATTCAATTGATTTGTAATGTTTAATCAATTTTTTTTAAATCTAATTTGGATTAAGTTTAAAGTTTTATGTCAAATAAAGTGTATAAAAATTTAATAATACAATTTTTTATAAATTTTAAATTATATAATTTTATATTTTTAATGATGTAATAAATTAATTAATTGTAAATTTCTGGCAAAAACTAAACCAATTTATTACAAAACATGACACTTGTAGAAATTATGTTATAAAATTTAATAGATTCTGTTTTCAGGGAACCTTTGCAGATAACAGTTAAATGGTGGCACACTGGAGTTGCTGAGATGAGCAGTTCAATAAAATTCTAATTGTTGTATGCTAACAGTAGTTTGAATATTGGATACCGGGAAACTAAACCATTCTGTCATTTACTGACATATTTTTTCTTTGCTTACACAAAATTATAATAGAATTGTGCCGTAATGATTATGAGGTGTCTGAAACCGGGAAATATATATATATATATATATATATATATATATATATATATATATATATATATATATATATATAGAAATATAAATATAGGAAAATCCCTCCTATCCTACCGTTTGTTAAATATAAAAAGCAGTGGGAATAGGACCGGCGTTTGCCGGAACACTTGACAAGCGCTTGGTTTCAGTCTCATCAATCAATCAATCAATCACAGTTACCTAGATGCTATACACATCTTTATTTTTATTTATTTATGTTTTTAAATGCAAAACATAATTGCTGGCTGCCTACATCATATGTTAATCTGACATCAGGTCAAAGTTATTTTTTTTATTTTTTTTTTTAAATATGATATTCCATTTATTTTGGTAACATTTTTGTACATAAATTATTCTTAAAATTAATATTCGGACGCTGGAATTACATCCTTAAATTCTACTTATTTTTATTTAGTTCACTGTCCCTTAGTTTTGGGCGCTCAGATACTTTTCATCTCTTAATTCTATTTTAATTATTTACATTATTTTTACAAAATTTAACATCAAAAAGAAAATGAACTTATAAAATTATTTTATATAAAATCGAAATGTTTTAAAAATAAAAATTGTTGGTTAATAAAACGTTACAAAAAAATTTAAACCAATATTAACTCGAAAAACATAGTTTTTTTTTTTTTTTTTTTTTTTTTAAAAATAAAAAAAAAAAAAAAAAAAAAAAAAAAAAACAATACTCTAAATTGTTAGTATAAATTATTTATAAAAGAAAAAATTTTAGAATGAAAATTTTATCATTATATCTTTTTTTTTTTTTTGAAAATTAAAATTTTGCCGCCAATATGGTTGTTTGTCATCAGAAAAGGAAAATTTTGCCGTCAATGCGTGATGTCATCGAGAAATGAATTTTGAAATTTTGCCGCCAATGCTTGATGTCATCGAAATTATTTTTTTTTTTTTTTATTTTTTATGCCGAAGTATTGAGCCACCAATACCGTTCACATCTCGATTTGTATTCGTCTGGATCCTCATCTTTTGCCACCGTATTAAATCGAATCAGTGAATTTGGATTCTGAAATTTTTCATTATCTAACCATCTCTCGTTTGGTCGTCTCTGGATATGGTAGATTAGTGGAATTTTCGCCTTGTCTTGTAAATAGCCGTGCTTATCAAAATATATGAACATGTTTGGTCCCGGATTCATGCCCTTTTTTGCGTGATGTCGTGCCAAAAGTTCATCCATATAATATGGTCCGTATATAAGTGAATTGTCCGTATTCATTGTGGCCCGTCTAATGTGATCTCTCGTCAGTTGAAGTATGTAATTGTCGATTCTGTCTCCATCGAAATTTTGATACTGTTCTTTGTTCGAGATGTAATGTTTGTAGTCCGTTGTCGCTTTTCTGTACAGTCCATTACAATGACGGAGACATTTTCTTTCAAACATCCGATATCGCTCCATATATTTTGGTGATTGATTAAACCAAACCGGACATCCATACGTTAATATCGGTCGTATTAGTGCTTTATACGCTATAATTTTGACACGTTTGTCTAAATGTTTATTAAAAAAAATGCGTCTCGCCCCCATAAACGCACGTCTTGCTTTTTCTAATTGAATTTTTGTATGTTTAGCCAAATAACACATATTGTCAATATTGATGCCCAAATATTTTATTGTTTCTTTTAATGGGATTGGTTCGTTATTAATTTTGATCGTGAGTTTACGCCAATTTCGTTTCAAATCACGATTTGCGTGTAGTAGTGGTCGCCGAAATAATATTGTTTCACATTTTGATGAGTTAATTTTGATATGCCATTTTTCTAAATAGTTTTCAATGAAATTTAATGCTGTTTGTAAGTTTTTTTGTATATCACCCACTAAATAGTTTGAGCTATATATGATCATATCATCTGCGTAGGCGCATGTCTGAACATTTTTAGAATTTAGAATATTGTTTTTGATCAAATCTGCCGTATATAGATTAAATAAAATTGGAGCCGTAATACTTCCTTGTTGTATGCCATTGTAAATTTTGAATTTTGTTGTTGATTGATTTCGTCCCGTTGTTACCGAAAAAGTTCTATTGTATAGCATCTCATATAATATTTCCAAAATTTCATTGCTGAATTTCATTGATTTTAATTTGGCAAGTAAACCATCGATCCAAATCGATTCGAAAGCCTTTTTAATATCGATCATTACCGCTCCCGTTGGATTCCGGAAATTCATTTGATGGCATACATCCGAAACAAGTTTTGTGATAGCATGCACCGTGCTATGCCCTTGCCTAAAACCAAACTGATTGTCCGGGATTAAATTTTGATTTTGTACATGTTCGTTAATTTTTTCAAAGAGTATAATTTCATATTTTTTTCCTAAATTCGATAGTAAACTAATGGGCCGGTAATTTTCTGGATCTGTGGATTTTTTTCCTTTTTTTGGTATTGGGAAGACACGCGCTTCTTTCCAACAATTTGGAAACGATTTGTTATTCAAAAGATTATTAAATATGATACAAATTTCGACAATTATTGAATTTGGCAGGTGTTTTAGGATGATATTTGGGATGAGATCAGGGCCAAATGATTTTTTATTGTTCGAACAATTTAGAATATAATTTAAATGGTCGCAAGTAATGAAATAATTTTGATTGGTAGTCGGTGCGTTCGCTCGATTTTGGTTTGAAAATATTGTTTTTGTACGATGCGCCAATTTATCGTTATCGTGTTTTTTTTTAAATGGATCAATCATCTTTTTAATTTCGTCTTCGTGTTCTGCATTTCCCAAATTTGTGTTTAATTTTGTGTGTGCCTCGATGTGATGACCGATTATATTTAAATTAATTTTTTCATCATACACTTGAAATTTATTTTCTTGATTTTTATCAATTTTGCTCCATTCAATATCTAAATTGTTATAAATAATTTTGTCGTTCTCCTCAATTTCCAAAAGTTTAATATCTAAATTGTTTTTTGCCGAATTTATTAACTTTTTGATTTCGCTCCACATATTTGGGCCCGATTTTATGCCTTTTATTACATTAGTCCAATAATTTTGTATCTGAATTTTGATGTTGTCTTCGATTAGTTTTACTGTCCTTTTAATTTCGACTTTCCAATCATTGATTTTGCGAATTATTGTTAAATTTAGATTGTTGTTTGTTGTTGTCTGAAAGTTGTTTCTGCCAAAATATGCCTTCATCATATTTCTTCGTAATGTTTTGATCTTGGTTACGAGAAACGATTTGTGCTTGTATAAATTTTCAATAGTTTGATTTGTATAGCATGTCATATTGTTGCGTCTTCTTAATTTAGGTGAATTTTGTTGTATATTATCTAAAATTAATTTGGTAATAACATTTATATAATTGGTAGTTTCGTGTTCGTTTAAATTTCTATTGTTTGGTACCAAAGTTGTGGTGTCGACGTCGTAATTTGAATTTAGATTTTGTTCCACGATTGCCGAATGATGCGCCTTTTCTAAATGCTCTTGCCAATTTTGCCAATTTATTTTGTTAAAATTATATCGAACGTGTTGTTGTTGTTGTCCATCTTCCTCATTTTCATCATTATGTGTGTTGTCTCTTTCTAAATCTCCAATTTTGTGGACTATAATTTCAATGGCCTTATGATCACTGTCATAATGATGGGTCGAAATTTCTTCATATTGATTTTTTTGAATTTTGATGCGGATGTCCATGATTGCGAGGTCTAAAAAGTTTCCGGAACGTATCATTGTCGGTTTATCACTTTTGTATAATTTTGTTCTATAATCCATTTCGAATTCTTCAAACCAACGATTTAGGCGATTTCCCCTCGAGTTGTTCACCTCATTACCCCAATTTTTATGGCGTGCATTTAAATCACCTGCTATAATATAATAATTATTTGGATTTTGTAAATTTAAAGTTGTGAAAATTTTGCTCCATTCTTCAATAAAATGTTCGTCCGAAATGTATTTGAGATTGCCCGTACAATATATTGAAATTATATAAATTTTTTTAGACGAATTTTGAATTTTCAATTGTATTGCCGCAATTTCTATCCCCTCGCGATTACTGATCGAATGGGATGCAATATTTTTAAATTTTACGCCTGTCTTAATTAGAATTGCTGTGCCACCACCTTGTTGGTCCTTAATTCTGTCGCGTCGAATAATATTGTAATTTTTGAATTCGATATTATGGCCTGAATTTAATTTTGTCTCATTAATCAGCATACAGTCTGGATTATGCTGATTAAGAAAATGTAATAGATTTAGTCGTCGTTGGACGCTCACAATAGAGTTGACGTTCAACGCGATAATTTTGAATTTAGAATTTTTATTGTGTGAATTGAAAAGAGGTGATTAGTGTGAAATTTTTTGAAAATTACCAAGAATTTTGAAAATTTATAAGGAGCCAATGATTTGCAGCAATTGAGCTATTTGTTCGCTTTGCTGCTCCATTATTTTTGCCATATTGTCGATTCGTGACGTCAACTTTTGTATTGTGGTATCATTTTGTTGTGATTGTGGATGTGGTTGTTTTGGAGGGCCGCCCTTCACCATTTCAGCAAATGTACCATTCTCCATCATCACTTTCACCGAATCAAACATTCTTGGAGTCGATTTCTCTGGTTGTCTTTTCGCCTTATTATTCTCAATTCGTTTTTTTAATTTTGCGAGCATTGCTTTGTAGATTGGGCACCCTTTGTACGATGCGGGATGGCCGAATTGTTTACAATTTGTACAATAAATTTCTTCTTTTTTATTTTCTTCAGTTATCAAACATTTACTTGGAGCGTGCATGTTTGAGCATTTTACGCATCTAAAATTTAGGTTGCAATTTGTAGCTGTGTGTCCGAAACGTTGACAATTTTTGCATTGCATAATTTCATCAATTTTGTTTAGGTGTTCCCATGAAATTTTCTGATAATTTATAATTTTGATGTTCAAAACTTGATTTAGTTTAGTGTCCGGACTAAATTGAATTATATATAATGGCAATAATTTTTTCTGTTGGTTCGGTCTTCTCGAACGCATTTGTATAATTTTAATGACTTTTATCTCTTCATTGTTATTTTCAATGTCCGTCTTTAAGTCCGTTAAGTCCTCGTTTTCGGTAAGTCCACGAAGTATTAGTGATTTTAATTTTAAGTCTTTAGGCGTGTACGTGTAAAAATTCGTTTTTACTTCGTTAAAAATCGATTTTAACGAATTGTAATTTTCGATCGTATCCGTATTCACGATATGCTTGTTTGCATTGATACGTTTGATTTCAAAATTGTTAATTTTGATGCCTTTGGCTAATTCTACTGTGCTCTTGATTTCTTGGCCGTACACGTGGAATGGTGGTGGTCGTCGACTTTTTTTTGCAATAGTTTTCGTCTCTGCTGATATCTCTGTCTCATTATTAATTGATTTATTATTATTATTATTATTATTATCGTTAGATTTTTGTTTATTATTATTTTTATTATTTTTAGCGTTATTATTATTAATTTTGGGATCTGAATTTTTTGCTTTAATTAGTTTTTTCTTAATTTCAAAAAAATCATCTGTATTTATGTTTGAATTTGAATTTAGATTATCATCAAGGCTCATGTTATTTTCGATTTCGATAATTTCCTCGATTAGGGGAGCGCAAGAATTTGTTGATAAAAATGAATTTTGATTTTTCTTTTCGAATGAATTTTTATTTTGTATTGGGCTAGATTTGATTAATTTTAGCGCTTCTGTTAATTGATCTCTTAACGTGTTGTTTTCGTTGGTCAGATTTTTTATTTGATTTTTTAAAGAGAAGAACTCACCCGGTAAACTTTCGTTTGTTAATCCTCTTTTGTTTGGCCTTGATATTGGTTTGTTCATCGGTGTCGATGTGATCGCCGATGTTGTTATTGTTGTGGAGATATTTTCATTGTTGATTTCATTAGTTGCCTGGTTAATTTCTTCAATTAATACCGTCGATGGTACTGAATTTTTGATTGGCACTATTGAATTATCCATTTCAATTTCACTTATTTCTTTAATTTGTTTTAAGTTTATGTTTAGTTTTTGCGATGCTATCCGATTGCATGCAATATTTTTTGTTTTAATTTTAATGTTTATTTTATTATTTATAAAACTTTTAATATGAAAATAAAATTATGAAACTTAGTTATACACAAAATAATGAATTGACACACACACAATGATTAAAAAAATAAAACAGTGACGCTTTTGAAAACAATTTTTTTTATATATACATCGAACGAACGGATTTGTAATTAATTAATTAAATATTTAACTTTTAAAAATGTTCACACACGAAAAAAAAAAAAAAAAAAAAGAACAGAAATTGAAATAAAATATTCGCACACAATATGTATAATAGGAAAATTAACAAATGGAATTTTTTTTAGGAAAAATTTTTTTTGTTCAATTTAGAATTTCCACACACGTGCATTCGCAAAAATAAAAGACAGTTTTACAGACACGAATGAGTCTCATGAGAACTTCACAAAAATTCACTATTTTGACTATATTGTATTCCACAAACTGATTATATTTTTTAGATTTTAAATTAGATTTTAATTTAGATTATTGATCATCGAAACACCAATATAATTCGGTAGTCCCATATTCGGGAGCTCCCATTATATTTTTGGGAAAAGTTTTCCAGCAAATGGATTTTATTCGTACAATAAAATTAAATTAATTTTATTTTATATTTATTTGTTTATTATAATTATATTTATTATGTATTTTAATTAAATTAATTCAAGAAGAAAATTTTTTTTTTTTTAAATTTTATTTCAATTTTAATTTTCTTTTATTTCCTTTATTTTGGGTCTAAACTCAATGAGAGTTTGATGTCGACTTCACGGAAGCACTCATTCCGTTCAATATATGGACGTTTCTTCCTTGATATATATATATATATATATATATATATATATATATATATATATATATATATATATATATATATATATATATATACATATATACATACAATTCAAAGCCACATAAAAATATTTATGTTATAATTATAATCGCAGTATTTACAAAATATTACCAATCTATTAATCAATCAATCAATGTTTATATATAAAAATATATTTCCACTGTACATATATATGAGTTGTTTAAAAAATAATTTTTACTTTTAAATTTTCCGACAATCAAATAGAAGAAAAATAAATAAACAAATATATGAAATAATATAACAATAATACTGAAAAAACAGAAGTAAATTTAATAAATTGAATTGTTATAAAAAAATCTTTATCTGGGTATAAAATCTTTTTGTTGTTATTTCTTATTTATAATTGTTTTTTTTTAATATTTCTCGTAATAAATAATCACTAGGGTATTATTGAATTAAATTGTGAAATTTAAGTCGTCTTTTTGGTATTTACCACGGTACTATATTTATTGAAAAATTAACATTTATCTAGGATAATTCATTAAACTTTCTTTAAAACTTTGTAAGTATTTAAGGAGATAATATTGAAAAATATTTTCTTGATAAATCATAAATATGATGATGATAAATGTGATGCTAAATCACAATGATTTTAACATTGCTTTTATTGGTTTGTTCTGACAGGGCCATCGTAGCCTACAATAAAATGCTATTATCCAACGCATTAAATTATTTCATTGTAGAATACACACCAAAACTTGTTAGTGTATGATTCGAACATAATTCTAGACTGTTTAATAAACGATTACTTCTCAATCGGTAACATATTCTTAATAGGGAAGCTTTTCCTTGGTGTGGAATTTAAGGATAAATAATTTCAGATTTCAGTACACGATTATGAATTTTGACAGATATCCACTCAGTGAAAATAGATTTGGAATTCGAGAATAGAGCCCCAGGATGGACTTCAAATTAGATCAGGTATACACTGAACATGTTTTATAGAGAATTTATTCAGTTTGGTTTATAAATATGTTTAAATAAATATTGTTATAAATTACTAAAGTTTAAACTTAATTATTTTATAATTATTTTCTGCACAGCATGTTTTTTTTTGCTATACCTACACACCAACTAATACTTTAATTTAAATAACCTCACCAAAGAAAGCTTAATAGAAAATTAAACCCGATAGATCAATAATTTTTTGTAATTACTGCATAAAGAATGTGATTGTCCAACAAAAATCATAATTGGACCAAATTTTAAACAGTGATTTTACCAAATTTTATAGCCATATCAATCATCAAAATTCAATTAAGAATTTTATTTGGATTTTGTCAATGCTAATTTACCATTATCGACACAAAAAAAAAAATTCTAATATTTATTCGATGAGTCGGTGCAAATATTTTGTAATTTTTTGAATTAGTTTTACAAGTTACTTTACAGTTCATTTTAATACGGGTTTTGCTCCAGTGCTGTGAGTTACTAATTTAGTATACTATATATGGCACTAATCGCTAAAGATTAAATTAAATTAGAGAAACAGTACAGGACCAAATCACATATTAAAAACGATCAAACAATTATATAATGGCCAACTATACTCACTTAATCGGTACCATCGAAAATAAATATTATTTAAAAATTCACTGATCTGTAAGATGTTACTGTTTAAGTAGCCAAACTGTCATATATGTTCAGTTTAAAAGAGTAAAGGTCAATAGGTGTGAAAATTATCCACACAGATATGGCAGATATAGTTCAATTTTTCGTAACATTTCAAACAAATTCACCAACAACTCAAAAATCGCTTAAACAACATTACGAAGGCTTTTCACTTTATCGTTTAGAATGATTTAGCAGTGGTTTAATTAATGACCAGCTTATGTATAATCCATTGCAGGTCTTTGTTTTCTCTCTTTAATTCGATAGTTTTGTAAATCAGTTTTGACACTTATTTCTTCTGGACCTTTAGATGTACATATCTTATCACTTTTTATACGTTTGAGCTTGTTTTTTCGTTTGTTTGTTTGTTTGTTTGTTTATTTCTATGCAATCTGTTTTTGGGCCGAAGCTCTCCCAACTCTTTCGCGGTTAATTAACGTCCTACTTTACGCCATAACTAGCCAAATTGAGGACGCGCGAATACAGGTTCGCGTTTTTCAAATATCCATCTGCACATTGCATTGCTCCAGCCAGCCTGTACTGGCATGGACGATAGTTCGGCCCATGAATTCTGCACTCCAATGGGGGGTCATAGTTGTGTTCATCGTCATCACCGATTCAAGTGATGAAAAATCCCTTTTGCAACCCTCCCTCGTTGGGATTCGAACCCGGTACCTCCCGTCCCAAACACCGCAGCTTTAACCACTGCGCCAATTGCTCGGTAGCTTGTTTTATCTTTACCCTCTTTTCTTGATGACGGATATTGAATCATCTATCTCGTATCTCATATCGAATTGTTTTTTTTACTTGTTGGAGGTATGTATCAATAGTTATAAACGTTTTCCATTTGATTTTTTTGTTCTGTTTGTTACTCTGTTCGATCAGTGGTTTGCATTACCCATTTACATAATGACTATACAATGGTTATTATATTATTTATACAATTAAATATGTGTAAACATTGCAAATACTCATTAAACTGGCACAAATAGGCTCGAACAGGTGAATTTATTAATATTACATCGCATATAATATTATGACTGCTAATTATTCTACATGTACAAAATGGATTACATAGTATTAATTTTTCTTAAAATATATTGTTTATATAATTATAAATAATATATCGACCAAATTAATTGATTATTTTGAATGTAGCATATTCAAGTGTATATATGTTTATTTTCAAATTGTGATTCAATTAAAAAATTTTATTTATTGTTTCTTTGTCATAATGACGTTTTTTTAAACAAAATTGCGCGAAATGTTGCAATACGAAAATATGCAATAATTTTTAAGTTTGCTTATATATATAAATATAAATAAATATATATATATATATATATATATATATATATATATATATATATATAAAGTGATATATATTCAACGAGATAAACCTCAGAAGGTTATTTTAGGGTTCATGGTTTTATTAAACACATGGACACACATACACATACTCACACATGAAAAACAATGTGTGATGTTAATTAAAATAATTCATAATTCATAAAATGTCATATACAATATTTTTTAGTTGAATTTCGTTAATATTTACGAAAACAATGAAAGTTAAATGACAAGTGATCATTTTATAATAAATTTATCAAAATTATTCAACAAAAATATTGTGTATGTCCACTATCAAAAATAAACCTATACCTATTATATATATATATATATATATATATATATATATATATATATATATATATATATATATATATATATATATATAAATATATATATATATATATATATTAAGAAATATGTCTTTAACGCATTTCAATATAATAAATCATTATGTTGTGATAAAAATCATTTTTGTAAAATATGTACTTTACTATAGAATCTATATGGTAAACTTAACTTGCACTAAAATATGCACTCGTTTATATGTAGTTACATAGAATAGAAGACAAGTGACATATATTACATAAAATTCAAAAATAAATTTAAAATTTGTATGCGGGTGTTTATATGCTGTCTCTATTTCTATAATGTACATATATATATATATATATATATATATATATATACATATACATATACAATATATATATATATATATATATATATATATATATATATATATATATATATATATATATATATATATATATATATTTAAAAAGTATAATACTTAACAGTCAGCCATGACAATCAATCATGGCTGGCAGTTAAACGAAAAATAAAAATTTGTTTGAGTATACTATAATCCAGTATGGAGGATAACATTAGATCTAAGAATAAAAAACACTTTGTTTTTAATCCGCTTACTTAACGCTTTAACACGAAATATCTTCATTTTCAATAATTTTAATTAGAATTTTGTTTTCTTTGTTTTTTTGGGAGTATTCAGCTGATAAAAATAATATTTTTATTATAATTAATTAGAAATAATTATACGACATTGAAAATACATAGCTTAGAGAAGAGTTGAAAAAATAGTTTTTAAAGTCAAATTATAGATTTAGTTCTCTTCTAAATGCATACTGAACTATAAATGTTTTCTATCAAAATACGTAATTAATAATCGAACACAAAGGAGTTCAAGTTATAGTCCACGATACAGCCGGTGACTTAACAAACAAAATTTCAAGGTAATCGGAAACACCTGCGTACAAATTGAAGTTTAATTCAGTGATGTTCATAGTTTGTTTATATATATATATATATATATATATATATATATATATATATATATATATATATATATATATATATATATATATTAAATATATATTAAATATATATTTAATATATATTAAATATATATATATATATTAATATATATATATATATATATATATATATATATATATATATATATATATATATTTCGTATAGATTGGACAAATATAATTGTCATAATTAGTTTGAATTTAAATATTTGTCGCTCGAACCAAACCAATTAGGTATGTATGAGCAAGTGGGAAACGCATTTTGCAAAGAAATTCCACAAAAATTTTTTTATTGTTGTTGCAGTACTTATAACTGTGCTAGTTTACATCACTTTAAGCCGATTTTCGACTTCTCCTTTACAAAAGAGCGACGTAATATTATGTTTTTTAGCGATATATATTATGTGCCGGCCCGGCCATATGAGCACAATGAGTATTTGAACAGTGAGCTCAACCGCCAGGGGGCAAAATTAATCAAATTGTAGTTAACAAAAAACAATTATTTTTTAATAAAAACTATATAGAGTATAGATAGTTGACTTTCAAGCTGTCGATATTTTTTTATAATTCCTTCAAAAATAATCTTCAAAATATATACATATTTAAAATATGTATAAAATAATTTGGATTTATCCTCATCAATTTTATTTACTCATATCAAATAATTCTTCTGTAAGGATAGAGATAGAGACTCAAAAAAATTGTATCTATATAGTTATAGTGATATAGCTACAGTAACATATAAATGGAGCAGAATTTTAAAACTATTCCGTTTGCATGTATATTTGCCAAAATTCTCTTTACTACAAGCCGTATTGTAACTATCGTTGACACAGTAAAATCAAACCTACATGTACACAATTGAGTGTATTGGTGCTATCAAAACCCATATAGAAAATGTTTAATTTTCTCATTCTAACTACCACTATTTAACATTTTTATCTCAAAATTACGTACACTATTTAATGTGTATAGATATTGTGTATTTTTTCGTCTCTTAATTTTTTAATAAGAGCCAAATTGTATTGTATTTATTTGTATTATGAAATTATTTGTTTGTATTGTGAAATTGTTTTCTATTTTGAACCATTCTCTTGTTTTATATTATGTGAATGATATTTCTCTATACTCCTTTCGAAACCATATCACGACACGTTTTTTACTTACAATACATTCTCATGTGTATATGATTAAATAGCATTAGTATGCAATGAATACGGATTGTAGTAAAGAGGGTTTTGATCAAAACCATCTCTATTAAACAAGCCATATTCAACTTTTCTAGCTCGCAGACTACTACTCATTTTACATACTGCATAATGACACTTACAATGCGAACGTAGTGTTAAAATACGATACATTAGTATGCAATGAATACGGCTTGTATAATAAAGAGGGTTTTACTTACAATACATTCTCATGTGTATATGATTAGATAGCATTAGTATGCAATGAATACGGCTTGTAATAAAGAGGGTTTTGATAATCGGCAACAAAACCAACATTATTGTATATACAAGCCGTGAAGCTTCAATACTTACGCAACAAAAAATAACTATGACAAAACCAACACTATACAATAATTATACAACCCATGAAGGCTTAACCACGAATATTATTAAATAATATAACTACTATTTGTTTATCTTTCGTATTTATTTACTTTTATATTTTTATACAAATACATGTGTATAACAATATTACAATGTATATATATATATACAATGTAGTAGATATTTTTTTTTTGCATAAGTATTGAAACTTCACGGCTTGTATAAAGATTTGCTTGTTTAAAACATTTATAAAACATTGATTCATAAAAAACAAAAAAATAAAAAAATGAATGCGAAAGAAAAAACCAATAGTAGTTATATTATTTAATAATATTCGTGGTTTAGCCAGCTTGTCATGGCTTGTATAATTAATAGTGTTGGTTTTGTGGGCAAGAAAAAATTTTGCTCCGCATGGACAAGTGTGAGGTTTGTTTTTATTGTTGAGAAAAACAATATATGTGTAGGTAGAATATATCATGACTATACCATACGCATTGTTTTGTCTATCTCTATCAACAACAGTTGTTGTGCTTGTTGTGCTAAAGTTGTGTTATAGAATATGACGACTTGGTGAAAGAGTTTGTACAATTACAAGCTTGAAATGTATAATTTATTTAATTTAATGGCAATAGTTGTTATATTTTATATATTAATCAATGATTTGATTTATTTTTGGGAGATTTTAACTAATCAAAACTAAGATAGATCAGATTTCTGTCGTTTATTAATCTTCTATCATTTATTACGGATAACATTTCAGACTCCGTAATCTACTCAATCTATATATTCACTCGGATCGATTTACAACATATCGAAGCAACAACATTCTTAACTTGTTTTTTATATCAAAGAAGTTGCATTAAACAAACTGTCCTAGTGAAGATCTTGGAGGTTCATCAAGTGTCATACACCGCAGCACATTCAATTAAAATTTTTGAAAATTTTGTTAATTTTAGAAAGAAGTTCTTCCCCTAAGGGCCCATAAATTAATTTTTTTGCAGTGAAAATTGTTATATATATATATATATATATATATATATATATATATATATATATATATATATATATATATATATATATATATATATCATGGATAATTTAACAGCTTGTCTTGATCAGTTTTATGAAACATTGAATATTATAAAAGCATTGTACAATAACAAATACCCCATTTGTCTGTTCATTTATTGGAACGCAAACCATGGTTCAATCGTCGTCTATCAAGTTTAAAAAATCAGAAAGCTAAAGCTAAAAAATACCGATTAAATCCGTCTACCGGAAATTATTAGTTATTGCAAACGCTTCTAAACCCTTATTGATAGAAGTCACAATAAAATGATAGATGTATACTGTATGAAAGCATTTTGGGGCGCGCAAAGCTAAAAATGCGCAGGGCGTCGAATTGGCTTGGACTGGGCCAGAATTTCCGCATAGTTAATAAAAGTAAATACTAAATAAAATTTGAAAAAAATGAGTTTAGAATTGATTTTTGACAAAAAAACTCGATCATTATATAATTCACTGTAAAGTTTTCATTGAAAGGGATAGGTATAGTTTATCGAATTCTGTAATTTTCCCCTTGTAATATACAATCGGCTTTGGTACTAAAATTATGTCATTTTCTGTCACTAATATATTCATGCATATTAAGTAAATCAGGTGATTTACCCAAAAAATTAATTTGGAATGTATAGTTGGCTCGATATTTAGATAAATTTTTTCTAAAGTATTTTTAAGTTTGCAGTAAGTACCCTAAATACTTAGCTCTAATTGCCAAAAACCACGGCAAAAAAACCGCAGGAAATCGGTAGATCAATCACAGAATTACAAATTACTGTCACTGATAATTAAGACGAATTAAGCAAATATAACAAATATCAGTAGCTCAGTCAAAGATTGAGGTTTAGTTCTTATTTTAAATATTTAACACTACTGCAGACTGCTTATATTCGATGTATCGAAAGAACCTCAGAATTCTGATATTCGAATATACTTTTCTTGTTAAATCTCATTATCCCAAGCCGGGATTGGTAACTAGTACTGGTAAATTTGTTGTATATATATATATATATATATATATATATATATATATATATATATATATATATATATATATATATATATATATATATATATATATATATATATATATATATATATATATATATATATACATAAATATATATATATATAAATATATATATATATATATATATATATATATATATATATATATATATATATTTATATATATATATATATATATATATATATATATATATATATATATATATATATATATATATATATATATATAAGCCGTCATACCACCCAAAAATCCGCTTATGTGGTATTATAATTTTATTTGGTTCACAAACCATTGAACAAGTCTCTCTAAGAAAAAGATTACCACACATTTTGCATCCAATTCACACAAGTTATCAGCTGTTGAACATTACCAAATATTAGGAAAGGCAACTTTCACAAAAATGCATTGATAAAATTAACGAAATATTTCTTAGTTTTAAGTAAAAGTTATATTTCACAAAGTAAACAGTTAGAAAAGAGAAATCGTCCGTTTTTAGATAAAGAAGATGACATTCAACTTTAGCAAATTAAAAAGTGCAATAATTAAGAAATATTTAAGAAGCTTAAACTGTATTACTCAGCGCTTATTGTGCTTATTATAATTGAGTTTAATGTTTAATTCTTTAAAATTTCACCAATAATTTTCAAGTTGAAACTAATTCTGGTTGTAACTGTGATATAGTATTATGATATATAGGTGGCCAAGCTGTATAAGGGCCAAAAATTTAGAGGAGTTTAAAAACGTGAACGCTATTACTTGGAACAGGCTCAATTTTAATTTTGCTTAACAAAAACAAAAGCATTTAAAAATATAATCTGCCACTAGAACACAATTTATGGCAGTCTTCTCACGACTGCTCTTATCGGATTTTGGGATTGTTTCAATTTACAAACCAATAAAGTGGAATCAAAAATCAAAAACGGACAAATTAAGAATATTGCAAATATGTTAAACCTAAAGCACAAAGAACAGTAAATACAATGTTGTACCTTAGATAGAAATATATATATATATATATATATATATATATATATATATATATATATATATATATATATATATATATATATATATATATATATATATATATATATATATATATATATATAACATAAATTATAAATATATAAGTAATAGCGATCCCGAATAAAAAAATTAAGTAGTTTTACGTAGCGCACTGTATACATCAATTTAAAATATAACAAATTAAAAATGGTTCATAAATTTATAAACAGATGTCATAACACATATTTTTTAATTTGGTTTGTGTATCGGATTAATGCAAACGGCAGTAAAGAAAATCGACAAAGTGTTTTTTTTAACAACACACAACAACAAAAACACGTTAAACAAAAAAAAATAAAAATAAAAAGACGAAAACAAAATCTTCCAAAATAAAAATTAAAGAAGAAACGAAATGAATATATTACAATATGATTGTATAATATAATATATAGAGCTATGTACATAGGAGTTCCAACAAGCACACCTTCCTTCATTTCTCTATTGTTGATTTCATTATTACTGTGTCAAAAAGAGAAATGTAAACAAAAAAATCAAAAAAACACAACGTGTTCAAAAGGGAATCAAGGAGAAGGAGGAGATAAAAATTTATGTTATGCATGGTGCGATGAAATGTTAGACCGAAAATAAAGGACATTCGCTTAAGTTATTTACACATAAATAAGCAGCGCAACTTGGTCGTATTCGTATACTTACTATATATTGTGTATAATATTAGATCGAGTTAGAGTGAATTAATTTTTTTGTATTCTTATTTTTAATTAAATTGAGTGTTACGTACATAAACTACTTACCATAAATTATCTGTGCTTTATTTATAATATCAGATTTAAAAATAAAAACAAGTGGTCAGAGTGATATGTATAATTAGAAAAGAGAAAAATGCACATACCTGTAAATAGAAAAGAGAAAAATTAAATAGTTATAATATTATATGGCTTAATTATAATTAAAAAAATATTATCAATATGTCTATATAGAAGTTATAATTAAAATAATAATCAAAACCATAACGATATTTCAAAGGTCATTCCTACTTAGCGATATAAAGTAAATTTTACTTTTAAATTTAGAATTTTTGGATTACAGTGTGTTATCTTCTCATATCTTTACGTTGCTGTGTTAAATCATCCAAAATATGTATATAAAACAAAAACCTACAAGAAAACTGGTTTTCGCGTAATTATCTATTATTATCGTTATTTCCGATGATGGTTGATTTTGTATGGTTTTATAGTTTTAAAGTTTAAGTTTTGTGAATGTGTATATATATATATATAAGTGTATATAAATGTGTATCGAATTCCCGTCGGATCGAAATATGAATATATATTACATAAAATTTATATTTATGTATTTACATATATGTATTATATACTCTGATTTATTCATTAGTTTTAAACAATACGTGAATCGAAATAAGCGGATTATATGATATATGTATATTTACCTTACATAACCACTTAAGATTAACTATATTTGGCTATTTAAGGTTGTAACCTGTTTTTAATATTATAAGGATTAAAGGTTTTAATCAGTTATTGTTTAGAATTTAACTTTGGTCTATATTTTCATAACATTTGAAAAACATATATGCTTTTAGTAATGATAAATCAGAAATGCACTCGTATGATGGGGTTGTTAACTAAATAAATGTAATGCAATTTTCCCATGCTTCTTAAAACTTAAAAACGGCAAAAATTTTCTAATTTAATATTTTAAAAACGTATCTTATAAAATTAGTTTTTTAATTGAAGGTAATCTGCGCTTTTAATTAAATGAACTTTTTAAAATTCGTCTAATATTTGTCTAAACTAATTTCGGGGTCATACAATTTTTTATTGCGTTTTATTTTAATTTGAAATTTTCAACATTTAGCGTAATTTAACATAATATTACTATTAATTAGACTAATCTGGTGAGCTAATTTTTAGGTGCGAAATTTGCGGTGGAAGTCCACAGAGGTCAGTGCTTGGATCGGTTTTATTTTTAATCTATATAGAAATTCACTTTGTGGTCTCAATGTTCGAGATCAGTTAGTTATGTTCGCTGATGATACTGCGCTTTCATACTGTGGTGACACAACTATTAATATTCAAAGTGATATTGAGCATGTTTTACTGGTACTGCGTAAGTGGTTTAACCTTGATAAAACCTTAATCTTCATAATCTTCAAGAACCTGTTATTTGTCACAAAGTTGTATGCACTATACAGTCTATGAACTGTTCTGATTCATGCACCATATAATTAGTAAAGTCTCTGAGTATAGATAAGGAGTGATAATTGACACTAAGCTGAAGTTCTCATCTCATGTATACATTATGTCACTAAGAAACCAAATAGTGCTATAAGAAAACGGTATATTCTGCGACCAGTGTGTCCGAAGTATCTCCTGCATTCATTATACTTTTCACTTATACATAGCCATTTGGAGTATGGTATTTTTTCATGGGATGGTATTTACTATGGTAACTTGTTTCCTTTTTTTAAAGTACAGAAAGCGAATATTAAAATAATCCATTTCAAGAATTTTCGTTATCATAGTTCTGAACTGTTCCAAAAATTGTATGTATTGAATATTCGGAATTTGCATGTATATAAGTATAAAAGTGAGCACCTGAACTACTATGATTTCCAAGTAACTTTAAAATATGTCTAATTGAAATTGATTTTGACAGTATCGAAGAGTCGTTTTTTTAATATTAAAAATTTGTTTTATAATTAGTATTCAATCGGTTTGTTATTATAACCGCTAATAACCAATAACCATTATGTAATGCTTTCATATATAACTAGATTTTTACTCTAATGGTTCTCTTATCTCTAATGAGTCTATAGATTTTAGTGCACCTCACGCACCCTATCATTATATGCTTAGTTTTACGAAGGGGCTTTCTAATAAATATTTAATATTTCAGGAAGTCCCTATTATTTAATTCGATTTTATTTTATCCAATATTTTTAAATTGTTTATCTTCTTTGTATTTTTATGTTAGTCTTAAGTTTCATTGTTAAATTATTGGGTAAATAAATAAATAAAATAAATAAATAAATAAAAGTCCTGGTAGATCCAATGAATTTAACTCTTTAAGGAAATTAACTCCTTTACTGTACATTGATGACATTATCATCATTTTTATGATAAAATTTTATTAAAACATTATCAATTAAAGCACCGCTAAATTGTATTTGCCTACAAAAATTATCGTAGGTAATTTCAGTGTTTGAATTGAGGAGTTGTTAGTAATGGTTGTTTTGTCAACTTGGAGCAATTGATCGAGAAGAAAATCATGCTGATAGATCAGTTAAATTTTGCTTTCTCATATTTGCTTTCACAAATTAAATTTGTGCAATAAAAAAGATGATTTTAATCATGCATTTATTTCATTTGTACGTGTTAATTGGGCTCAAATAACTTGACTTTAAAATTGACTGACAGTAAAACCATAACGCCACGCACGAAACATTATGATTTAACAAATTTCCGGCCGGAACCAGAATATGAACTTTTTCAACTTTGTCCAAGTGGTTGAAAACTCGACCACTTGAATTGAAAACTCGACCACTTGTTGAATACAACAAATAAATTATTTGTTACAAAAATACTTTAAGAAAGATTTCTTGAAGAATCTTTGCAGCGTAATGCACTGTGTTTCTGTACTTTAGCATAGATTAATTAACTCGAAAATTTGAGGTGCCGTTATCATATTCTGATCGAATTATCCCTCATCGACCGGGTATAATCGCTTTAGTTTGGGGAACGGTGCTGTGTTTATATTTCGATCTATTTTAATGACGCACCTTAATCGGTGTAACAAAATCTTGGTTATTGCATATTGTGACTTCCTTGTTATCACTCAAACGGACAAGTAGAACATGGTTTCTGATATCAAAGACGTGGTTTATTTTACCTTTTGGTAATTTTGTGGAATTTGTAAATAACCGTACTAAATACACAGATGAATAAAATATACAGTGTTTTTTGATTCAAAATGAGAATATTTTAAAGGAGTTTCAGAATTGGTGTTTTTTATTATTTCCCCACTGCATTTTTACACTGAAAAAAAAATATTAAAGGAAAAAAAAACCTATATATAGGCTGACGAGTATGAACGGGGGCCGTTCATAAATATTCTAGTTTTTATGGTAAGTACAAATAAATCATCAATTTAGGCCAAGTTCATATTTTTGTCTGTATTTAAGTAAACGAATAACTGGACTATACCCATAAAAAGGAGACCATTAAAGGCCATTATTTCGTCAAAATGTGCTATCGATAATAGATTTTCGTGAAAAAGTTGTATGAGACAGCAAGTATACAATTTGAACATAGGCACAAGTTTTTGGCTCTCCATATCTCGTCCTTTTTTTAAACTAAATTTTCTTAAAATTAGGATAAACAAGTTTAATATGGAAAAGAACAAAATTATAAATGTCTATCGAAAAAGATAACATATTATTTTTCTATAACAAACTTTTCAAAAATTTCTCTTCGAATATTAATCATGCAGCCACAGAGCCGATTAAATAAGAAATAATTTATGCAGTTCGTATCTCATTCAATTTACCTGGAATACAATAAAAAAAGGTTTAATTTATTAGCTATCGAATGTTGATAACTTGTTTGAATTAATTTTTAAAAGTCGAAACAAATTATCCAGTAGTTCATCCGTGCCAGTATCCATAAACTTCGAATACTACATATAATTTCACACTGTGGAACGCAGCATTTTAAAGTTTTTGAATTATAAATTAAATCTCTTCATCCTTATGTGCTAAGTGTTACGGATGGGTACAATTTAAAACGGTTTTTATTGCATTTTCACAAATCATTAAGAACTCAATAAAAATTTATGTCACCTGAAATTTTAATCAAAAAATGTAACCGTAAAAGAGCAATAAACTCGCGATAGTTGGGGGTATTTCATTGATGTATGGTATATATCGTTAAACTCGATTGGGATCAATGTTATTTTAAATTATTCACGAATTAATATAAAATCGCGCATCTCTAAAGATAGTATATATTAAGTTTATAGATGTTAATACTTTTTAAAAATTTTGTTTTATACATTTAATCAAATTAAATCTTATATTCTTATATTCAAAATTAAATAGGCGAATTAATTAAAAAAACGAAAAAATGATTTTGGCACTATAAATTAAACTAACCGCGCGCATATTGTATTTAGTTGAGAAGTTGACAAACAACTTATCTATTATGACACATTAACTATAGATAAACCTATAAAATTTATGTTTGATTTTCCTCTTTATATATATATATATATATATATATATATATATATATATATATATATATATATATATATATATATATACATATATGTATATATATATATATATATATATATATATATATATATATATATATATATATATATATATATATATATATATATTTATATATATACATATTGTAGGTCGGGAGGAATCTGTAATACTCCAGGAATGTATTGTACACCTGAAAACAATAGCAAAAAACCTAAATTTTGTTATCTGATTTTGATTTGTTTTTAAGTTAAAGCATAATTAAAAATTAAAGAAATATCAGTAATAAAGTAGTATGCTATGCTCCTGGTTCGAAAACATTTGATACATTTGATCATTTTTGTATTGTCAAACTGATTTAAGTACGGTTATTTCTTGAGATTGTACGATTAAAGAGTTTAAAATGCCACACATTTATTCAAATGTACAATATGCAAATATTTGGTGTTTGTTTATAGTTTTTGTAATAGGAATGATATGGCTGCTGTTGTGAAATATCATCGACGTTTTCCACATCCGAGATATCCTAATAGAGGTTCTTTTGCCATAGTTTTCAACAAGCTGTGCGAGACCAGAAACTACCCAGTATACTAACATAACTTCTGAACAAGCTGCTGTTCGACAAGATTTAGAAAAGGTAGAAGATATTCTTTGATCCAACGACCAGCTTACGAAAAATTAGTATGCAATTGGGTGGCATTCTCCAAACACGAGTACTAAACACATTGCACAAGCAAGGATTACATTCATACCATGTACAGAGAGTATACTGCATCTACAACCGGGAGATTATGACAAACCTGTAGTGTGATATGTCATTAACAAACCTGTAGTGTGATATGTTTGATTATTATTTAATTGGCCCTTTTATTTTGGGAAATCGCCTCTCAGGAGAAAATTACTAAATTTTTTTACAAAATGAATAAACTACAGAAGGCATATAGTATACTATAGAATACCCGCAAGATGGAGCTCCTGCGCATTTCGATCGTCAGCTCAAGCAACATTTGGACAAAAGGTTTCCAGTACGTTGGATTGGTTGCGGTTGTCCTATTAGTGGGCCTCACAAATCTCCGGACCTTACTGCACTTAATTATTGTTTATGGGGATGGTTCAAAGATGAAGTGTACAAAGTAAAAAAGGACACTCGGGATGCATTGATCTGACGTATAAGAAATGTTGCAGCTAATCTTATAAAGATCTCAAACAGGAGAGCAACAAGTCTCAATCAGGAGAGCAACAGGTGCCCTTCGTAGACGACGCAGAAAACGTTAATAGGTAAATGGCGGTATCATTGAACATTTATTATGATAACTATTAGTTTTTAGTATAATTATGTATGAAATCAGGTTAATTTTTAATTACGCTATAACTTAAAAAGAAATGAAAATCGAATAATAAAATTTGAGTTTTTTTTTATTATTTTCACATTTACAATACATTCCTGGAGTATTACAGATACCTCCCGACTCACCCTATATATAAATATATATATATATATATATATATATATATATATATATATATATATATATATATATATATATATATATATATATATTTATATATATATATATATATATATATATAAATATATATATATATATATATATATATATATATATATATATATATATATATATATATATATATATATAAATATATATATTTATATATATATATATATATATATATATATATATATATATATATATATATATATATATTAAAGAAATTTCACTAAGATCATATAAAGTGATATATAAAAATGGGGACGTGTGAGTAGCCTTAGCGTGCGAATTTTAGATGAGTGAACCATCACAACCACTCAGGCAACTCAGAAAACGGAAACTAAAATAAAATAAGCAATCAAAGATGGTTCAACAATCAGTAAGAATAATTTGTTGATGTAATATACGTATAAGTGCCTAAAAATAGTTAGAAAATACGCTTATAGATGGTTTATTATTTCTATTAAAAGAAGTTAAAAGAACCATCAGGCTTCACTTATAGATACAGGTATATTTTGGAAAAATATCAAAGTGCTTATTTATCTCGAAGCAAATAAAAATGTTTAGTAGTTTAATGCTATACTAAAAATAGAATTTTTATAGCATTGTAGTATTAGAGCATTTGGAAGCTTACCCGTACTGAACTTTTAAAATTATCTTTAGACATAAGCTTCCTGTATACAGGAAACCGGAAAACTTGGCAAACTTTCATTTTATTTGGGGAGTGACTACATAACATGTGTAGTCCCGAAATTAAATTGGTTTGATGACCCCTATACTAGGCAGATGGTTTATCTTTAAGCAAATAAAGAACCGTTAAGTTTTTTTTACAAAAAATTAATAACCCGCTAATACATGCATAGAAAGCAAGAAATGTGTGTTGAAACCCGGCTGTTTCCTGAAGCAGTGTGAAAGTGTTTTTCAGTGAAAATTTTAAACCTTCTCGGTAGAACAGAACATTTAAACTATTTACAACAAATAAAAAAAGCTTAGTTTGTTTACAGACCAATCGCTCTATTTCAGTTTGGAGCTTAAATTCGAGATAGCAGTCAATCCAATTTTCTTCACAGCCAAATTTTGAAGGAAAGTTACTGATCATAATCAAAGGCATAATTATATATCTTGCAACGGACTATTTTTTTTAATGCATGTTGCGTCTCAAACAAAACATTTCTTATACATTTGCAATATCTGGTATTATACAGATACTCCAATGAAAAAAGCCAAAAACCCATTCAACTGTGTCGCTACCTCTATTTGTTGTTATATAAGGTACAAATCCTATCTGCAAATTTCTTCCTTTATCGAGTTAACCAGTTAATGAACTTAATGCTTTACTTAAAAATTATGCGCTGACAAAATCTCAAAAACTCCAATTTCAAACTAAAATCCTAATTCACATTCAGGAAAAAAAATAATACACAGTATCTTCTCAATGATCAATAAACAGATAAAATCACATTCAATGAAAAAATTGTCCACAGTTTTAGTGTCGTTCATTGAGCACTTGTTTAAAAAAATATACCCAAATCTTGACCAAACCTTAAAAAATCCTAGATGACTAATTATAATAAAATGAAATATAACTAAATACCAAGCTACTATATCACATTTACATGGCTAAATTTTAATTCACAAATGGCTTATTGCCAGTTGTGAATTAGAAAAGTGCTTTTCTCGTTTGGACAGTTGTAAATGTGACATGTTTAATCGTAAAGGTGCTCCAAAAAATTTGCATTAATTGTTTCGATTTCGGGAAGAAAATCAAACAATATGGTTACAAAGAAATTCTGCGTAACCCCAACAAACTATTTTTGTATTGATTTTTTCAATGATCTAAACTACCGCATAAATCAAGGGTCACCTGTATATATATATAATATATATATATATATATATATATATATATATATATATATATATATATATATATATATATATATATATATATATATATATATATATATTTATATATATATATATATATATATATATATATATTTATATATATATATATATATATATATATATATATATATATATATATATATATATATCAAATATTCAAAATCTTTTAATATTCTCGATCATTACTTTAGTTTATCTCGTAAACAGACTCACAAACACTTGTGCATACGAAGAAGAGATTTATTTTTAACTGAAATTATCTTATATAAGTCTTAAGAAGATATATTAGGTCAAATATCAAATTTATTTATAAAACGAATCGATGAAAACTGTATAAATGTGCGCGCGCGATTATTTGATCCATGGCCACCTTGGATGATTCAAAAATAACAAATTTTGCGATTTTTTTTTTTAATAAGTAGAAATATTTTAATCACCAATGCATCAACAGGTTTCACTGCAAATTTGGTTACGTTCGTTGGTTCGATGTTCACCGGCAAAATAATAATATAAGAATCTTAATTAAAAAATTTTTTTTGATTAAGTTTTAATTAAAATACGCGCATATAAGCATAAATAACCGTTACATATATGATATATTTTTGATTGACACTTTGATTACAGGTCAATTTTCAACTGTACTCATTTCGGTATAAATAAATCATATTATACAATTTTATATAAGGTATAAGCATAATATATTTTATATATCACATGGGAAAAATTAAATTAATTAAAGGACAATTTCTCTCACAATATATAAACAACTTTAATCAATTTAAAACTATACACATAATATCGTATATAGTTTTTTTATCTTGTTAGAATGAGGATAAAAATCAACCTGATGCATACAGTCTACTTATATATAGCGCATGAGTATAATTTTATTATACTCTGGTGAATTATTAAAGTGCAAACTCCTTCTTATGATGTAGGTACTAGGTACATACAATTTATGAAAATAGTTTATTAGACTAAAGCAAACCAATTTAGTTTGTCAACAAACTATAAACGTTATTTTGATTTAAATATAGCGATAGAACACGTGTACCACATATTCGTATTAAAATAAAAATCCTTTTTTCCAGGTTTTTACATTTTTCATATATGGTATGGCTTGGCGCCTATGTAAACGTAATTTGCCAAAATAAATTTCACACTAGAGAAATACGATGCATGCATATATATGTTTTATGATGTTTACATTTTAAAATTAAAAACGGAAAAACCATAAGATCCTTTTTCATTTTCTAAATCGTGAAAATTATTATCCTTAAAAATATTAATTTGCAATAAAGTGTGATCGTATTAAGTAGATTAAAGCTGTTAAACAAAAAAATAAAAAAAAAAATAAGGTGAGAAAATCAAGATTGTAAATCATATTTTTAATAGCGCGCAGTTAAGATTTACCCATGCCATTATATCCATAATGGTACATATGTATTTTGTTTAACGATACCAAAACGATTAACTATGCAAATTAAATTTTGTATCGCTGATATTTTTATCGTCAGTCTATGTGTACGAAAATTCTTGTCCTACATACTTTTCTTTTTTTATGTATTTTCACCCTTTTTTTGTCTGTGTCTATGTTGTGTGTTTTGTGCTGGTGCTGTTGCTGTTAGTCAGTGTTTGGTGGTGATAGTGAGTTAGACACAAAAAGTATAAACCAAATAAAATATTATGTTCTTATGAATCTTTATAAAATCCATGACCTGTCTCAATTCAACAACAATTGTGTGTCTTTTTAGTGGTTTTGGTAAAAAAAATTTTCAAAATATAAGAAATTCACAAGAAAATCGTAAAAATAATCATAAAATAAAAAGAAAATTGTACAAACGTTTTTTTTACGTTTTTTATACGTTATACTCTCTGTGTTGTGGATACGTACGTCGTATATATAAACCAGTTTGTGTTGTGTGTTATTACACAGTTTGAAAATCGTTGTATCACGTGACTGGAGCCTATATATTCGGGGCTATATATACACTAACCAAAATGAGGTTAATGTTAGTCTATGTGAAATAAATTTGTCGACACCACTGGTTACTATACAAGAATAGATCTATATCCATATTTTTTATTGCGTCACACAGGTAAAAAGACATAAATGTAAACTAATATAGTTGTCTAAGAATCGAACCGAAAAATTTATGGTTTTCTTTCTAAAGTTGACCGTTTCACTATTGTATTTTCAGGGTGATAATTATAACGATGACAATAATATCTGAGTTCCTTTTTTTTTTTTGTTTGGTTAACTAAAGCCAGCAGGTGAATTAATGTTAATTACATTTTACGTTACATATTTTATAAATTATGCTATGTGCAACCTTGTTTAAGTATATTATGTATATAAAATGTACGTAGGTTTACATAAATTAAAATCAAAAAACTCGTAAAGTTTAAAGATTTTTTTTTACCTAATTTTCATTTTCTTAATTATTTAAACAATTAAAATAAAAAAAATATTATTGCGCTTGGCTGCGGAAAAATAATTGTATTATATTCATTTATATGCATTAATTTTTTAAAATTATATAAAAATATTTTCACAAAAAATTGATTTATGATTTGTTTCCAAAACTTTAACATAAACCAAACTTACAGTGATTATGATTTATTTATAAATAAAAACGGGATTTATGTATAAATTTCTTGTGTTAACCCTTCAATAAGCAAGTGGGCTAAGCGGAACATATGTTAATGTCTTTGATATTTACCGAAATATTTTCACAAATTTAATTAAATTTCCCAAAAACATAGAGACTCTATATATATGATAGAAATATTTATTTGGAAATTAAAATCTAAACCCAAATTGTAAAGTTCTAAAAATCAGCTACTTCTCAAAAACATCTTGTAATAGCGTAAACAAAGTATTTGCAGTAAAACAATTGAACTCTTATCATACATGATTTGGAAAACTGCAGTAATATTCAACCGGTTCCTATAAGAGTTGTTAAAAAAGAGGTGTTAACCTTTTTTTACCTAATCCAAAGTAATGGAATCTATAGTAAATTTTCACATTATGAACTATGTTGAAAGATATATGTGCTTTTGTTAGATTTTCAATATGGGTTACATAAGAATTGCACTTCAAGTGATCTTGTTGCCTGTTGAACCCACTGGTGGCAAAAAATTGTTGAAAAATATGATGAGTTAAATGTCACATCTTCAAAATCAATTTCTGACCACTATAAGATTTTGTCACTAAACAAATGGTTGGTTTTCTTATTGAGTGGATAAATAAGTATCTAATGACACAATCGATTAAGGTATTATTACAGAAGGCATTTTATATGGCTTTTATAATATTAGTGCTGTTATATTTTAGGTAATTAAAATTATAGTTACATTTGTTTCAAATTGTTTAGGATACCAAATCTTTTCAATAAACTTGTTCCAATACTTGTTTTTTAAAATATGAAATACCGTTGATTTAATGTTTTCTTAACTCTATATAACATCCAAATTTTAGATTTGTTAAAACTCAATTTTCGTAAACAAATCTACCGCATTTAAAACTTTCAAAGTTTTTTGGAATGATTTTAAATTATTTCTTATCATTCGTTTAAGCCAATTCTTTTGATATTTCACGACTATTAATTTGAACCGAAAATTAAAGTTTTAATTTTGTTTTTTAACTCAGTCTGAGCAAGCAGTGTAGTTTAAAAAAAATCATGGTTTTTTTTTTAGTTCCGCACTTAAGCACTCTGTACACGGTATTTTCTATTGTAACCTGAGCATGCCCTGATCACATATACTCAGTGTATCTTTATTTCTAAATTAATGTCAGGGTAAGACAAGGGTTAAGTATAATATATGAACTGTTTGACATTGTTAAATAGTTAAATAATTTTAACGTTCAATTACAAATTTTTATTTAATATTTTTACTCTCTGCACAACAAGACTGTGTCCAAAACCCATGATAAATA
The DNA here is from genome assembly GCA_963556175.1 of Tipula confusa. Lineage (NCBI taxonomy): Eukaryota > Metazoa > Arthropoda > Insecta > Diptera > Tipulidae > Tipula > Tipula confusa. Next base: position 162,867,625 of record OY744475.1, on the reverse strand, counting down.
TTTGTGAATACAATTTTTGACATTTATTTGAAAAATATTCCCCTACATTCTGAAAATTTTTATTACGCTGTCCGAAAAGTATAATAATTGATTGAAACATTTCCCCGCCTGAAATGAGTGAGATATAAACCTATGAAGGAAAATTACTCTAAATTGTGTACATTGTTTATTGAAATTGTCATAGCAACGAAAATGTTCAAATTTTTCTCATATGATTTTTAAATTCTATGACAAAACCAAGTATAGTGAATTTTATATGTTTTATTATATATATATATATATATATATATATATATATATATATATATATATATATATATATATATATATATATCCAAGTATGCTACGCGATGAGTTTGGCTTTTATTATAGAAAGTTTTGGTATTTGTCAAAAATTATCATAGCAACTGCTTGTAATAATTTGGTTGACTTTGATTTATCAAAAATTTGTATCATGGTTTCGAACACAGTCCAAATAAAAGTTGACTGATTACACACTGCCCATCATTTTTATAAAACAGTTTTTTACAAATTTGAAATTTGTTACGGGTTTGACAAGCCCACCATTTTAAAAATAATCATACTGAAACAATTATAAACACGTAATAGGTGGTCTAATTGTGATGACTGTTATACTTTAATCAAAAACTCTTGGCAAAAGTATAACTTCTTTCTATTACCTATAACTGTAAAATAACTATAACCTATAATATCAAATTTGATTCGAATTAATATTGTTTTACTGATTTTAAAGGTTTTGGTAACTGCAATAAGTGCTGAAAGATTATTTACGTACTAAATTTATACTACCTTTTTCTATTGCCATTTTTTCACCATTTACATTTTTCCATTAGATTTTACCAAAATTTTACCAACATTTAAAAAAAAAAATTATTTTCCATATTATTATAAAATAGGTAACTTTATCGTTTAACAAATAAATGCTGGTTTAAAATAATATTATGTAGTTTTCCGCCTCAGTTATGGGTTAACAATTTTCCCTCTTTTCATTTTATTCATTAAATAAAACAAAACAAAAATAAAATTTAAAAAAATAGTAAAACTATACTATACCCGAGTAAAGTCAAAAAAAAAATTTTTTTTTTATATTTCTTAAATATCGAATATGTATATTATGTATATATAGACATAATAATATATAATATTTTAAATCATTGGTGGTGAACTTGAAACTGGTTTTTTCTTATTTTTATAGTTTATTATGAGAATTTTTTAATAAAAAATAAACGACAACAACAAAATACGACAAACAACCTATAAAACTAACTGAAAACACTGTAAATTAATCGTCGATCAAGTTATTTAAAAAATAATAAAATCCGATCGAAAGATATAAAGCAAGATTGTATATATACGCGTGTTTTATATATACTTCACAAGATTATATTAAATAATATATATATATTATATACGAATAGAAGATGATCATAAATAAGTTTATAGTTTAAATAAGAGATGGCATTGTGTGAAAATATAGAATTATATGCGGAACTTACATATAAATCATATACATAATTAGTGTTTGTTTAATGTATTAATTATATATAAGAAATAGTTAATTAATTAATTAATTCGTTTGTATTTAACACAACATTTATTTCACAATTTTAGAGTAGATGTGCGCGCTTTTATATATATGCCGGATGTTGGTGATGGTTTCTCATGGGTTTGATTTCGAATAAATATAAATATTTTAAATTAAAATTAAAAAAATGAATTTCACCAAAACAAATTCCGAAATTTTAACAAACACAATTTACAAAATTATGCTGGTCTTTCTAATGTGTGTTATGATGTCACTGAATTAGAATTCGTATATTATAAATGATGTTCATTGATCAGGGTTTTATGTGTGGAGTTTTGGCTTATTGTTGCTCTATATATATATATATATGTATATATGTATATATATATATATATATATATATATATATATATATATATATATATATATATATATATATAAATATATATATATATATATATATATATATATATATATATATATATATATAAATATATATATATATATATATATATATATATATATATATATATATATAAATATATATATATATATATATATATATATATATATATATATATATATATATATATATATATATAAATATATATATATATATATATATATATATATATATATATATATAAATATATATATATATATATATATATATATATATATATATATATATATATAAATATATATAATTAACAACATTTTGATAAGTTGTCTACGCTGACACAAAACAATATACATTTTCTATACTTAAATGAAATTTCACTTTCACTATCTACATTATGTATATATGTATATATATATATATATATATATATATATATATATATATATATATATATATATATATATATATATGTTATATAAATATATTTGTATATAAATATATATTTATATATATATATATATATATATATATATATTTATATATATATATATATATATATATATATATATATATATATATATATATAATATATATATATATATATATATATATATATATATATATATATGTATATATATATATATATATATATATATATATATATATATATATATATATATATATATATCTATATTATATATATATATATATATATATATATATATATATATATATATATATATATATGTATATATATATATATATATATATATATATATATATATATATATATATATATATATATAATTATATAACGAGTTCTTATATACATAATTATGATTTTGAATTTATGATAGAAATATTAAAGGTTTTATCGATTGAAAATTTTGATTTTATCTTTATAGAGAAAAAATTGCTTCTTGCTACAGCACAAACATATTTTCTTGTGTTCATGAAAATTCAATTAAAGTATAGATAAATGGATATATAAATATTCATTTAAATTATATATATATATATATATATATATATATATATATATATATATATATATATATATATATATATATAATATAAATAAACATATACATATATCTATAGTTCTGTGCAATAAAATCCTGATAACTAAAACTTTTGGAATAAGCATATGAATTTTGAAAAACTTTGGTTCAAAATTATCACTGCCACACACTTGTTCTACACTCTGAATCAAGAACTGAATTTGCTCACGTAGTTCTTAAACATATGTTTTCTTATTTATTTATAGGCTGTATTTGAAATAGATACTTATATTTTCATACCTATTGACTTTTTGAACAATCAAGATATTAAATTATTTGCCCTTATTTATTTTGACTGCTAACTAACGATTTTCTACTAAATTGGGGAAGACATTTTGGTATTCGGCGTTTTCGTTTAAATGAATTTGAATTTAAGTTAACAACTCCGAATTTAATCAAGTTTTGAGCTTTACAAACCCAACAGATTATTACACTTGAAACTCGCGACACGCAAAAAAATATATATTCAAGCAACGAGCATGCACCTATAAAATGACGTATTCTGGAAGCTTTCTATACTATTTTACAATACAGAAGCAGCACTTAATTGACTATTTCAAAATGTCTATAATACAATACAACATACAATATCCTAAAACTAATTTTAGAAAATTGAAAACTTCCCTGAAAGTACCAGCAACAAAGTTAAGTACCAGCAACCAGTAACTATATCTTCGATAAGAAATCAAAATTAATTGAGCAAATAAAATTCTAAGATCAGCTCTGAGATAAAGAAACATTTAAAATGTTCAGAATTTTCTTAATGATCTTTTCCTGAGAAAAACAAATTTACCTCAGTTTAGCGACTCTCAACATTTAGTATATAATTTTTTTAAGAATTTCAGAGGAGCTAAAATAATAGATTATAAATTGCTTTGGATTGTTATAATTATTAAGCAAGATACAAGATTAAGACAACATACCTTTTTGGTGACTCAAAATTAAGTATTATTTCCACAAGTACTTTACGTTTTTCCTCTTTTAATGATTTTATACATTTTCATAAAGAAACATCTCGAGATCAAAAATAAATTTTGGGCTTAGAAGAAGAAACAGTTGTGCATGCTGGTGGGGATTGGTTATAGTGAGAAAATAGAGAGTCGACGCGGAAGCAAAATGAGACGCTAATAACTTTTTAAATCGTGATTTTATCAAGCTAGCAAACGTCCAAAAAGTTCGGCTGTTTTATTTAGCATCTAATTCATTCCGTATTTAGTTATGAATTTTGAAGTCATGGTTTAATTTAGACTTTGAATATGATTATTATTGCAGGGTATTCTAAATAAAATTTCCATTAGATGGTTTACTGAGATAACAAACTTACAAGTTGAATGAAATTATTGAGTATGTATGTGGCCTTTTCCTTTTATAAGAGCTAGGAATGAATAACTTAATTTTTTTTAAATAACAGATGCTATATATGTTTGGATAATATATTAACATGATTACTAATAAAACACATAGCCCAATCAAAAGAAAAAAAAAATAGACGGAGATTTTGCCAATCAGCATTTTGAAATGCCAGATTAGTCTAGGTGTACGTGTTATGAGCCCCGAAGAAGGTGGAGCAACCGTAAATTTGGCTGAGATCAACGCATGATCAGAAAGACCTATAGTGGTTATATGTATGGTGTTCCTTTGACTATTTGTTATAGTTTAAATACGATACTTTGAAGCAAGGTCTAGAACCCCGATAATTTTGGGTTCGAGTTTGGGTTTAAGTCCTTGTACTAGAATATATTGGGTTCGGGTTCAGGTATAAGTTCGAATTCATTTTCGGTTCAATACCCTACTTTAAAGTGTTAATATTAAGAGTGACTAATGCAAGGAATTATAAAAAAGGAAACAACTGCTTAATAGATTGAAGCAGTGTTCTAAAGGTTTTCTAAAAACAGTTGTTGACGTGGCAGAGTTATCTATATCTCACAGTTGTTTTTTTATAAGTCCGCTTTAGTATATACTTTTGTTAAGAATATATATATATATATATATATATATATATATATATATATATATATATATATATATATATATATATATATATATATATATATATATATATATATATATATATATATATATATATATATATAAATTTAGAAAAAATCAATTTTTGTTGTTATTTTCTCTCCTTTAAACTTTAAATATTTTTAAAGAATTCAAGAGTTGTTTTAAATACGTAACGAAGCGTCCTAAAAATTAAGATATATCATTGTAAAATTAATTATGTTATGGAAATTATGTGAATTGAAATACACATATTACATAAATATAAAATAAATAAAACATAGATTTATTTATTGAGCTATTTAACGAATTAGATTGCAATCTCTTATGTATATAATAATAACAGTTTTGATTATGTTGTCAGAAGGAGGGAATCTAATGTTGGTTTTTTAGACATAAGCAAGTGTATATACATATATATAAGTTGTTGCGTTTTTATTTTTTTATTTTATATATATTATAAATAATTAATGACGTGTCTTTCTTGTTCTACTATTATATGTACCTACTCTTATATATGTTCTTTAAAAAGTATATAAAAAAAATATTGTGTACGAACGAATGGATACATATAAATCTGTCATTATTTGAGGCATTTCAGTAAGTTTAATTGTTTATTTAACAAACAAACAAAATTTCTTATTTTCACGTGATGTGTATCTTTTGATGTATCTATATATATGTATAAGATATATTATATTTAAAAGCATTTTTAACTCTTTTATCATACAATAAATGTTGTAATTATCTGTTTATTATCCATTTAACACTTTGGCTTTGTCTTAAAAACAGAAATAATTCATTTGTAAAGCGTAATAAGGGGTTAATTTGTTATATATTTAAATCAAAAAATTATTAACTGATGCGAGAACAGAGAGAAAGAGAGAGGGTGTAAGAAATTTATCATTTAATATCCAGCTGTTAGCATCCTATTTTTAGTTTCAAAAAATGGTTGGTATACTAACTAAAGACTACCCTTAGTTTTATGCAAATGACAATTGAATCATCAAATTATAGAATTATGGAGGAAAACTTATTTTAGTTTATTATTGATTGACCTTGATTTTCGGAATCTATTTGGTTATATATATGAACCCACTTTTCAGTTTCTTGAAATTTAGTATATACTTAATTGAAACTATATAGTATTGGAAGTAACTGATAGTTCTCAGGTTCAATTTGAGTAGAGGGTGCATTGATAAAATTATATTAAGGAGCTGTTGCAAATTATCTGTACTTCCCATATTTTTTTTTTTAAATATTTACCGACAAAAAGCAATAGTTTTTCGATAAAATTTTGTCAAATTCTTTTTATTAAATAAGGACATGAGATCCCGGTTTCTCTTAAACATTCAAAAGTTTGGACATAAGCATATTTTTTATCTGAACTGCTGTGTACTTCAGATAAGTCAGTTCAAGAAGTTTTGTAAAAGTAAAAAAAATTCTTTATTAAGAGAAATACAAACCCACAGTAAGAAATATATTACTGAACTCAATTGTTCAAACATAATATTCAGTCTCCATTTCTCATAGAGCGGATAACTGGTCCAATTCAATGGTCATAATATGAATGAATGGTTTTACTCTATATAAAATGGTTTTGATATTTGCGCTCATGGTTAAAACAACTGACTTTTTAAAAACAACTAATCCTTGCTTTGGTAATAGAAGCTTTACCTGTCGATTATAGAATTTACAGAAACGTCTACAGTTTTTAGTTAATTAAAAAGTTTGTAATGACCTTTATACTTTGTGAAATATTTCTTTTAATAAATATTACAACTAATTTTATTGCAGGTGATGCATTAGAAATATTATCAAATACGTGGTATAAAGTACATCAAAGTTATAGTGCTATAGGCGACATGATGAACTCAAAACCTTATGTAACTATATCAATCAAATTTGTTTCAATTTTTTAAATGTTAAATGTTAATATTATTTAATATTATTTAATATTATTGTTAATAGTGGTTATGATATTTTACTTGCTCGATTTTTCCGAATTTTTTTTGATCAAAAAAAAAAATGGAACCAATTGTATTATTACGTTCCTCGTATTGAACTGATTATAGTGGTGTATTTTATATAGATAATATGAAAGATGAGAACCATAAATATTAATTTGCCAAGTTTGAAATGCATTTTAAAGATTTAATTAAGCTTGCTAAATTAATTACCAGTTAAATTATGAAATTTGTCCTTCCACGATTATAATTCTTAAAATTGTGCGATAAATATCAGTATTTTAAAATATTTTACCAAACCAAGGGGCAGTTCAGTTTTGCAAAACCCTACATGATGAACAGTTTTTTTAGAAACGAAAAAAAAGGTATAAATTAGTGTCCTGAGTGCTGAATTACTTTAAAGCAGCATTTAGAGCTAAAAGTATGTTGTTTAGTAATAACTTTTATAATACATCGTAATTTATTTAATTAGTTTTTTATGTCAAAAATGTATTTAAAAATGTATTTAAATAATATATTAGTTGTATCATTGTGTGCTCAAAAAGCGCTAAATAAGTGATACAACAAAGCACTTGATTTTGTTATACAATAGAGTGGACCAAAAAAAATTTTTTTATTGCAAAATGGACATTTGTCAAAATGGTTTGAAAATATGCTTTGTTCATACACAACTTAAACATTTTAATAGTCTTTTGAATATTTACATTTCTTGTACTGCTCTAGAAACATTTAACTGTTGTGAAAATTAAATTATTTCCAAATAAAAAAATGAAAAAATCAGTACGGTTTTTGGTATTAAACCCAGTTTTTTTTAAGCCAGCTGGTTTTAAATATTCACAATCAGATGCTGAGAGTTGTGTTATGATTTGTACAAACTTTTTAGTGGTTGGAGTATGTCAAGAAAATTTATTATCGGCTTTAGTTTGACCGACAGCAGCTAATAATTTATGGCTCCTATAAATTTTTCCAATTTATAAAATATGTATAAAATTCGGCATTCAATTTTTTAAAAACACTTGAGACATACAAATATTATTGTTAAAATTGCTTTTAATTTGTTGAACTTGTAATGTGTCTCTAGAGCGAGGTTACCTTCGGTACTCTTTTTAGAGGACAAGTTCACTATTTTGAGAATGCCCTTTTTTCCTCTATCCTTTTTTATACGTAGAATAAAAAAGGATAGAGGAAAAAAGGGCATTCCTCTATTTTCTCAACGTCCTCTTTCTCATTAAAGATATTTAATTGTTTCTGTCAAATATTGTTTCAACTTCCTCATATTTTTATAATAAGCTCAAAACTTTCCATAGTACTAACGAAATCATGCAGGTTCTAAGAAAAAATAAATTTTGGAAACCGTCCATTATAAATTAAATCTGGAATTTCAAGGAAAACCAATTTGAACATTCCTTGTTTTTAAAATGTAAAAACCTTTTAAATTTATTTATTTATCAATCAAAAAACAACATTAATATTTAAAGTGTTTTGAGAACCTTCAAGGAATGTTCTTAATAAATTTCTTAATAAATGTTTTTCATTAAAAAATTAAGAAAAAGGAAAAACAAGAAAACTTTTTTTTTATTTTAATTTGAGACGAACTAATCCAATTCACAAAATAAGCACTGAATGAATTGTATTCTAGTCTAGGACATAAAAGTTTTTTAAAAATTACCTCGTTATCTGCGACAGTAGGCGAAACATTTTAGGATTTTAAAGAACCGTTTAAGATTTTAGAGTTGATAACCACTCAAATTTAATTTGAAGATCAAAGTTTAGATTTTTTGTGAAATGCAGACTTGGGAGCAAATAAAAATTTCCTTGACTTCTTTTTATTAGCATAAAAATGTATGACTTTCTTTTGATTTCTTAATTTTTATAAAAATAATTTAATATTAGACGGTGCCAATTGGCTCCTAACGATGGATTCAATGGTGCACTACTTCATGATGAACAGAACATATTTAACTAATAAACCAGTGGTTGATTATGAAACTCTCAAGTATGATTTGAAACTACTGTAAAGATTGCGAAATGTGTATTTCAAAATTTCGAATAACACTCCTATTTGTGTTCCTAAGTATAAGTTAGTAATTCCATTGCTTCTGATTTCCCTAATTTATTACGTTTATCAAAACGTTTGTCAAAAAGATTTATAAATTATTTTCGGTTATTATAGCAAGGTTAGTTTTATTTATTAGGATTATTCGAATTAAACTTCTGTCTACAGTTTAAGACCCATTATCAAATTGATGTAAATCAACACAAAAAAAAAATTATATTTATATATTAAAATAATTATGGATTAAATCAATTTTAAAAATTGCTGTTCTGGCCTTAGTATACCTCAGCTGGTTTGATAAAGCTTCGGAAAAGATATTAACGTTGCTACTACTTGTTTTTTCTAAACTAAAAACAATTTTATAATTATAATGTACTATTATTAAGTCTCAAATTTAATCGTATTTTTTCTTTAGAGATATATAAATAGATATAGTCACAAGCCTTGACCTATTTCTTACCTAACTTCTCGTAAAACCACTCACCATATGATATTAAAATATGACTACATTATATACCTTATCGTCAAAATACCCAACTATTAACTGTGCACAAAATTTTCGTAAAGTAAAAATGAAGAAAATTATTACTTAGCTACGGTTAAAGGCCTTCAACTATTGTGTAAACTTTATGTGTTCTTACTATGTGCGGCTGGCAAATAATCATACGAAATTAAATATTTTTATGCTGTCTTCATATAAGGTATAATATACCTTTAAATTATATATATATATATATATATATATATATATATATATATATATATATATATATATATATATATATATATATATATATATATATATATATATATATATATATATATAATCATATTTTTGTATGTATATAGAGTGAGAGAAAAATACTCAAGAATAGTGAACATTAAAAATAAGTTAAACTGTTGATTATCACTCAGTGTGGTTAAAAATGTTTAAATTATAGTACACGATCTGTAATGAAAATCAACGATCAACATAATATGATATCTTAAACATCATTGTATAAATGACTCGACTTCTTATCTCAAGCTTTAATGTATATGTAAGTTAATGGCGTAAATAAAATCTAATAACTATAAGAAGAAAAACAAAATATGACCTTGAGCAAGTCTATATATTGTTCCATTTCTTATTTGTTTTTTTTGTTATTTTTAACTTTGTTTGGTGAACGAACTAGTCCTAGGAAATACAAGTATACATATAATAGATTATATATATTTTGGTAATAGTTTTTATAGTTTTTTTTTTGTTAAACAACAATTTCCCTTTTTAATGATTTTATTACGTGACTTTTACATAATTATATGTATATTATGGATGATGAAGTATACAACTAAAATATGAATGTAATAATAATTTCTAGTTCATTTTACCGTTAAAAGTGATTTAAATGTTTTAAATGAAGGGTCGTTTTTACACTCAAGGATGTTATTTTATAGAGCACTAAGTTTTTTTTTTTTGTTAGTTACTTTTAGTTTTTTAAGGTGTTCTGTTTCATTCATAACATAAAATTAATACAATTTTTTTGGTTTTTACCTTTACATATATCTATCTGGATTATTTAGTTTGGTTTGGTTCGCGTTGTGTTATTACAAAATCAAGTTCATATATAGTGTTTTGTAAATATGTATATATGTATATACATATAACTAATTATATAGTTTTCATCATATACACGAATAAACCAATAACCTGTACTACATATATTAGTTTATATATATATATATATATATATATATATATATATATATATATATATATATATATATATATGACAATGTATTTTCAAAAATATTTTTGGTTTTTATAAACGTAGGGTTATATATATATATATACCTACTTATATATATATATATATATATATATATATATATATATATATATATATATATATATATATATATATATATATATATATATATATACAACAAGGAAAAAGCAAATGGATAAATAAAGGCATAGGTTGTTTTATTATATATATGTACAGTACTGTATAATGAAAATCGAACAGTTTAGCTCTTCCACTAAGATTTTTCCTTAATTCTGGAAAGCCTGGGTTTCAAATTATGTGACACATATCAAATCATTAACTGCTGCTGTTCTAATCGCTCCTCTTTCGAGCATACTGAATCTTTTTGAATCCATATCTTAAAAATTTAGACACCCTCTCAAATACTTTATAAAACTCAAAATTGATTGGTGTCCGGATATCACTCCACCGTACTGTATATACGAATATATGATTTACGATCGATTCGAAAAACGATTATAAATTCATAAAAAAATATTTATGTTTTACCAAAACCGAAACCATTTTTTTTAACATCTCCAGAGAATTTAAAATTTTTTTTTACATAAATTGAAAAAAGTTAAAAAAATTTTAGTTTTTTAGTAAACAAATTTTCTACTGTACTTCAAAATCAATATTCTATTCAAATTATAATTCTAAAATAAATTTGGCTGAATAAAGTTCGCACGTTATAAATAAACAATGTAAGAACTTTATGTCAAAACATTTCAAATGATCATCATTAAAAATTCAGCTGGTACATTTATGTAAAAATTAAACATAAAATAAACCAACCTTTTCTAAGAATTAAAGACACTGATACCATTAAGATTCTGCTGGAACTATTTAATGTGATAAATTGCATTTACCTTGTTGTATATCAGAAACCTATGGCCAAATAATAAAATGTCGACAAAATCCGTTATATATTGATGATAAGTTTATTATCTACTTTTTCTAAAGCTGTTGGAAATATGATTCAGACACAAACTCAGCGCTACTTTTGTCACAGCCCTGCCTAGCCCTGCTATATCGACTACTGCTATTTGGTAAGATTCAATAATTATAGTACATTTGAAAATATGTCAACACGCAGGAACTGGATATTTTTTGGACACGAAAATGCAACTGCATCTGCATTATTGCATCTGACAACGAAAATAACGTTAAACGTATTTTTCTATATGAAGTGCCAAAATACTTCAAATAGGTAAAGTATTTTCCAAGCTTACGGTTTATCAAACAAGGAAAAGCAGTTGACGGACTTCAATTTAAATTCGACTGGAGCATTAAACCGTCTAACACTGTTCACTGCGTTTTTACAATTTTCAATGAAAGACTTAAAGAATAAGATGTACTGTTGACACCTATTCCAATATAGTTTCAACAAACTTCGGTACGACATGCATTTGTAATTACAACCAACAAAGCACAGGAACAATCACTATAAGCGGGTGAACATAATTTGGAAAATTCATGCTTAATATAGAAACAACTATTTGAGGCCTGCTCAAGAGACAGAAACTCTTCTGATTTCTTCATCAAAGTACCATCTTCCTCTGAGCAACCCGGGATAATTCAGCTATATATGTATCATACTTAATATTATTGTTAAATAAATAAATAAACAAGTATTTGACCCATACATGTGCTCGTGCATTGGGGAAATGCACGATTGTAAATATAATGATCTCTTATATACTTAAGAGATAAAAATTGTGCGAACGGTTTTTTATATATACATATTTTAATCTATTATATAACATCAACAATGTTGTAAATTAGTTATAATTTTAATTTGACATTTTAACGACATTAAAAAAAAATAATTACCATAATATTTAATAATCGAGCATAGTATAAAAATTGATAAATGATAATGCATATATAATACTGAAATTAAATTGTGATCATCGGCGGATACGAGATGAGGAGGTGGTTTGTCTTGCGTCTACATAAATAAAAATTTATATAAAACATGACTGATATACCTACGAAAGCAAGTTATGTTAAAAAAAAGCTATACATTTAACACACAATAAATTAAATTTTTTTTTATATTATTTTATTGATCGTGATCAATTTTGATGAATACAATATCACGATCAAGCTTCTGACAATATTATTAGCATCAATGCGGAGAGTATATTTTATAGTATTTATGTTTTAAGCGGCGCTCACCATCGATCGTTTAATAATAAATTGATATATATTGTATTTATATATGATATCGATCATATATCATATATTATATTATATGTATATTGTATATATACGCGATCACAAACAAAATAAAAATTAAAAGGCTTTGATATTTACATTTTATTAGCATAAAGATCAAAATGTATAGCCTCATAAATTATTTTCATTTTTTTTTTTGCACGAGAGGGAGAAAAAGATCACAATAATATTGCATTGTGTGATCTTTACGCAAATTTTAAATTGATTTTTAATTTAATTTAAAATATCTTTTTTTTTTCGGGGGGAGGGGAATTAAAGATTTGGAATTATTTTTAAGTGAAAAAAATTGCATTCTGACACACTGTACAGAGAGAAAAAAACGAAATGTGTCAAAATATGAAGAATTTATATGTACAGAACACTAAATTTTTTTGCTTCAGTTTGTTTCGCTTGATTTATTACATGGAAAAAGCATAAAATGTACATACATATAATAGAATAATATAATATTATTGTTGTTGTATATCTCGCATTTATGTTTATATGTTGTTTGACATGCAAAATACAACTGAAGAATTTTGATTTTAATAAACAGTGTTAGTACTTTTGGTATATACGTAAAAACATATTTTGGGAATAGGTGACATCATATTGTATAAACAGTATCATAAATATCCGGAAATCTTATTTTTATACTATCATATGATCGTGATCATAATTTTATTTTTCAGCCCATCATATATCAATCATTTCGATTGAATAATATACAAATCACGTAACCTTCCTTTATTATATTATTTTAATACATATATTTAATGTCTATTTTGTCTGGATAATATTATTATTAAAATAAAAAATCATAACCTCTAAATTTGTCAACAATTACTAGAATTTTTTTTTTATTATATTATATTGTGTATGAAAGTTTTATTATACAAAAATTAAGATTAATGGTCGACCTATTAAATAAAATTAACAAACACAAGAATTTATTTTTTATATATTATATATGGATGATGCTGTGATGTTATATGCTGTATATGATTCATTTTTTCTCTAGATTTTATGTTATCCTTTTCCAGTATTTAATTTCTTGGTGCATTTATGTTGGTTCGAGAGTCTCTCTCGCTCATACATAATATTTCATTTTTTTTTTTAGAGAGAATAACCGTGCGAAGAAGTATATACAAAACTAACTTTATGCTGTGTACAACAACGAACATAAAACCATTCATCATATTATGTTGTTTGTAGTGCATATATACACTTCATATTATACAAACTGCTATTGTTAAGTAAATTTTCAATTAACTAAAATGAATTTTAAGTGTGTGGTTTTTTGTTCAGGTAACGATAACATGATATTTGCGAGTATCATAAATTTTATTCTTTTACTATCAATCAAATAAAACGTACAGCTAAGTTTATTTATTATATATATTATGTACCCCACCATTGTATTTTATGTATATAAAGTGTGGATTAAATAAAAAACTACAAAAATTTTATTATTTCCGGCAACCGAATATTACAACAAACATATATACACGAGTGTATATAACCGACCACGAAGAAAATAAAATTCAATATATGAACCAAGCAGAAAACATACGTTTTGATATATATAAATATAACCATAAAACAATTTTTTAATGAAACAACTTCAACACGCAAATATAACAAAACAAAACTATGAGATAGTGTAAAAGTTTAAATTGTGATCAGTGCCCCGCGACCAATTAATTTTATAAATTCCAAAGTATCACAATAAAAAGCATTTAGATGATCGGTGATTTTCAACACTATATTACATTGTTTATGTGCCTAGATAAATAAATTTAAGATTATATACACTTGAAGCTGTTTCATGTTTTCGCACACTTTTCTTCGGGACAGTATATTATATATACAATTTTCAAAATATATAGGAATGTAATTTGGTTATCGTGACCAAAACAAAAAATTGCAAACAAAAATCATGTTGTTGAAGGTAGAATTTTAACTTGGCAAGAAAGTATTTGGTTTATGGGTCAGTGACCCGTATCTTTTTTCCTATTTATTTACTATAAACACGATTTTCCCAAATTTTGATTTATATTGCGCATACCATAAATCATATAATGTTAGATAATAGTACTAAAACTATTTTTAGCGCTGTATGATCTTTAATGGGATATTAACAGGCCACATAATTTAGTAACAATTTTACTTCGTTTGGTTAAATTTAAGATTAACTCAAATGTTGGTCAATGAACACCAAAAATTTATAGCTATTCCTTCGTTAGCAATTGCTATGTATATAAAGCAAATACTAAGAAGCAATTTCTTACTAAATATTAGTATATAACAAATAACCTTTATTTTAATATTTAAAAAGATTTTAAGAAGTTGCTTCGAGACGAAATCCATCAAAAGAGTATCAATTAGTAAAATTGTAAGAAATTCTGCCCGCATATTACCATTAATCAAACAAATGCTCAACAATGAAGCATTTGCTTTAAGTATTAGCAATTCCTACGTTTTATTCATACCATAATTAAGTTAAATGCACTGTGACATTTTTGTAATAATGATTTTGCATTAAAATACTCTGCAATTATGGTAAGACAATCGGTTTCAAAACCAATATGTGACAATCGTTGTAGGTATTTACATAAGCAGTTACTCGACAAAATATCAACTCTGTATGTATAAGAAAATTAATAACGTATGAAATGTCATGTTAAATTGAAAACTTTTGACATAAGAAACCATACACAGGAACTTAAATTGTAAATGGTAAAACTTCAAAACAATGTGTTTTGAGAATTATTTCAATACTGCTGACTTTATGATTCAATTATGACAGAATCTCGAATTTCGAACGATATTACTATCGTTAACATAAAATGGAAATATTTAAAATTAAAACATCAAAGCAGGCAAATTATTGTAGAAGAATGAATCTGGATGTGGTATTTTAATTGTTCGTTAAATAATTTTACGTATAAAGAATATTCTGTTTCCGAATCAAGAATTCCATTTCTTCTAAAATGATGTTGTTGAAATCTCCCAGAAAGTGGTATTTTTAATAGATTCACTTATTTTGAAAATTTAATACCTTTATTTACCTAAATCATCTATTTATTTAAACGATCACTAAAAACATGACATTTCTTAACTATATTTTCTAATATTTTATTACTTAAATATAAAGGGTAACATTGAATGGTTATATCAAACTATTGGGAATCTTTCGATTTTTTAATGTTATTAAATTTAAAATGTAGCGAGTTTAGAAATTGTTTCAACGGATCATTTGTTTTCAAATAAATTTTATGTTGTTTGTATTTTTTTTGTATTTTATTTAAATTTTATTTGTTGCTAAAAGTTTGCTGGTAATTAAAGATTTAACTAGGATTATCGGAGGTTATCCAATAAGCCTAGTTAAATAGTTGTAAGCCAGCACAAAAATATAGCTGGCCTTTGAAGTTTAATTAAATAAAAATTGATTTTAATTATTGTAAATATCAAGTAATATCAAGTAAATGATGACTCAATCAACAATAGTTCCTAAAATTAATTAGATTTTATAATAAATTTCACTTAACATATCATGTTGAAAAAAAGAGTACATTAAATAAAAGAGTTAAAACAAATAGAAAATCATGCGTAAAGTCTTCTGGTAACTTTAAGCAATTTGTGAAATATTGGGAAATTTTAAAAGCTCTGTGGACAAGGAAACTGAAATTAAATGTTAATAATACCGATCACGATTTCTCTATATACAATCGATCACGTTCGATCATAATTATAATATCTTTATCTATTTATTCACAAAACTTCTCAAGTTTTATATCTTTTCAGTGTTGTTTTTGAAAGAAACCAACAACAACATATAATTCAAACGCACACAGCATGCATAAATTAAAATCCTTCAATTAATGTCACAATTATTTGTGAACTCGTATATTATAATAGAATTTTATTTTTGATTATCGACGATATTTTGCATTTAATACATAATAAAGTAATTAAATAATTTCAAAGGTGCATCTACTAGCTAAATAAAATATCCAACTGTTTAAACTCGATCACGATATTATATATATGTATATATATATATATATATATATATATATATATATATATATATATATATATATATATATATATATATATATATATATATATATATATTTATTTATTTATATTATATCAGCGGTATCTCATAAAATTAAAGTTAATCAGTGTGTCCTTGCTTCCCAGGATAACTAACTTAGGTGAGTCATAAGCTTGGCCATTAAAAATTATCTAATTAGAAATCCTAGTATATGTACCTAGTATATGCAATTAAAAAATGATTTCAAAAATCGTTTAGTTCAAGGTCATTTATAATCCAAATTAAAAAAGGATGGAATAGGTCCAGACTTTTGGATTTAAATGATTTAAGCAAAGCCTTTAAGAAACTAGAAATACAATCAAATGGACTTTTTTGTTCGCAAATAATTTTATAACAAAAAAAAAAAAAACTCACACTTTTTTGCTTTTTATTTTTTCACTGTCATTCGTTAATTGAACGATTAGCGTTGCAGATAAATTTTTCAGTTTTTTAGTTGTTGATGATTTTGCTTTGTACCCTAGTAATTAAACACTGAATTGAGACTGCATTCGATTATGTTAAGGGACTAATTATTAATTCTTTTGCGAACAAAATGATAAGAAACTATTTTCTTTAGAAATAAAGATATAAATATTAAAATGATAATCGCATTATAAAAAGAATCTGTGATCTCTGTTACCAAATCCAGTGCAAACCCGTTTTCATGTTTCTATTCATATATATAATATATTTAAATGATATTTTTTAAATTACCATTGTTTAAAATTTCAACACCAAATATAACTGATAGAGTCTATTCTGAAATCATATCATTGGAACAGTTGCTATGATGAGTGATCTACTGTCACGAAATTACTGGCAACTCCGTTCACGTGATACAGAGAAAATGATTGTTGTTAGAGCATTAAATGAAGGATATTACTAGAAAGGAGGGGGAAACAGGAAGAGACCAATCTATATATAACAACAGTTTGTTGAATGAAACACCCACTGTCAAATGAATTGCAAATCATTGTGATGAATGATCCATAATGGTCGATGAATAATCGAAAACAAGTAATATAAAAAACTTTCTAAAGTAGGATCACAGTGATGTAATATCAGAGTTTGTTTTAATATTTTTAATTGTTCTGTGCTTTTATATATATATATATATATATATATATATATATATATATATATATATATATATATATATATATATATATATATATATAATTACTGGCGCTTAATATAAACGATCTAAAACATATTTACCGTGTGCCTCGCACATTGTTTGTTTAATTGTTATAAATGTATAAAACAGTTTTATAATGGATCAGATAGTTTAGTTATAGATCGTATCATATAAAATAATCATATACAAGCAGTAGTATGTACATAATTAAAACATATATGACTGAATATTAACTATGGCTGCGTGAAGGTAACATATGTACGCAAACATAACATAAAAAAAAACTAATCTTTAAACTCAGCTGATCGTATATATTCTTCCATTTAAAAGTCAAACACGCACACACATCAAAAAAGTATAAAGTTAAGATCACTTACTTACGCATACATATGTAAAATAAAAGAAAGAAAGAAATACACTCGTAAAACACACATTTTCGATTGTTTTTTTTTCTACAAACATACGATCGTCAAAAACAAAATTAGTTTTTGATGATGGGCGTTATCTCTGGGTTTTTATAATAAGAAAATGAATAAGAAAAATTTCATTTTGACTTGAACGGTGACTGTATTAGTGCAAAACAAATGGAATTATATTGTGATACATGTGTGTGCTAAACAATTTCCAATTTTATAGTAGTTTTCATAGGAGATACCTTATTTTTATTATAATATTATTATGATTAATTGCAGTAGTAACACAGCTCTAATCTCATTTACATTTATAATAATAATTTAATTGATTTGAAAGTCGTCAGATTATGAAATTAATAATTTATATTATAGAGGTATATACTTATATATATATATATATATATATATATATATATATATATATATATATATATATATATATATATATATATATATATATATATATATATATATATATATATATATATATTTATATATATATATATATATATATATATATATATATATATATATATATATATAAAATTGAAATAATGTTGTTTTGCAAGTATAATCGTGTCGCGTATACACAAACATAATTGTACAAAAAAATTTAAAAATTTCCCAACATAAATTCTAACAAAATTCTTTTGATTTTTGCGTACATACATTATATTTTATTCTTATATTGATTCTTATTTCAATTTAAATTGTTGCGATCGGATTTTTTACATCTACTATAAAATAATTAATTTTAAATTATTCAAAACACAAAATATGATGAGAAAAACACAAAATATTTTTTTTTTTTATTAAAAATATACAATTTCGTCTTTTTTCACTTCGATTCAAAAAAATGCTTTGCATACGATCGTCATTTTTGTTTTCTTATTTCAGTTTTTTTTGTTGTTTTTTTTTGTGGAGAAAAAAATATAATAATTTACGATCATCGAATTAACCAAAAAATAACAAAAATAAAAAACTTTATACAAGATCAAACAGAGATGGAATTGTATAATGAACGCGTGCGCTAATTTATTTAGGCTTTGTATTACATTAAGTACAACACTGCGATCGCATCAAAAAATAAATAATTTTGCAAAAATAATTAATTTAAATGATTAGAAACACATTCTTCTTTTTTTGTTGTTTTTGTTGTGTTTATATACAAATAAATAATAAATCAATAATCATTGGGTTTATTTTAAGTTCTTGTGTGCGTGTGTGTATATTTACATGATAACATAATATATACTTATATGTATATAAATATATACTATGTGTATTATACATATTTAAAAAATTACGATCCTCATAAATAATCGAGCTAGATGAGTTGAATATTTTGCATATTTGAATTTGATTAGAATTTTATTTGATTTAACCTTTTAAAGTAACTTAAAACAAGTTTCGTTGAAATCTTGTTTTCATCGAAGACTCAAACCAAAAATTGTAAAATCGATCAAAGTAGAATTTGGTCCATTTCGAAAAAAAATATTAAATGTAGCCATATTTGATATTCATTTTGCAAACGATAAGTTGCAATAAAAAAAACCTGTTGACAGATCTCGAAGAATTTATAAGTGGCTATCATGAAAATGTATATAATTAAACCTATTTGTCATCTGTCTATAATAAGATTAAATTATACCACACTTTTGTCTAATCGTATAAGGTTTAATTTTTTTGGAGGGATTTTTGTATCCAATATTCTGTCATTAATTCTTAAATTTTAATCACATGCTGTAAGAACTAATTTCTTTAAAAGTAATGTAATCAATCAATTGGTTTGTTTATAAGGTTTGTTTATAAGGTATTGAAAATGTTATGAGTGATAAGTAGTTATGTGCAAAATAACATACATACTATGAGAAGAAAAAACATTAAACCTTTATATTTCTAATATATAGTATTTAATCCTGAAAAAATTTACTTCCGAAATTTTAATTTCTATAATTCAAAAATCTTGAATGGAAACTAGTATTTTCTAATTAGAATCTAGCGTCAATTAATTTATGTTTATCTCATTCTCGCACATGTCTTGTGTATATAATATAGAATATACCATTACCAATTTTAAGATATGTTATTGACTCATTCTAACACGTTATCATAGCTATATTATTGCAAACATATAGTTATACGAAATTTAAGTGCTTTGATTTATTCTAACTATTAAATTGACGACCATTTTGTAAATTTGTAACATACTTATTGAAACTAGAAGCTAGGTTTGCAGCTGCAGCTAAGATACATTTTAACGCGGTTTCCACAAATCTTCAATTAATTATAGCTTCAAATAAATCACCAAGCTTAATAATTTGTGTAGCGATACATTTTTGTTCTTTGATAATTTGACCATTATGGGATTTGTGATATTTCGAATGGCGGACAATATTTATTTATGAAAGAAAAAGAAATCTTGAATTTAAGAAAAATTTAATTTAAATGAATTCAAGTGACTATAGATAAATATAGCTCCTTAATTCAGTGAAGACTTGTTAGTAGTACCATCTACGTACAATTTGTGCATTATAATTTTTGAATCTTTTAAGTTGAGCTAAAATGTTCATGTTACTTTCGGCTTAGCTAATTTTTATGTCAATGTAGATTAAGGTGTGTAAATCAAGCAAGTGGACAGATTAATGCTGGCTTGATTGCGACATATATACGAAATCAGAATTTATCAGTATAGATGTCCAGTAATTAAACATAGATAGCTCTAAATTTTAACTGTTACATTTCTGATGTTAGTACAGTAGTTAGTTAATAGTTAGACAAATATAAAACCACCCACAGTTTTGGTTTCCCTATACTGCCCGCGCAGAGAAAGTGCTTCAGTTAGAGGTGGAACATTTAGAAATTGGAATATATTTTCCCAAACTAATAATAAAACTATACGAAATATTTTTAATGGGGAAACATCATTGGCTTTTAAACGAGATGCACATATTAATGGCACATAGAGTAAAAATAGAATATTTTGGAATCCAACATATCTGGATCGATATAATTAAAAATGCACATGATTAAAAAAAGTAAAAAAACCACACGATCATTTAACGGAATTAAATCTCTTGACGAGAGTTACGTATGATCCAAAATTCGATTTTTAAATAAGACTTAAATATTTTCTTCCTAATGGAATTTATCTCATTGGCGCATATGTGAACAATATAAACCGTTTAAAATCTCAAATTAAATTTGGCAAATATTGGACACAGTCATAAACAGGTTAGCGGATATAAACCCGCAGTGAGGTCAATTTCACCGACTTAGTGTTTCGACGTTTCAAAATCGAAATAAAATTGTTAGTAATGAATCCATCTCACTAATTAAATTAATTGCACGTAAAACACGATTTAATTGAATTAAAACACAAAAAAACGTTGTTAAATCGACAACATTACAATAATCATATATATATATAAAGTCATAACCATTTTCATAAAAATAATCATTATTGTTACGATAAACATTAAGATTATATTATTTATAATAATAATCCTCAAAAAAGCAACATCTTGAAATTGAAACGAATGCGGTTTCATCATTGAAATCGCGGCGTACAAAAACGTATAATTTTAATTGTAAATTAGGTTGATTATAAGAAGGTATATAAAGGTGTTAAGGTAAATGGATTTGATATGTCGAAATTAATTGACGCGAACGCACATATAAAACTCACATATTTTGATTGGATTTTATGACGCATATACGTTTCTTAATCGTGTATAGAGGTATACGCATTTAATTTCTATTATTATCGCACGCATTAAAATAAAACGATGGAACACACAGATTAAATTTTAGCTTGTAAGTATATAATTCCGTATATTAAATTACTTTGGAGCTACCGCCTTATAACGTTCACCATGTTATTTTATATTTTAAGGTTTCTTTTGATTCTTTTGGTTAAGTTTTATTTAACTTGGCAGGCCAAATTTGAGATTTAATTGCGTAATGATTACTTATACGTACAATTTTTTCAGTATTTCTTTCGGTTAAAAAAGAAATTATATTATACAATTATGGTTAGGCGCACAGCTTCAAAATAAATTATTGCGTTTGAATTGGCCAAATTTCGGGATAGAGTTAAAAAAAAACTTATTAACATTTCTATTGGTTAATAGATGGCATTTTACCTAAGCTGATCTTAAGTCATTTTAAATAATATAAAAATAAAATAAAATAAAATAATTTAATCAATATTTTTTTAATAACCTTGCAATGAGAATATGAAAACAATCCAATTAGCCAAAGGTAAGTGGAACTATACTGCCATCTAACGATAAATATTAAAACTATATAAAAATGATTTTTCTAATAGCATATAAGACTAGACAAAAATTCTAATTAGTTATTCATTCTTTATATATTGGTGTCAATTTTTTTTCAATCAATTATCGGCGTTTGACAATCTTTCGACGGTCATGTCACATTCAATTAATTTAAAAATTAAAATTCCAAATCAGATTTTATATTTAAAAAAAAAAACATTATAAATGGAAAACAAGTTCCTAAAGGCTTGAAATCCTACACGATAAATTTCAAAATTTTATAAATTTCATAATAAATGAGACAAATTACATAAGTCAAGAAGAGCGACAACTAAAACACAACAACAAAGTATAATTTCTGGTTTATGAATGCAAGCTAAATGCATTCGTATATTGCAATAAAATTTTATATTTTATGTCGACATCGGTCGGTGTGCGCGGTTATCATCTAATTTAAAATAATTTTATTATTACACCTAAATATATATTTATATATACAATATGATTCAAAATGTGAAATTTAAAAATTGACACGCAAAATTAAATTAAATGATTTTCAGAAATTAACAACAAAATTAACATAAATTCTACGGTGCATCGTTATTTTTTATTTTTTTGGTCGAAGATTATAATTAAAATAAAATAAAAATATATTTTATTATAAACATTTTGGCCACAGGATACAATCAAAATAATCAATTTATTTGTGTCGCGCGTATATTATAAAATTACAACAACATTTCATATACATATACTAAAGATCGTGTTAAAAATCGCATTTATAATAAAACAAATTCTGATCAGATATAATAAATTGTGAATCTAATAAGAAATAAAAACATTTGTAGTGTTCCAAAATATCCGACACAATGTAAGGGTCGAAAAATATCCAAAGACCACACACATCGTAAACCATTTATAAAAAAAAATGAATAAATTAATTTTTAATATTGGGCTACCGAAAATTAGCTGAAATATCCTAGACTCAAACCAAAATATCAAAAATGTTTACGATCATGTTTATGAATAAAATATACCTTTTACATAAAAAAAAGGGATTCTTGTTTTTTGTATAGTCGACATTTTTTAGTGTCGCCCATAAAAAAATGTTAAGATGCAGGTTACCGATTTATGTAAAATACTTTGTTGATTAGAGATCGTAAATTTTATGTGTAATTTTTTAATTTAAGTGACACTACCGTATGCGTTTATATGTTTCGTTTCAACCGATCTTTATCAATTGTTGTACATCAAAAAATATTAATTTCGTCGATTTTTTATTTTTTATATTTTTTTGAATTTTTATTTAAAAAAAAAAAAATTATGCTAAAAGGTGGAATACGATAACATAAATTATTGCAAATTTTTTTATATGTTCGAATCACTACAATTAAGAATGTAAAAAGAATCACTTTTAATTATTTGGTGAGTATATATAAAAAAGAATTTTGTGGTGATATTATTTTAAGATCGTGTAACTAATTATGCCGGGAGGTTTTAAAATGTATATATGAGGGTACATTCCGTCGGTATATATAAATTTAAATTGAACTATGGCGGGAAATAAATTTTGTGTAACTAACCTGCGATAGCCATCCATGGATAAAATGTATGATTTGCAGATTGATGTAGACTGGTTGCTGCTGTTTGTGTGCCGCCCGTTGTAATCGAACAATTACCGTTCCATGCTCCTGCCGTTACACTTGTTGAACCACCTCGACTTGCTGGCGAACCACTTGACTCTAGATAGCCGCCCACCCTCGAGTCGGGTGTGCATGCCGATGGTCTGACTGGGGCGGTTGAATTTTGTGCACTTCCTCCACTTCCACTACCACTACCAGTTCCACCACCACCACCAGCACCATTTGACGTATTATTATTCCACACATCTTTATAACCATTAGTTTCGCCATTACCGGTTGTTGTAGTTCCTGTTTTGGCACAATCTTTATTATATGCTCCATCGTATATTTTACTACATGCTGCTGTTATACTGGCGTCATAAGGTGAATCTTGTGTTGTGCGTGACTGATGTAAATGATGGTTGGCATATGGGGACATTCCAAGCGATAGTGGAAACCCACGATATGCTGCTGACGGTGTCTGATCATGATGACCAGCCGTTGCCATTCCCATCCCCGCTGTTTGGTGGGGATGGCCATAAAAGCCCGATTGTTCGAAGTATGAATTCATATCAACTGTTAGAGTAATTTTGGAAGATTTTTATATAAACAGTGTCCACAAAAAAAGTTTTTTTTTTTTTTTTTTTTTTTAATATAGCGAGAGCAGCCCTAATTGATATAATATCGTGGTGATTTATATATAAATAATTGGCTGGAAGAATTCACTTAAAATTTAATTTTTTGTCACTTCACAAAAATTTCAAATTAATACATATAATATTATCACTTAATATCAATTAATTCTTTTTAATTATTAGCATAAATAATATTCACAATTTATTTCACCGTGAAAATATTTTTTCGAATGCATTTTTTCATATTTTAATATTTTCACTTAACACTTTTAATTGCAATATATATATATATATATATATATAACAACAAATTTAAATCAAATACCACTCATTAAACAATTCACTCAAATATTATATATGCACAACAACAATTTAAACTTTGTGGGCTATTTTTATAAATAAAATTAAATTTTATTATATAGCTATTTGTCTATTTTTATTTTTCCAAAAAACAAAAAATTAAATGAAAAACGAAAATTTCCATAAGAAATAAAAACAAAAATAAATAATAATAGTCGGTATAATAAAAATAATCGTTAAACTAATAATCGTAATAATAATAATAATTATTGTATAATGACACTTTTTATTTATTTAAATCTTCTTCTTTTTTATTTAAATTATAATAATAAAAATAAAATTTTATTTTTATTATAATAGGAAAAATAATTTTCGCGCCTGTTTCGCACCGATGTTGTACAACGAATGAATGAAAAATATTTTTATTATAAAAATTATTTTGTTGTTTTTGTACTATCGGGTGAGTAGTACATAACAAAAATACAAAAAAAAAATAAAAAATACGAACGAACGGAAAATGTCTAATTTTTCCAAAATACAACACAAAATATTTTGTGTATATAAAATTAAGTTTGAGAAAAAAATCACTCAATTTTTCGAGATTATATTGGTGTATAGCACACGACGATGACAACAATACTGAACTATACTAGAAATACATTCATTTTTATTAAAAAAATTTTTTTTATATAAATAAAACCAACACCAAACAGTGCACTGTTTTTGTAAAAAATCTACACTTTTTAGTGTACACTACACTTTTCAATTTTATACATAAACATATCTCTCTTGAGATACACATTGTACCATCAAAATACTAACGAAAATATTCTCTCTCTCACACACATAATAAAATTTCATTTTTATTATCTCTTTATATTGCGCAATCATTCTATCTCATTCCGTCTAATGGCTATAAAAATCATAATAAAAAATACAAATATCATCCATTAAAAAAAAAATAAAATTGGTTTAAATTCTCTATACGTTTGTCTTCCTTTGTCGGGCCAATTTTTACCGTATTCACATGAAACGGGGCTATTACACTTAAACCAATCCATCTTTTTTCCTATATACACATGTATACGATATTTCAGAGAATGGGAATTTAACAAAAAATAAAAAAATCTAAATGATGAATTGTTATATTATGGTCTCGCTCTACCACTTTGAATCGTATAGCAAATTTATTTTTATATATTTAATTTCACTTTTTATCTCTTTTTAATCATATTTTTATTTTGTATGCAATGTTTTTATTATATATTTTGTAGTTAATTATGATTTTTGGTCACTAATAAAAGTGAGTTCATTTTACCATAAATGAGATGTTTAATGCAATATTTGATAAAAAAGGAATTAATAAACAAATTTGCGGTGATAATAATTAACAAATGACCTAAGTTAATTTTTTTTATCTTTATTTACTAAAAATACTAATATGCTTATACAAATTTGTTGCCTATAAAGTTGTTTATTATGTATTACTTTATAAGAAACTGAAAATTTATTTAGCTAATAATTATCAAATATTATCAATTATTATTAAACTTACATTACAAATTTTATTATTAAGAATTCTGCTACTTTATTCAATTTTTTTTTATTGTTTTTAAATATTTTCATTTATTTACAATTTTCAATCTTAATTCTAAAATTTTCGAATCACAGCGTGGAATGACTGATCAGTTGTGTGCTGCCTATAAGAAACTATTGTGGGTTGTCTAATAGGAAACTGGATGTGAAGAATTTGGTTTTGCGCTTAGTGGTAAATTGAAATTTGGTACAGGAATAATTGCTAATTCAAAGAGTTCATGGATAGGAGCGGGTTTAGGTAATAATAGGTTTATATTTTATTATATTATCTGCGTTAACCCAAAATCTAAATTCATAACTTAGTATAGGTTTAATGATTACATTGTAAAGTAGTTGTTTGTGAGTTTGGGTTAAGCTATGAATAAAAAATACCGTAACTGGCGTATATAACTTTATTAATTATATATATTCTTAGTTTAGAATTTATGAAGCGGGAATGCCAGACAGGATTTCAAATTCCAACCTATATAGGTATTTCCTGTTGCTCTATTTTTGAATGTCGAACTTATCAAAAATAAATACAGCCATTACCATTTTAATTTTGCAAATAGGACAACTTGGGCTTTGACGATTATCAAAGATTTGGTTAAGGATAGTTAAAAAAACTGGATAGTGGTTTGATGGCAAATCATTTAAGGATTCTTTATTATAGTACATAATTGGAATTACTGGATAGAGCGAAGTTTCTATTTGGATCATGTTGTGTTTCCGCGAGCTAATAACTCCTGGTTGAAGGCCTTAGATGAAGTTTTTAAAGTCTTTTTTTTCACTTTTTAGTATAAAAATTATGGATCAAAGGCACTTAACAGTGTTTTGTTTTGTCAATCATTGTAATTTTATGGTATGATGGCATTATTGTAGAACATAGCATTTAAATATGCTGATAATCTTTTTATTCATCAATGATATCTATGTTATTTGGAATCTACTGTAGTTCAACTACTCCTGCCTTGAGTTCAGTTATAATATTTACCGGTTTACGTTCTGGCTGTTGCGACTTTGACACAACAATGCGACTTTTCCAAAACTATAAGCTAGAGCTGATGCTGGCAATGCTGGCAATTTTACTAAATCTGCATCGATAGGTGTTAAAATGTTGACTGTAAAATTGCGTTCATATGTAAAGCTTACGCTCACATTAGATGTTCAATTTATATTTCTTAACTATAGGAAGACTGATGTGATCCAAAAACTGTTGAACTTATGCCATTTGTAAAAACAGTGAATGATTTCCATTAGTTTTGTAAAAATAAATTAATTGAATTTGATTAAAAACACTGTACAAGTTTACAAACAGCGGATCTATACCAAAGTGTCCTAAATCTGGTACGTTAAAAGAAACTGAAAAATAGTGGGTTGTGATTGGATCTCTAAACAAATAGCAGAACATACTAGTTTTTTTCATTATCAGGTTTGACAAAAATAAACCGGGGATATATGATTAAAGTCTGAAATGCTGAAAGACGAAAAGAACAACACATCATCAGTTTATATGATTTTATTAACAGTATAATGGTGTAGCAATACGGTTTACCCTACGTTGAGCCAGACCGGGAAAAACTTGGTGTAGATATATGGGTTTGGTATATGGATATATATATCTGGTGTGACTAGAACATCTTCTTTACCTGAAAATTCTTTGTTGGAATCTGTTTTTTTGACTTTTTTTACTATCATAAACACGGTTCAGATACACGAATATGGTGCTCGCCGCAAGTTGGTCTCAGACATAAATCACAGAAGACGCTTTTTCTCGTGTCTCAGATTTTCATACTTTTACTATCTTTATAACATTATTCACATCTGCAAAAATTATTGCTTATTTGCGTTAAGGTATTTAAAGCAGTTTTCATGGATGATTTCAGTAGGATTTTGCTCTGGATGTCTTTATGTGGCTGAATCAATTTCAGCACTCTTTAAACTTTTTAAAAATAACTCACTCTTAAGTACAATAATATTTTGTCAAACTTGTTGGTGTTTCAAGCTAGATGACATAATGTTCAAACAATTTGTAAGCGACTAGTCTATATAGTGTTTTATAAAATATGACTATTGATCATCGGTTACTTTCCCTTTTGTAGGTTAACCCGTGCCTCCCTTTTGCCTTTGTGTTCGTTATAATTATGTATATGATACATTTATCTCTTGGGGTGCTTTTATTCGCCTTGACTCAACAGAAAACTGGCAAGCAAACGGTCTCCTTTTCCTATTCTCTTTATCAGGTGTCAAAAATCAAGGTATTTCTAGTTTATTCAACCTAATGGTACTTTTAAACATTGTGTTGTGGATTCACACATATTTTTGAAATGGATAATTTGGTTATCAGTGGTTCCCAAAACAACGCATTCAACAATAGCAATTAAAAAAAAATGGGTCGTTCCAAGTTTTTTGGTAAATATCTCAGGGCAATATAAAGGTTAGGAAATTGATTCTATCTTGAGTTTTGGCCTTCATCAGCCAAAAGTATAGACCATTAAATTTTTTTTTCCATTTTTGCCTTGATCCATTTTATTTCTGGCCGTTCTTATTTGCCTTAGCTGACGCTAATTAATTCTTTTTTTACCTTTCTTCGTCAACGCTATATATATACCACCAATATTTTCCGCATATACTGAATGATCTCTACAAAACTACATGTCTTAATTATTCTTATTTCGGATCACCGCCTTTAAAAAAATTATCATCTCTATAGATTAAGATGATCAACCGATAACAAAAGATACAACGGATTAACTCGTCTACTAATTAGTTCAACTTCATCTTCCATATTATTGTTATTTAAAAAAAAATACTTTAGGAATAAAACATAAACTTTAAGGATTATATATCACATTTAAAAATAGATTTTTTTCTTTCGGGCCTATAAGATGAAAACCTCCTTGTTAAAATCGAAAAAAAGCTTGACTCTTAAAAGATACATTATTATGATTTATTTTATATTGATTGTCAGTTGAAAACTATAGTTCAAGGTTATGTGATACTAACAGTGTCGATGTTTAAAGAAAACACAGCCTTTGCAAAGACCAAGGAACGTTCCAATCGGGTTGATTGCTATTATTTCAGAGCTCTTGTCATTTGGAGAGAACGTTATGTGAAACAATTTTACGAGCCCAGTTTTAGTATTGGGGACTTATATACCGAGTATTTTTTTTAAGCTTTGACCTTCAAATACTTTGGAAAATAAGCACTCTAAAAAAAAAAAAATTGTCCACCATCAAAATTTAATCATTACGCGGTCCTTGTAGATGGCACGGCGGTAACTTTGAAATTTAAATAGGAACTTCCATTTTTTATTGCAGATTCAGATTCTACTGCTAAAAAAAAGTACGTATAGGATTTGTCAGAATCATTTTTATCAATTCATGATAGTGTTCTTTTTGAAATGTGGATTATTAAGTGCATTGAAGTCGAAAGCCATTGTTTTGAGCACTTATTTAATTGAAAGATGATAATAGTATAGTTTCTTGATAAGTCATTTTTCAGGAATTGAAAATTTAAGAAAAACAATTTGGTGAAGATTAATTTTGAGTATTTACATTAAAAACGTGTTATTTTTATTGCAAACGTATGCAAAAGTTCTCAGTAGGAGAAATCGAAAAAAAATTTAGTATCGTCTATTACAGCGCCATCTATCATGAATCGAAAAAAAATGTTTCAGACCAATCCTAAAGCGGACTTTTCTTAGCCGTAGAATCCGAATCTGCAATAAAAAATAGAAGTTCCTATTTAAAATGCAAAGTTATCATCGGCCCCATTTACAAGGAGGAGAAGCGAGTTTATTAATTTTAGGGGTAAATTAAAGAGAATATAAATATATTCCCTAAAAGAGTAAATTGTAAAAAATTTCAAGGATGGTTATATTAAATCCGAAATATGGTGGCAAGTAAAATATCGCTTTCTGCCTAAATAATGTACCTTTATTTCGGCTCTTGCATTAAACCACCTACCGATAGTATTGTTAACTTAAAAATTATCATCAAATAATCCGATCTATTTTGTACATCAATCGTAAATCGACTATAAGTCGGAACAGCTTATTTCACATTAACCCGAAAGTAATAATCGTTTGTAAACCACAAAAAGTCAATTTTAAAAATTAACTTTACAACCAAGTTTTATTACAACCATTTTAAACATACCGATCGTTTTCATCTTCAAAAGGAATATAGCAATGGCATGGTAGGACGAACAAAACAATCATATCTTAACAATAAAAGAAATAACCGTATATACATAATATGTATTGAAAAAAGGTCATAAAAATTGTTTATAGTCCTTATGTATATGTATGTATTATATATACATTCTTGTCTTATCCTTTTTTTCCTTAAATGTGTGCGTCCGTCCATTGTTTTCTGTGATTGATTTAAATGGCAATAAAAAATTTGTGTGCACAATATAAGAAAAGGGGTGCCAAAAAATTGCTAATAAAGCAATTATAATAATTTTTATTGTATTTTTGTTACGACCGCCTGAAGAACGGTATTATAATCATAAGAATAATATAACATGATGATGTCCTTTTATTTTTTATTTTTTTTTATGTTTGAGAAAATTGAATGGGTTGGTAGAATATAATGCGGCAGAGAATATTAAAAGATTTTGAATACTTAACAAAGTATCATAAAGGGTCAAAAATATTTCAGAATTGTGTTATATACAAAAAAGATTGTTATTAGATATGGAACGTATTTAATGATCGTGTTGAAATAAAAATGGACATTTAAAAATTAGAATATTATATAATAAATAAATTATTAGCAGATAATTGGATAGGGTCACCGGTGTTACGTGAAATCTGATTCTTGAAACTAGTTAAATTATTTAAAGTGCGCATATTATTAAAGGGTGTGTGGAGTTAAACAAAAAATTCTACCATTTTAACAATTAAACGAGTTACAAGCGCATCAATCAACATGTTGAACAGACATGTTATACCAACAACAAAATCAACTCAAACTTAAAACCAAATCTTGTTAGAATCTACTTGTTCATTTTCTTATATACATTATTGTTTATTTATTTGTTATCTACCATAAAAAATGAAATAAAAACTATAAAATTAACGATTTGTTTATATAATAAAATCAAATGACTAACAACAAAATAATCATAACCATAATTGAATGAAGATATTAAGTGAATACATTGATAATGTAAGAGATGTTGTGTGATGAGTTTAGTATGTAGATATAAACACATAGAAAATGCTTAAGACAACATTATATATATATATATATATATATATATATATATATATATATATATATATATATATATATATATATATATTTACTTTGCAGTTATTTTGAAGTTTAAAAAATTTCTGTTACACAAAATAGAAAAAGTGTTGAATGCAGCTTAAATTTTTGGGTATATGGTATATATTATATATACAAATCATGAAAAAGTGGTGTATTGCAAAATCGGTTCTCCTTTATTTAACAACATTGTAGTATATATATATATATTTAATTCTGCACTATACAATTCTGCAATATTATCGTAGATACTAAATTACCAAAAGAGATGAAATGCTTATTTGCGGTGGCGAAATATTTGTTGGTTCCTTTTTTATAGGCTCAAACGGTAAAGGATTATGGTTATAATTGGTTGGTTTTCATAATTAAAATTAAAAACTTTGCATTTAAACGACGACAATTATAGATAAATTTAAATTTCAAAAACGAGTATTATTAACAGTGGTTACCTTTACGTAAACAAAACAGCACACAAAAAGTAATTGAATGAGGAAAATCGTTATTTGTTTACTTTTTGAGTGACATCATGACTTGATAATTGTAAGGCACTTCATGATCATTGTTTGTTGCTAATTTGCATAAAATTTGTTTGAGCTTAGGTTAAATGCATTTGATGTCTATAGAAAGTTTTATTTCCAAAGTAGTCTTTTAGCATTAGGGCTCCAGAAGAAATTCTAAACATCGAGGTTTTTGGTTCACCTCCACCTGACGCAACATTTAACCCTTAAGTTGATAGGCATAATATTTTGACGATCTGGCTTTTATGAAAATAACGAGTTTAAACGGAAATGGCCAAGTGACCTGTAAAAATGTTTGTAAACATGGAGTAATATTTTGGTAAAATTAAATTGAAATTTGTGATAGGCTCAGAATATTAATTATTAGAACGAGTTTTTATACAGAAATAGATAGTAAATGCTTCTTAGTGGTATATCTTTCATTCAGTCACAAGCGTGTTAAATAATTTCCTCGATAAAATGACAGTGGCAACTTGTTACATGTTTTCGTATTTTTTGCGATCTATTTAAAGGTAATTAATCTATTTAACACAGTTTATATCCTCAAACTTGTTAGAACTTTGACATTTGACACTTAAATGAATTTTAAAATAATTTCAACTTTCTAACTTTAAATTATAATTCGGCTTTTCAAGCCTTTATTTGTGATAGTGATAATTATTGTAAATGAAGTTTATTCAAGGACGAGTATCGTCTGCGTAGATTTAAAGTAAGATATTTCGTAATCGAGAGAATCCTTTTGATTGTAATGATAACACTTTTTTTGCGATATCGCTTTACAAAAAGTTTCATTTTGTTCATTATATATTCATTTAAAAAGACCGACATTTAATTTTAATTAACTATTTGGTTGTTTTTACAAATTGTTTCCATAAATTAATTATATATTTGGAATGATTACAGGTTTTAATCACAATTTTAAACAGTATGCAAATAGCATGATTATTGGTGATTTTTTGTCGGCTTTAATTTTAAAATACATACATACGGCCTTTCAAATGTAAATCGATGGGTCATATGTAGCTATCCAAAAACCAGATGTATGTTAAGAATGTTTATGCATTTTTTAACTGAAAATCTTACTATTCCATTAATATTCAAGCAGAAAGTTATTCTTTAAAATTTGTTATGCTTTAAAATTTGTATTTTGTTTAGGTTTGAGACTTAAAGCCACATTAACCGACGTGGTGGTTAGATGGCACGGTTCCACTCATGACACCCATATTTATAAAAGTTCTTCGCTTTATAATTTTCACCATTCTGAAGCTTTTCAGAAAATGCATGGAATTATTGGATAGTGTGGTTAACCACTTAAATATTGTCTTCTAATCTCTTTAATAAGCGCAGAAGATAGTAAATTACAACAAATTTCATAAAAAAACCTTAAAGATAATTGAGCAAATTTTTGACGTATTAAAAAGCCACTTCAGAATAATTTGTCGAATTAATGCAATCTACTTCAGGAACAAGAGGACGGATAAACAGATACATTTTGATAAACTATAGTTTCCTAATCAATAGTTAAAACAGGGTCTAATAAAATTTAAAACATATATATATATTTTAGGAAATAATATTATTTACTAATATATTTGTTTATTATTTTTGGTCTAATAATTTTTTTTTTGGGCGTAATTTTAAATCCTTAAATTTATTCCGTAATGCTTCTCCGGATCGTGCTACAATTTTTGTATAAAATAAAATAATAAATCTAATAATAATCATCTAATAATAAAAAATATGTTAAATTTCAAATTTTATAAATTTTTCACCTTACATGAGAGAAATTATCGATAACTCTATAATATTTTTAGCAATACCATTAGATCATTTTCTGAAAAGTAAATTGATTGTTTTTCACAAAGAATAATTAATTATCCCACAACAAAATATAAACAAAACCAAACGGAAAAATTATGTGACTTATGGCAAATGACACTAGCAAATCGTATTCGGCCAAATGCTCAATTACAAATTTACGATCATTATCGAAGATGTTGATGTACAATCGCAATTTCAACTGTCGTAAATCCACCATTTTGTGACGGCGTGTATTAATCATTTGCGACTGAATCGTGATAAATCTCTTAATCTTGAATCTGGATATTATAAAGACACACTATACGCGATAAAGACGCGATAAAGACACGGATTCGTGTTTTAAAAAAAAGTATTCAATTGTGCACAGTCAAGCAAAAGACCAGATTGCTAAAGTATATCCACATTTTTGGTTTATGTACTGCTTCGTGTGACAAATTTCAAGATACAGACAAACAAATTTATCCTTATACATTTTAAGCGGGTTGCAAACCGCAAGATAACGGCAGCAGAGGTTATGACTGGGCTAAAGTATGAGATATAAAAACTTTCAGGAATGCAATCTAGAATTAAAATGTGAAATTACCAAAAATGTGGTTGAATTTCCAAGCCTATATTATCTCCCGTTATTTAATCTTGATATAGTATTTTTTTTTTGCCAAAAAGACACTATACATAGTATTTTCAGTATATTGTGTGATTTTAATTCAAAGGTGGTCTATGGTATGATTGAATAGATATTGATAATTGTTGTATGTTAAACAACCACGATTACTTCTGTAAAACTTTTAAAACTAGCAAACCAATTAAAATTGTATATATATATATATATATATATATATATATATATATATATATATATATATATATATATATATATATATATATATATATATATATATATATATATATATATATATATATATATATATATATATATATATATATATATATATATATATATATATATATATATATATATATATATATATATATATATATATATATATATATATATATATATATATATATATATATATATATATATATATATATATATATATATATATATATATATATATATATATATATATATATATATATATATATATATATATATATATATATATATATATATATATTAGGAAATAATATTATTTACTAATATATTTGTTTATTATTTTTGGTCTAATAATTTAAGTTTTTTTTTGGGCGTAATTTTAAATCCTTAAATTTATTCCGTAATGCTAAAATTGTTTTAGAAAACACTAGTATTTTACTTTATTCTACTAGTACTTAAAGACACTGATCGTTAACGGAGTATGAGTGAAAAAATTGGAACAGCATTTGCCAAGAGAACGATTCAAATACGAAAGTTAAAAGTTTTGGTAAGCCAAACCTTATATAGTAGCTCAAAAACCACCAAGTTTCTTTGTTTTTTGCACTTCTTACGCAATGATTGTTGTTGTGGTTCAACACTTTCATTAAAAAATAATATTTTAATCAATTATGAGATATGAATAAAACGCCAAGAATTAATTAGTTGCAGTATTGTTTTACTGAATTTTCATTCAAGTGGCCAACCTACACTCTAATTCTGTAAAATATAAGATAGAATTAAAATCCAATTTTTGTTTTGAAAATTACTTTTATTTTTAATTATAAGTCAAAATTGAATACACAAAATATAACACACGTAATTAAAACACATAAATTATAAGATTCAGGTACAGATAATTATGACAAATTCAAAAATTAGCGGGTAATCCGAAAAAAGACGAACACATATCTTTTTTTCGGATTAGCCATCCAATTTCGGAGTGCTGTCAAAACTATATTTGGTCTCTATTCCCTCTATTTTTGCCTTCCTTTTTTAATTTGATTAATTTTTTCGCCTCACCATCGTGGAAACCTACTATTAGGGTGCTGATGTGAAATTCAATATTTTTATAGTAAAATTCTTCAGAGAAATTTTCAATATTATTATACAATCTTTATGTTGACTTGATATATTTTTAAGTAAATTATAGTACTTATGCAGTAAATTATGGTATGTTGTAGTAAATTATGGAACTATTTTTGCAGTACTGATTATTGCAAAATATTTGTGTTTCTCTCGCACTTCATTTCACTTTATTCTTACTGAAAAAAAATGTTTTGTAGTCGAATAAAGACTTTAATGCAAGTACCGCCGTAGAATTATTTAAGCTTACCATAACCTGCAGACTCCCAAATGAATATTTTGACTTTCACGTTTAATCAAATTTTTATTTTTATTTTATTACAATCTAATCTCCTGTGGCCTTATTTTAGCAATTTCCGGGAAATGGGGGACATTTTGGGTTTAAAGCAGTTATTGCCTAGACACTTTTTCTACATTTTTTCATTCCTCTTTTCCATTTAATTGAGATAAATCTGTCAAAAGCTTCTTAGCCGAAAGTAATTATGAAATCACGGAAAAATGTGATTAAATATAATTTTTAATAAGCCTAAGAATTATGTTTAGGAACCTTTCAAAAGAAGCAACTCCGGTTAGGTGTATCACAATTAACGGTAAGTAAATGCATTAAAGAATTTCGCACGATCGTCAACAACCTTTTGATGAAAATTTATATTAAATTCCTACAAACATTATCTGAGATGGATGCAGTTAAATTACAGTAAGAATATCTTACAATTTTGTATTGGGGCATCAGTAATATCCATGTGTAAAACATCTCATTACAGGTTATATGAGAAATTCAATTTGATTGGTATAATCGGATGTATCGATTGTACTCATGTGTCGATGTATAGACCAGTGCATCGAACACATTTATCTAATTTGTCATCATTACCACTCAAAAAATGTGCAGTTGGTATAAGTATAGTGATAAATATTAAACATTTGTAATATTGTTATGACTTATATATTATTGCAGATTTGTGATTATAATTTAAACATTTTAAATGTAAATGCATCATATTGTAGTTCTAGCCGAGATGCTACTATTAAGCGGAAAAGTATAGCAAAGACATTTTTACATAATAAATTCGAAGCAAGAAAATTATCAAACACATCGTTATTAGATATAATTTATTTATTTTAATATTTTAATTTGTAGTGTTAATTCACGGGCCTAGCCATATCATTCATAATTTTTATTATCACCATCAAATAAATTGCATTTTAAAATAAAGTTAATGATTATTTTAATTTCCAATTAGTCGTCCTCTAAACAAATAGTTTCCCAATACTCAGGAGATCAGTGAGCTCAGGATTTGTCGATCTACAAAAAATATTATTTAAATTTAGAAACAAACAAAACATGGGTTTAATTAGTAATTTTTTTAATAATTTAAAGTGATAGTGGTTATCCACTACAGGCATGGTTGATCACACTGATTCAAAATCCAAAAAAAGAATTTGGAAAGACGATATTATATAGCACATTGCTCAGCTCGTAATTGTGTGGAAAAATGTAACGGGGTCTTGAAATCAAGATTTAGATGTTTGGCAAAAGATAGGTGCATAAAATATTTACCTTTCGAAGTGGAACAAATAGTAAACACCTGTGCTTTTTAAAGATACACAATTACAATTATGAACCCGACTTGGTGCAACCAGTACCAAGCGAAAATCAATTGAACATTACTGCAGATGACATAATTACCATAGATGTATCGGATGAACGGTTACTAACTGTGGCTCGAAAAGTTCGAACTTCAATAGTTCAAACATATTTTAATGATTAATAAATAGAATTTTAATAAAAAATTTACCTTTAAACAGTTTTATTTTTCTCCTCCATTGCAGCAGCGATTCTATCCGTGGAGTCTACTTTCCCCTTGCTTTTCCTGTCTAAAGCAGCAGCAATGCAATTCAAAGCTGAAGAAGCTGATCTCTGGTATCAGCAGAACCTACAAGTATAAAAATAAATTAAAAGATGTACCGTTTAAATTTCTTTATACTCGGTTTACGAACCTCATTGCCCCCGTACATATTTTCTATAAAAAAGACCATTATATAAAAATATTAAATATTTTATGTGAATTATTTACTTCATGTCGATCCAAGCACGCCTCCATTTCTCGCCATCTTTATTCGCACCACCTAAAGACGTCAACTGTTCTGCTACTATTTTTCAATGCTCTCGGTTGTTGCCCTTGCCACACGCCAAACACACACCAGAATACGCTTTGGGAAAAAAGAAATAAAACTACTAGAAAATTTAATTTTCTCGTAACCGAAAATTACCAGAATAGGGCTACTGAACTAATGGGGAATTTATTTCTGACTTAATTTACTAAGATAAATTTATCTACGACTCCACCCATTGGTGTTTCACAGTTTCTGGTATAAGTCGTTATTTATACCACATCGTTATTGTGGATCTAAATCAGCAAGACACTGTTTTTTCTAACAATTGAAATAGTTCAAAGAATTTGGTAGTTTTCAGTCTGCGTATAATATTGATGGTTAACAGCAGAATTCCTTTTATGGTGATGGTTAACGGCAGAATTCCTTTTATACTCACATGTTGCTGGAGTCTTTCTTCGTATTTCTTAGCATTTTTTGGATATCAATTGAAACAGGATCCACTTTAAGAGCTCATTGTAGACCACTACTCTTGACGTACCATGTGCATCGACGATGTCCCTTAGTACCGTTTCTAAGTTTTGTACAACCCCAATGTTAAATACCATATAAGTGCATATTGGTTTCAGTATTTGTTTATCAACTATAGCAGCTTATTGTATGATGAAAGGGAAGAGTGTTGGCCTATCAGCCAATGACAAAGACATTTCCGATTTGTATTCTTAGGATGCTGAACCCGGTTGGTATTCTTCCTGCATTAGAAATGTCAAAGTTACTCAATTAGAAATTTTAACAAAATATTACTTAATATAAATGTTAACTTATACCACAATGTTGTAAGTTACTCAAAACTAAAATGTCTTATTGCACCAACAAAATTAACCTAAGTAAACAGTATACTGAGCAAGTTTTATATAAATTATTTAATAGCTCAATTTCTTTTATATATATATATATATATATATATATATATATATATATATATATAATTAAATATATATATATATATATATATATATATATATATATATATATATATATATATATATATATATATATATATATATATATATATATATATATATATATATATATATTTATATAAATATATATATATATATATATATATATATATATATATATATATATATATATATATATATATATATATATATATTTAATTATATATATATATATATATATATATATATATATATATATATATATATATATATATATATATTTATATATATATATATATATATATATATATATATATTTATATATATATATATATATATATATATATATATATATATATATATATATATATATAAATATATATATATATATATATATATATATATATATATATATATATATATATATAAATATATATATATATATATATATATATATATATATATATATATATATATATATATATATATATATATATTTATTACTTTGTATAATTGGATCTACCTAAAAAGTAGTTATCACAGATTGATATGTAAAGTTGCTTAAAAATGTTTTGCTCAATTTTAATTTTTAATTAAATCAATGTCCTACACATATATTTGCTTTTATCATTTTAAGTCAACATAATGTTTTATTAGCAGACCTAAAATGATAATTTTTAAAAACTCGATTAGCATATTTTTCGAATTTATTAACAAGTAACTTTAAGTAAGAAACAAAATTTCGCAATATTATGAAACCAAGCTTTAGTCTTCCATGAAAGAACCAAATTTTTAGCAACAGAGTCCTGAATCAATAATCTAGAAATCAGCAGAATTTTAATTGTGAAAACCATGTTTCAATCGTATGACCTATAAAATTCATTTACATTTTTTTCTTGCTTTTTCGGCAATATTCGAATCAGTTCGATCTTATTATAATTTCTTCTGCCACATATCTTTCAGGGCAATGGTAAAAGCTTGTAGTTGAGTTTTCTTTTAACATCTTTAAAATTTAAATAGTACATTAATTTTGTATTTTAAAGAATTTTTTGCTTGTGTGGTTTTGAATCAAACCAATCAAACCAATCAATCATCCGATGATTTTAAAGAATTAATCACCATTTATAATATTTTATGTAATAATAAACTCAAAATATCTGGCCAAAAAAAAGCCTTGTTCAACCGACAACGGACGTTTATGCAAAGATATGCTATAAAAACTGAGCAAACCATTTTTAAGAAAAAGATTTTTTAGAAAAGTTAGACTTAATCAATAAATTTTTTACTGAAGGCAAACAAAGTCATTGTAATGGCTGACTTTATCGTAAGAAAAGTCAGTAATATTGATCAGTTAGCTTTAAGCCGCAATAAAGAAACTTTACTGTTGAAAGTTAAAACCTGAAAAGTGGCGCTATCATATTAAGCGACCAACAACTTGGTTCAATATAGTGCAAAACTAAAGTACATAATAAAAGCATTGATCATGGCACACTTCAGGATACAATAATAATACTTTAATAAGTATTTGGGGCATAAAAATCAGGAGATTGTTTATATAAAGTGTCTTGAAACCTAATTGTTACAAAAAAGAAGCCAACTATGAAAGTTTATACAATAAAGAAGTATTCATTATATTCAATTATCGAGAAAGCCGATTTGCATTTATTATCGCGTAGATACAGGAATCTGAATAAAAAAAGAGGTTTTTTGTATTAAGAAACAAATGATAGTGGCTAAACAGGCTTACAAATAACAGAGCATGAGCATCAATCATCCAGTTAGTGACCAAATGGCTCATTAATTCTTATTAAAATCCAAGATTTTACATAATTTCGTCTCAAAGTGTAGGTCGCAACACGATATTATGCACTTTTATCTCGTTATTAGGGAAGTTATGTTTAACATCATCAAGACAAATTATAACACAACTTAACGTGCAGTATTTAATCTATCGGTTAGCATTATCATCCACTCTGCATCTGTTTAAATATTGAAGCAAAGAGCCATATCGTATATGAACTACTTACAAACATTAGTAATGTATAACGATTTTATACTATACTACAATGCGTCAACCACAATATTTGTTGTTACTTTTCGACAAAACCTTGACCAAATTGTAATTGGCCCAAGTATCGATGACTAAATCAAAAAATTTGATTAAAAATCAATCAAAATATTATATTTTAAAATTATTTCAATTCGCGATCAACAAAAAAATGTAAGTACATGGTCGTAATTTAAATAATTAATAGATTATTAAAATAATTGCATTTATATGTTAGATATTTACAAAGCCATTATTATTCATTTTGGCGGGCAAATTTACAATTTGCAAACAATAAAATAGTAAAGTAGTTAGCAATTTTTTTGACATTATATATACCT
This sequence comes from Tipula confusa, assembly GCA_963556175.1. Lineage (NCBI taxonomy): Eukaryota > Metazoa > Arthropoda > Insecta > Diptera > Tipulidae > Tipula > Tipula confusa. The sequence continues at coordinate 162,825,467 of OY744475.1, read as the reverse complement.
TATTTATTTGGTGTAACCATAACTAGACAACCAAAAACATTATTCTGTCAACAAACACAAATTACGATTAGAGTATATATATTATAAAAACTAATGTATGTAGTACATATCGTGTAAATTGTAATATTGATGTCGAAATTGTTTTATGGTAATTATAATGGAAGTGATCTCAAATTTTAAATGATCATCTACGAAATAGAAATTTAAATGTAAAGTGCGGCCAATTAACTTACATAAGAAATTTGGCACCTCGTGCCATTCCCATAACCATAATTTACAAAAAAATAGTCAGGAATACGATTATTTTGTTAAATATATTATACATGGTATTACTGTGGCAAAAAAGCATTAAAGCAAACTAAATGGTTCTAAAATAATTCAAGCGCAAAGTATATAAAATATTATAATATCTAAGAGAATATAAAATTTCTATAATTAGATTTTTTATTTTTTTTTAAATAAATGAAAAACAAAAACATTAAATAATAATTTATTATATTAAAACTAAACTATGTATTTACAAATGAAAGCAAAATGTACAAATTATCACGTAATTGCGGCATAAATGGTAGCATAAAAATATTATAAATTCTCTATTTTGTTGTAATTAATATGAACATAGATTTTCTTTTGTTTATACTTATATAAAGTCATAAAAATTATTGTTAATTCTTGTATTAAGTAAAACTTGCTATATATAATATATCCAACTATATCTCATTATATATAGTTGTAAGGTTTTGTGGTGAAATAATGATTGGTTTAATACTTATCATTAGTCGGTAACAATAATTTATTAAGTGACTGCGCTGGTTTGTTAAACTGGAAAATTACGAATTATTTTCTACTCAAGCAAAGTGCACGATTTAACAATTTGAATTTTTTACAGTGTTTTATGAGTAGTTTAAATTTTAATTTGATGTTTGATATCATGTTTATCAGGACACGAAAACTTAAATCAATTCAAGTATAAAATAATTTCTGTAGGTCAATTCTGGTTATCCTTAGAAAGTTGAAATTCGTTTTTTTTAAAGTAATAACTGTTAAATTCAGTTTTTTATATTTTTCGTTAAACTGAATTTATGGTCGAAGTTATTGATTTAAAAATAATTTATAATAATAAAATGCAATCCAAATTTTATATGATTATATCCAGCCTAAAATATCTCTTTGTCAGATGAATCTTATGTAAAAAACCATTAATGATCCAAAAATTCTTAAATACAACTGAAAACAACCTTTGACCTATATCGCTATTTTGTACCTAACAAATTCAAAATAAAATATCACCATCATGAAATGGCGAATATTCTATAACCTTAAAAAAAATTGTATCATACATAAACATTCAAACCATGACTGATTACTACACGGTAAAATTTGAAAAACCTTTTGCTATTCCTAAACACTATTGTTAACTCTGCGTGGTGGATGAAGAGTCTCAAAGAAAAGATATTTTTCCTGTGCTCTTCCCATTTGAGTTTAGCATCGAATTCCCAAGTACTTATAAGTATAATGACATAACGTACAACCTTGTCGTTGATGTTTATATAGAAAGATTAGTAAAAAATTTTATATGTAAAATTGGTATGGGTTGATTTGGTCTCGTTGAGCTTAATACTTTAGAGCTGTGTCCAATTTTTTCTTTTTTTAAGTGCATACTGTAATTAATTGCGGCTCTTTCCACTATTTTATCGAATGCAAGTATGGCAGCGTCTTTTGTGAGTGTAGCTATCAGGAATATAAGATTTAAAAAGATTTATATTGTCACCGGCCGTATAGTGATGGTTAAGATATAGGCTTAGGCGCACCGCGGCCTTGAGTTCAATCTCCGCCGGTGAATACGATCTTAAATTGTAAAAATATGGTCTGAAAAATGTTGTAAAATTCCTAAAAGATCAAGTTTTCACAATAGTCCTTCATCCCAAACCATATCGAATGTTTGGGCTGCTCCGAAAAAAATCTGTGGATCAAACTTTTTTTCCTCAAACGCCTTTTCTATTACATAGGTTATACGATTTACCTGGTCAATTGTCGAATGTTTGTTTCTAAAGCCAAATTAGTGATTTGGAAGTAGTTTTTTCTACAAATATTCATCCTAGTTTTCTTAGCAGAAATGATTTTTAATTTGTTGATACCATGGGGAAAAACAGCCTATATGATTCCACTTTTGATGTTGGCTTCTATATGGGTTGGGTAAAATCAAATCTTTGGCTATTTTCAAATGTCTTGACATGTTTTTCAACTAGCAAGCATTTATTTATTATAAGACTACATTCACATGTACGTCAGTTACTTTATGGTAGCAAAAATTATTTCTTGTTGGTTGACAATTATATGAGAGTTTTATTGGCCTCAGATGTGCTCTGCGGAGAACTTTTGAAAACATTCGACAGGTGCTGTGCCAATATATCAACTTTAAGCATCGTGTTCTCAATCCACGATTCATGCATTTAAGTCTTCATACTCGTTATGGCTGCCTTCCAAAGAGTGTAGTCTTTAGTTTTATCAGAGGTTAAACTGCCACGAAATCTACTAATGTATTTGTTTTTATTACTCGAATATCGCTTGTTTTACCACCTAGATATATTGACACATGTTCTGCAGACTGTTCTTTTTTCTAAACTATTAACTATCGTATTTCTCTTGGATATTTCGTTGCGGGTGTACTTTTCTGTACTGGCTGTTGCACATCCGCTACAAATTGCTCTTCTTCCCCTGACAATTCATTTTTCGATAGTAATGGAAACGTAAATGTGTTCCAGTTGAAGTTTTAATTTGTGGTCAGAAAAGGGCTCTCTTTAATTCCATTACTATTTCAAGCAATGTTAATATTACTGGAGTATAATCAGATGAAGTTCCTCTGAATTTTTAAGATACAAATGTTTTACAGCTCTCTACCTTTAAAATTGGTTGATTTCAAGTTTCAGCGAAGTTTTTGGTGGACATTAAATTATTGCATTAAATTCTGCTTTATTGCTTGGATATGCTAATTGTTTGTTATTTGTATTATTTAGCTTATTATTTCGCATTTTTGAAAATGAGAGTACCCTTTTAACTAGCACTGATGTTCCACCTCTTGTTTTATCTGCTGGATATGATGAGTGGTAAAAAATAAAATTTAGGATGTTTATTTATAGTTGTTTTGTGAAGAGTGTTTCTGAGAACAAGCATATATCAATATCTTTTCACTCTTCGAAAAAATGATTGTAGCTCTGGGGTAAGTTAGCACTTCATGTAACTAATTTTATAATGTTACACATATCCCTCAGACTGCTTTTTTTGGTTGTAACTTTTCTAGACCCAAATGATTTCGTTACTTTAAGTTTTAATTGTTTTTTCTTGACCTTTGAATCATTGCAAAATTATTGAAGTATAAGATTTAAATTTCTCCATTGCATTTTAAGCTGCAAACTTGCCACATTCTAAATCTGATAGGTTGTTAGCTGAGCCTCCATTTATCACCTTCATTTAATTTTCACTGTCGTGTCATGTTTGTGGGTTTTCCTATCTTTATTGATGTTCTTTTGAAATTAGGCATCCTCTGTAGCCCTTTGGGTGATCGCCACAGCGATAAAAATATGGCACACTATAAAAATTATAGTGTTTTGTTAGATGATTACCTGCACAATTGATACAGGTGTATTCTCTGTTACAATATTGTGTGGGGTCCAAAGACTTGACAACGCTCACACTGATGTATCTTATTTGATGTCTTTCGACGACGATCAATTTTTACAACAATACCATTTTGGATACGAAAAAATAGCATAAACAGCAGTAGCCGTTCTTCTTGTGATAAAGCTGCCATCACTTTTTAATTATTTAATTTTCCATAATATTTTTGGCTTTAAGTATTTTGTATTCTTTCTCAGGTATATCTTTAACTACTTCATTTTCATTGCTTGTATTTTCAAGTCCTTCAGCAATTACTTTAATGAGTTTTGTCTCTTCTTTTTTTTTATTATTTTTATAAAAATGTCGTTTTAATTTGGTTTATGTAAGTGCGCTAGTTAGAGTTTTGTAGGCTTTAATATCATCTAAACTGACTTTTTCTCTTGTTATTGCTTTAGCTTAATCTCATATTTGTGTTTCGGGGCTTGATCACTCTTTCTTAATTCTGTGGAGGAGACCCAGGACTTTTTTTAGCTTTTTGTTTTTTACCCTTAGGGTCTGTCCCAAACACCGACTTATTTCAGACTTATTGACTTATTTGACGCCATATTGAATAAGTTGACCAAGCCGTCCCAATTGATTTTGCTGACTTATTTTGACAGCTCTATTTTAATACAAATATTTTTACAATCTGCTAGTTGAATACTAAAACAATTAACGCATAAATTAATTAAAATGGATAACCAACGAACATTTATATTATTGATATATTATATTAATACGAAATAAGTATTTGTTTGTTTGTTTGTTTGTTTATTTCTATGCAATCTGTTTTGGGGCCGAAGCTCACCCAACTCTTTCGCGGTTAATTAACGTCCTACTTTACGCCATTACTAGCCAAATCGAGGACGCGCGAATACAGGTTCGCAAATAAGTATTTTATACCACATTTACGTTCTATCAAATAAGTTTTTTTGAAACAAAGAGACGGAAAATAAGTCACCCCGCTAGCAGGCTTATTCAAATAAGTTTGACTAATTAAATATGTCGGAGATTGGGACAGACCCTTAGTGCTTAGTTCATCGCCGAACGCTTTTTCTTTGGTCTTTTTGTTTGCAGGATCCAATCTGTTTCCCCCGCAAGTTCTTCTTTTTCTGTAAAATAATAAAGCAAATTTGGACAATAACACCTATCTGCGACCACCACCAATGATCAAACCATTGATCAATTATGATATTAACGACTCATTTATAGACAAACAGTGGTAATATTTATAGTTTGACCAAAACATTTCTAAGATTGGTTGATGTCTCTCAAATATTCTTTGGCATTGCTGTTTAAAAATCAACCCAGTTTTTTAAAAGCGTTTAAATCTTAATAATGCATCTTTAACAAATTGAATTTTTTTTTTATAATTTGATATTGAAAAATTATCATTTAAAGATCTAAATATATTTAAAAAAATTCATATATTATATTATATAACAAAAGTTGTGTCTCACGGCGTATAAAATAAACAGTACCCGGATTATTCCCTGTATTCTCAAGTTAACGGTATTTTTTTAACAAAAAATAAATATCGTATTCCTATAGCATTTAAAACCAAACTACATGTAGATGATATTAAAATACAAAAATGTTGATAAACCATCGTTCGACCGTATCCATCAAACGATGAATCGAAACTAAAAGAAATTATACAGAAACAGAAATAGGTGTAACTTGTTACATAAAATTAGAAGTGCATGCGCGTTTCGCTACCACAGATAATATTTACCACTACTATTATTTCCCGGTTATTTTACTCTCGATGCCGCATTTCTTAGACTTGTCAGGAAGTAATCGCAGTTCAGGTACTAGAAGCTGATCTAAATTATGACCTTTTAAAAAAAATTTAAAATTTAAAGTTAAAAGGGAACTGAGAAAGAGTTGGATGTCCTTAGGTCCCAGAACAGCCATTAAAAAAAATAAACAAACTAAAATAAGTTCACAACTTTGAGTTGGAAACACTGCTTTATTTGACAACCCATTTAACAGCTGATAGTTGCTTTTTGTTTAGTTCGGTTTGACATTTCACTATGGATAGATTTACATCAGAGCAACGCTTGAAAATTGTTGAAATTTTTATCAAAATAATGGTTCTGTTCGTCAAACTTATCGGCACTTTGTCCATTTTATGGCGTACATAATCGTCCTTCATAATAAGCAGAATTGTCGGATTTCAAGTAAGGATAATCCACAAGCTTTTGTCGAAACACCATTACATCCACAGAAAATTAATGTTTGGTGTGCTCTATGGGCTGGCGGGGTCATATTGGTCTTCAAAAACGATGATGGTCAGAATGTTACTGTCAATGGTGAGTGGTATCGGGATATGATTAGAAATATTTTCGTACCTCGATTAGCTGGCATTAATCTTGCTGACATGTGGTTCCAACAGGATGGAGCCACACGCCTCACAGCGCGCGCTACAATTGATTAACTCAAACTTTTGATGAAAGAATAATTTCGCGTAATGGTCCAATTAATTGGCTATCAAGATTGTGTGATTTAACCCAATTGGATTATTTTCTTTGAGGTTATGTTAAGTCACTTGTCTACATCGATAAACCAGAGACAATTGAACACCTGGAAATCAATATAGGAAGAGTTATTGGCAAAATACGGCCGCAAATGCTGCGAAAATTGGTGTTCCAGATTGGGCCTTGTACGCGCCAGTCGTGGTTGCCACATGGCCAAAATCATATCTAAACATTAAAGTCATACAATTTTCTATCAAACCTCGTTTCATTGATATTAAAAATACATTTCTTTGTTTTATTATGATTTAAACTTATGTAATTCTATAAAAAACTCCCTATATAAGCAAACGACATAGCTTGTAATTGCAGGATTAAAATTTAAACAAATAATAAACAAATAAGAAGTTACATTTTCATCATATCAACCAGTCTGTTTAAAATTAACGTTACTAACTGACATTATTTTAATAGGATAAGAAAAACAGGATGCAGAAAACTGATGAAAGTTACAATAAAAATGCAAGAACCTCTAAATCGCAGTATGACTAAAGTTTAATCTTGTTTAGCAGTGTACATTTGTTGGCCTTCATTAAGGTCTTCTGTAACTGTTCCGATATCATTCGATGGCTTTAGTTTTTTTATGTTTGTTGCTTTGCAATCTTGTATTATTTTATGACGAATGAACGGGTGACATGACATAATACTGTCACTATTTCGTGAATATAAATATCCCATTCATTATGTAATATGACCATATTTGGGCCACAAACAGACGTCAATGGTTTGCCAATATCCAAAGTAATAACTTATGAAGCAAAAAAAAATAAATAAAAATAAAGCCGAAGGTTCCCAATTTTCCGCAAAGGTTTTGCGCGTATAAGGCTCGAAGAAGACGACATAAAAATTATGAAGAGATTGATATGTAATTTTCTTGTGATTCCATTATCGAATTGATCGAAATTCTTGGTAATTTAAAAAATAAGCGAAATTCAATTTTTTTAAGCGATAGAAATGGGATGCTCGAAATTAGTGTTCAAAAAACATTTTAATAAACATCATTACTCTTAGGCAATACTAACCTAACTTACCTACATAACTAACTTATTTAAATCATCTTTAAATAAAAATCGTGTATACCAAAATAAATAAGATGAACACGAAAAAAAAAAAATATTAGAACCGCATGAAACACCAAAAAAAAAAACATTGAAAATAAAAGTAACAAAAATTGTGTAATAAAGATCAGATATCATCTTGCCTTAAGGATATTGTGCTACACAAATATATGTGTATATATGCGGAGTATAGTATTGTGAGCTCGTATAAAATGAGGATATTTGAGATTACTGATAATCATTATAATGTGGATGATTATCGTTTTAGTTTTTTTACGAAAATAGAATTTTTTTTTGTTGGTTATGTTATATACGAACATTTTTGGTTTCAAATTTCTTTTCGTGTATATCCTTCTTATTTATTCCCATTTTGAGTATATATGGATATGTTATATTTTCGTTAATTTATGTGATTAATGAGTTCGTTGAACATGGAATTGGTGATCATTCCCATAAGATGGGATACTATATATGCATTATATATATATATATATATATATATATATATATATATATATATATATATATATATATATATATATATATATATATGAAGAAGAATTACGGCATCGTTGAAGGGGGCGGGAATTTTTAAATGTGTTATTTTGTATATTTTTCGATTTTTTAAAATTTTATTTAACAAAAAAACTGATTCCATATATACGATACATTGTTGATATAATGCTATGAATATGAATTTTAGTTGGTGTGGTCAGTTTTATGGTATTCATCATTACTTTCTTCATCTGTTTCTTAAGAATTGGTTTCTTCGAATTTTTGATATTATCTCGCATAGCTTTATCGTTATGTAAAAATTGATATTCGGACCTCGTTTTGATCATTTGTTGTAAACAAACCGCTATAAAATTTATACTTTTATGGGTCAGTAGCACATATACAGGTTATAGAAATTAAACCTAACAAAGCATTGTAATGGTGTCGATAAATGTGTTTTAAAAATTTTATGAGACTGTTCATGAAACATGTGTAAGAAAATGTCAATCCTCTTAATCAATTTTATTGTATTTTATTTGAAGTAGTTTACAAAAAAATAGAAGTTTTTTTCGCATGCAATTTTTTTTACAGCCTTACACGTTTTGCACTTGGAAATGTTCTTGCTACTTCTTATAAACTTTTCAGGCCGTAAAATGGCCCATATATAATTTATTTGATATTTAATTTTTCTTGTTTCTTGAGTTTAGGTGACGTTTCCGTTACATTATTTCCAATTGCTAGAAAAGCAGTATTGTTATTTATTATTTCTTTTGACCTCGGCTAAACCCTCATATATAAATAAATAGAATTTATAATAAAGGTACCATAACCTTACTTTATGGTATGTCTGTCAATTTTTTTTATGCTTTCAGTTCGCTTGTTCATATTTTAATCGAAATGTGGTATAGTTCTAGTAAAGTATATTTCAAGCACTTTCAATGCGAGTATTTGATGTCAAAATGTACCGAATGATTGATTTGCTTTAAGGAAGGTATAAAGGTATATCTTTAAACTCCCAAGTATGAATTTTCGAATATTTCTGGAATATTTCGGTCGACTTTGTTTTATAGTTGGTTAATCTTCACACAATCCGAATTTATGTTGTAAAATCATTATTTTTTTTCGATTTTTTAGTTTACATTTTAACCTGAAGGCCGCATGAAAAATAACTATATAGTTTTTTGCTTAGTGAAATGTTTTTTCTAAATAAAGTCGATTTCTGGTTGGAAAACTAATTGTAAAACAATGATGCTGGAGAAAATCTATCCAATCTTGCCTTTTCTATTTTTCTCTAACAATAATAATAATCGGTTTTAACAGGACTTTGCTGGCCCATACTGCATCAACATTCTGGCTCCATCAGATTTGATCTCAAGCTTGTTCTTCGTGTTATTCTAAACAACCCAAAGAAGACAAGTCGTTCCCTACCTCGAAGAGCCATAGTCGCCGATAGCAACCTGTACGCCTGCCAAATGGCGGCTCTCCTCTCAGAGATCACTGAAACATTCTCTTAGGATCGGTTTGCAGAACGTGTTTGAGCCAGCGTACTCGCAGTTTTTTTATTTCCTGAACGAGATCAGAAATTTTCATTAAATTCTCGTGGTTGAATAAAACTCGGTAAGTGTCATCATCGTCTCGTTTTGGGCCATATATTATGCGCATGGTTCTTCTCTTAAATGTCGTTAACCATGCATCTTTCATTCTCATCCGTCAGGGTTCATCTTTTTCACCCATACATTACAACGGGTAATACAGCTTACACGCATACGATTATCAACTGTCTTGAAAACCAAAACAGTGTTTTTCATCTTGGGCCTAAGAACTCCACTCTACTGTAGAGCTACTCTCCACTGTAAAGTAATACAGTATTTGAACACATGATCTCATTTTTGGCCATCGAGTTTTTTAGAGAGCACCGAGTTCCAAGTGATACTCTTTCATGGCTGATGTAGTGCCATCAAACATGTATGATTTTCTAAGCGACTACACGTTCAACGTACCGATCCTAAACTGCGTGTCTTTCAAAATAAGTGGGGGTTGGTTTAATTTTAGCGATACCCATATTCCCTTTTTTTGATGTTTTTGACAGTAAAACGTTTGACGGATGCGGGTAGTCAGCCCAACTTTTGTTGGAAATTCCGAATCGCCTCAGATGACAACAAAAATGTTGTGGTGGTATTCTAAGGGTAGCATGCTCGTTTAGAAGTCTTTTACGAAGTATGGGAGTGTTCCCCAACTACATAGACCTAAGTTTTTCTCTAACTAATGATAAATATTCGAGAGCATAGTTTTAGTTCCTGTTAAATCCGGTGTCAATAGTGGTGAAACTTTTTATGATTTTTACTGAATAAAATATTGAAATAACTTTTTGTTTGCTTTTTAAATAGACTGGTATAAGTGAATGGCAGTGCAAGGTTTGTTTTCAAATAATTGTTTGTCCTGCGGTTCCTTCTTTGGTTTTAGTATTCGATAACATAAATGTAACTCATAATTTCATTAATAGTTATAGTTGTGTTAATAGTAAAGACAGCGCGTAAATAGTCAGATAAAAATCGTTTACAGTTTTTAAGGCACTTGGAATCTTTAAATAACTTTTATTAAACTTAAATCGATGAGATTCTGCAACAAATTGATCTGTAGCAAATCACAATCCTCAGGACAACTAACAACCGGATTTGCACAACTTGTACTTATTAAATAAAAACAATATGGAACCTAAGTTTATTATCAAGTAGAGAATTGAAACACAAACCTTGAACCAGTCAAAAAATAATTAAATTAAAGATGATCGATTGATAAAGGGTATCGTCTTACTTTCGAGCAACTGAATAAAGCTTATAAACAGTAACGCAAATATTTTTTTCTTACACCCGGAACAATCAGACAAAACGGATCAACGGAAAAAAGATGAATGGTGGAAAGCTGAAGTATTAAGAGGACCTCATCTCAGCAAAGAAGGCAGTTTACGTAATTTCTTTAAATGAGTCGCCAAACCTCACTATACCTTCAGACCTAGATCAATTTGCGTTCGAGACCACAAAACTTTCGACTTAACAAGAATGCGGTACTCGACATTCGGAAAAGATGTCGTGGTTATCATTCATCTTCATAATGATATTGCACGCTATGGGAATAATTGTTTAAACAGATATGCATTTAGGAAGCTTGTGAGAAGCTAATATTTTTGTATCACGATAACTTCAAAATTATCAAAGCTCAGTGCTTTTTAGTTTTTAATAGGCGCTAAAAGGACACTATAAAGGCTTCTGCTCTTATGGTTCGGAATTATAAAAAATGTTTGAAATTTGTAATGAATCTTGTAACTAATAGTGTATTAGACTGGGAATTGCAGTTGTTTCAGCAGAAACAGTGTTTCACTGTCTTCGGGTGTTTACAAGAAATGTCATATTTTTCTTGTGACCGGCAAACATTTTTTACGGCCAAATTCCCGTTCAATTTTATTGTATAATATCCTTGTGTATAATAAGCTAGTATTTTGTAATAAATTGTGTATTATTTATCGGTTTGTGGAATAATAGTACATTGGCGAAACATTTACGAAAAATTAGGAAAATAATTACGTAATATTAACTGTGCAACAAATGCACAAGAATGCCTACAAATCAAACATTAAATTGTATGTCATTAATTTCTTTATGATGTAAGATGTAGTAAATAAAATTTAGTTGTCACCTGAAAATTTAAATTTCACTAAGTAGTTTCAGTGCTTACAAAAAAAAATGAATTAAATAAATAAAATTTAAAAGACCGCAAACTAAACAAATTCGAATTCGAATGAGCAAATTAAAGCTTACACCA